>CM053760.1:69346885-69432862 GCA_028658305.1 Pachyuromys duprasi
ACATGTGTCTGGTGGTCCTTTTATAGGTCAGGTAATTACTAACCACGCCCCCAGGTGTGGCCACCTGGCTGGGCGATACAAGATGATGTCATTGTTGCTAGGTAACCCAGAAGCAAGGTTGTTTCAGAATACTAACATTCCTCCCTTTTTCTATAAAACTGAGGAACTTGGTCTGCTTTTCATGTAAGGCCAGTTAAAGTATATAAGTCTAGGTTCATTGGAAGCAGCTCTTAGTTGTCATGCAAGAGGTTATGAGAGACAAATTATAGGAACAAAAATGGTCAGATCACAGTCAAGAAAGAGGAGGAAGAGAAGCCGCTGCCCTGGAAAATCTAGGATAGAGGGTTGTCAACAGAGAGTTGTCAGCCATGCAAGGCAGCAAGTAGGGACTGAGGAACGCTGGGAGAACCTGGAACTGCTTGTCCTGGTCCTGAAGCACACCATTCCAGCCTTTTGCTAATAATAGGTGAAATGTGCAGTGGTGGCTTGTAACTTACAATTCTCTACTGGCACTTGACCCTTTCATCTCATTTGCTAGAGGTTTGTTTTTATTGGTGGAATGTCTCATTAGATCCTCAACCATTTTTAACTTGAGCTGCTTTTTTTATTGCTGCTGAATTTTAAGAGTTCTTTGTGTATTTCAGGTAGCTCTCCTTTATCAGATGTGTCTTTTGCAAAAATAGTCTCCCATCCTGTGGTTTTTCTTGTTGTTTTGACAATGTCTCTTGCAAAGTAAACTCCAGCTTTAATTATCTCTTCCATAGATTGTACCATTGATGTTTTTTTATTTAAGAATTATTTGTGGGTAGCTGGTGGTGGTGCATGCCTTTGCTCTCAGCACTCAGGAAGCAGAGACAGGCAGATCTCTGTGAGTCTTCATATGGAGTTCTAGGCTAGGCAGGGCTATACAGGAAGACTTTGTTTCCAGAAAAATAAAAAATAAAAAAAGGTGGGAGCAGACAGAAGTTATTGCTGGGCCAATGGGAAGGCTTATCAGAGTAAAGGTATTTGCTACCAAGTCTGATGACTTGAGTTTGATCCTTAGAACCTACAAGGTAGAAGGAGAGAACCAACTTCCACAACTTGTCCACTGACCTCCAGCCATGGGCTGTGCTGTGTGCCCTTCTCCTTACAAAGTAAAGAAGTAACTATTAAAAAGAAATGAAAATTTCTGAGTTTTGTCCATTTCAACTGGAAAAAACAGTTCATATCTGTAGTCTCTGTAAGCAGGAGATTGAGGTAGGAGGTTCACTGTGAATTCCACGCCATCCTGGGCTACAGACTGAGACTGTACCTCAAACCAAACCAACCAAAGAAACAAAAGATTTGTCCTTCTTCCTGCTTACGCTACCCAGAGCTTCCTCTCCTAGGCACAGTGTTTGTAATTTAAGTTCCTGCTCTGGGAACGTAACATTTTCACCATATTTGAGTCTGATGTTTGCTATTTCTTTAAATTGGGTTCTGCCTTTTAGTGTGATGCATAATTTGTTGTTAAACTTCAGTCAGGACACCAGGGAGAAGGGACTCCAGTAATGAGTTCTTTAGTGATGTGAAGGGTTGGGGAGGGAGGCAGCCGCCAGCAGTCCTGGAGTTAGCAGCTGTCTTCGGAAGCCTGTGTTGCTAGGCTGTGAGGTCGCCCTGTCCTGTCCTGTCCCTTTCCCACCCTTACCCCGCGTGTGGAGCTCAGGTTCCTCACATTGCTCGGCCAGTCTCCCAGCTGCTCACTAGTGCTTTTCTGTTCCTTCCCACCTCATGTGCGGTGGACTCCACCTGTTTTCCTTCTCCCGGTTGGATGCCTTGCTGTGAAGGTAGGCCTCTGTGAAGGTAAGGCCTCTGTGAAGGTGAGACCTTGCTGTGAGGGAAGACCTGGAACTGCCAGGAATTTTCTCTGTCTAGTAGGTGAGTTCCTGGAGGAGGTTAAAAAAAAAAATCACACAAGTGGAGCAGTCCTTGGTGAGGAAGTAATAAGCCTGTTGAGATAAGTGTTATCAGTTTGATAGCATACTTTAAAATTTTTATATGTATGAACATGTGCACCACATGTGTGCAAGGTGCCCTCAGAGGCCAGAAGAGGACATCAGATCCATTAGAGGAGTGGTCCTCAACATGAGAGGTCGAATGACCCTTTCACAGGGGTTGCCTAAGACCATCAGAAAACACAGGTGTTTACATTACAATTCATAACAGTAGCAAAGTTACAGTTATGAAGTAGCAACCAAAATAATTTTATGGTTGAGGATGACCACAACATGAGGAATTGCATTAAGGCATCGCAGTTTTAGGAAGGCTGAGAACCACAGCATTAGAGCTTATGTTTCCAGTGGTTGCAAGCTGTCTGACTGGGGTGCTGGGAACAGAACCCAGGTCCTCTGCAAGAGCAGGAATTGTTCTTAACTACTGAGCCATGTCTCCAGCCCCAGCTTTAGTTTTAATGTTTCCAGATGACATTCAGTGGTGACATTCTCTGCCCTCATTCAGAGCATGTGAAACTGTGTACTCTGTCTTTTCTACCATACATGGCAAAAAAACAAAACAACAAAAAAAAACTCTATAGAAGATTGTTTTCATGGGCTACTCTGTAGGTTGGTGGTGGGAGTACTTTCCTATCATGGGTGAAGCACTGGGTTCAGTCAGTACTGCAAGAAAAATAAAAGTATGCTCAGTGGTGGCACATGCCTGTGATCCCAGCACTCAGGGAGGCAAAGGCAGGTGGATCTCTGTGAGTTCGAGGCCAGCCTGGTTTACAAACCAAGTCCAGGATAGTCAAGGCTACACAGAGAAACTCTGTCTTGGAAAACAAAACAAAAACACTCTTAGTGAATGGCTTACCTATTCTTGCACTTCTATAGCAGTTTCTCCTCTGCTTCTGTCAAACATGATGCCTTTGTTACCCTTAGCTCTTTTATTGGGTCACTGATTGCTTCTCCTTCTCTTCATTTCAGTGCAAGCTATAGGGCCACTCCTCTTGTGTCTCTTGAACCAAATACAGGAGGGTTGTTTTTATCCTCAAGGAATGTAATTCTTGGTTAATCTGATCACTATCATGAGACTAGCCTTGAGAGTAAGGGTGGGATCTATTCAGAAGTTGAGTAAAGAAACGATGCTTTCCACCAAAAACTGTCAGTGTTGTAATGAGGAGGTGTGGGCAAGGTCATGGGAAACGACTTTGTACTCTGTGCCTTTGCTGATAGATTGCTCTCTAGCCTTGCAAGCCCTTCAGAGAGGACCTTTCTCCTCTGCAAGGCCCTCTCCTACCCTGCCACATCTCTTTCCATTGAATCTCTTGCCCTGTATCCAGATCTATCAAGGTGAGGAGTTTTCTCCAGAGACCTTAAAAGCAATCACAACAAAAAAGCAATTTGCTTTTTATGATAAGCATAGGCTGCAATTCTAAGTCATATCCATCATAATGCTCATTGGGGAAAAAAAATCAAGATACAGTGTTCTCAGAGTCCAAGGTTTCCTCAAGGAAGTGTCTCAGTGCAGCACACATTGCCTTTTTCACGGGGAGCTGGGAACTCAGGGTGCCCAGCCTTGGAGGGGTGTGGGGCAACACAGATTGTGTGAACTGTCTTCTCACTGTGTTGGGCATGTCTCTTCTCCTTTGGGGACTGTTCACTTCTAGGTGAGGCTCTTTACCTCCACCTCTCAATGATTTTGAACAATCTCCCACTACCTGGGGTGAGCGCGGGGGTCCTAGTATCCTGGAAAGTGATGCTTGAAGTCAGTTTGTTTTCTGACTCACTAACCAACCTCAGCCTGGCCAGTGCACACAGATGCTCTGGACCAGCCGTTCTCAGGGTCTTTCCTTTTATGAATCAGTGTTGTGGAACAGCCCTCCTGTCACCATAATTGGAAGAGATGGACTACCTGCAAGGACAGTAACAAGCCTGGGCCTGTTGACACTCACTCTTAGGAGTAGGGTGTGGAGTCGGGTCATTAGACCCTCACCTGTGCTTATAGCCACTCCCTCCTGCATACCACTCCCAGGTGTAAGTCTGTCCTAGCTGTACACTGGTGAGTATAAGGACAGGTTAATAGGATCCAGAACAGCCAGGGTTCCATCTGTGCAGCTTTTAGGAAGCCATTAGCCATGCTGGGGGTGGGGCTTTTCAGTGGTGCATCTGTTTGAGAGTGACCCATGCTCCTGTAAGTCCAGTAAACACCATACTAGATGGTGAGAACCTTTGGTCAGTTGCTGCTGTCCTTTCTGGGATGGATGGAAATTTGTTGTCTTTTTCCATGACTGAACCCAGTGCTTCACTCATGATAGGAAAGTACTCCCACCACCAACCTACAGTACTTGGTACCTAGACAGACAGGACCAAGGTTGAGTTTTGGAGGGGCATAGGCCTTACTGTGCGGTGACAATATGAAAGCGAAGCTAAGCTGTCTGAGGGTGGCACACTGCCCGGGTGCAAGTCCTGCAGTGGCTGTCCTCCATCAGGTGTGGAATGGCTTGATTAGACATGCGAAGGAGGCTGAGCTGCTAGCCCAGAGAGAAAGCCAGGATGGAAAGTTCATGGGGCAAATCATGGTGGTGCCATCTTCCTGAATAACTTATGGGGTGGCATCCATTCTTGACATGTACAGGGGTGTAGAAGGAAATTTCAGAAGTGATTGGCAAGGGGCTGGAGAGATGGCCAAGCTGTTAAGAGCACTGGCAGTTCTTCCAGAGTGACCCAGGTTCAATTCCCAGCACCCACAGGGCAGCTCACAGGGCAGTTCCAGGCAATCTGACACCCTCATACAGACATACGTGCAGGAAAAAAAAAAAGTGGCTGGCAAATGGGGGAATATGTTGTGTATCTTGAGAGTATCATGTATGGAATGTTTTGTAAGAGAACCATGGTAGAGCTGTATTCCCTGGCTACATGTGGTAAGACATGCAAATGAAGGCTCATTCTAGGCCCATAAAACTTGTCTGCATGAAGAACACTGACAAAAAGATTTCATCACACCAGCCTCTGATTTTGTGGGTAAATTTGTGGATAAAGGAGAGGATGCCTTGCTACTTCTTACAGCTGTGGGAAATGTTAAGGAAAAGAGTCTGTAACCCAGTTCTGTGGTAATTAGCTCCTTCTGGAATGCCAAAGTTGCAGCCTGGTGGGAGGAACTGAATGGTGAAAGCAATGGGAAAAATGCAGTAGGATATTGAGGGAGCTGGACAGGACAGAGGTGGCATGCTACGCACAGCCCACCAGCCCAGACAGGACCGTATTCACCAGAGAGCTTAAGGAAGGTAATTCAGCACAGGCCTTGGGACTGGTATAGCCCCATTCTGGGCCATGATCTTTATGAGGTAGGAAGGGCTCTGGCAGATCTGAATGATTTATACTGGCATGCAAATTGGGCTCACGAAATAGAAAGCAATCAAGAGGGAATGGGAAAAAAATGAAAAAAGCAGACACAGGTTACTCAAGCAAATATGTAAAGGTTTGTGTTGAGATAGAGTTTCTAGGGGGAAAAAATAGCCAAATTCAGTGCTTGCAGTCTCTGATCAGTACAGCTGAAAATGATTAAAGTTGGCCCAGCCACTGACAATTAGCCCCTTAATGTGTACATTTCTTTCCTGCAAGAAAGTGTTGTGGGGAAGGAAATTGTTTGCCCAGCCATGCCCTTTCAGCAGCCAGGTGTGGATAGTGGAGAGGCAGCAGCTTTCCAGTCTGCCTGGAGCTTGTCAGATCCAGGGAGCTGGTGGGCATGGCAGGTGACGCATAGTCCCGTTCCTCCTTGGCACTAGACCAAGGCAATTAGTGTGAGCCAGCCCCACAGAGCTCCTCGCTGTGGGAAGACACACAAAGGCCCTTTGGCAGCACCCCAGGATGAGGAAGTGGAATGGCTCATAGATGAAGACTGGATTACAGAGAGCTAAACAGGTAGAACCTTATATCCACACCTTTTGAGAAACAGTTGCTACAGACAACTGGGATCTTTTCATGCTGTGATGGATGTTGCTTGCTAACTTTTTTTGGTTTTAAGACATGATCTCACGTCTAGCCTCTAACTAGCCAAGAATTAGCTTGAACTTTTGATCATTCTGCTTTCCCATTCTGAGTGCTGGAATTTCAGAAGTGTACCACCAAGTCTGGTTTATGTGGTATTACTGATTGTTTATGCCAGACAAGGTGTTCACCGACCACATCAGCCCCTAATGGGTCTCCAGAGATAAAAGGTTTTTTAACTGTATCTTACAGATTTAGAAAGGCATTGGAAGGGTCTGCATGAGCACTTAAGGACCAGGACGGGGAAGTGAACTTGCACAAGGTCCGTCCAAGGCCCATGCAGAGCTGTGAAGTGGAGTTTTATCATTGGATGACATGCAGATGATGCCCAGTAAGGTGATTAAGCAAAACTCACAACAGCCTCTATCCATAGCTGAAAAACAAAGATTTTTGAAGAAAGGTAGCCAGCACGTACGGGTGGAAAGACACTACCAGAAGTGTCTTTCTAGTGTCAGGGGTGGGCTACTCTCCTTTGATTGCTGGCCAGGGAGGTCCCTGACATCCCAAAACAATGCAGGGTATTGCCACTGCTGTTAGTTGTACATCGGAACTAGATGGTAAAATGCTATTATTGAAGACATCACATGCTGCTTGCAGGGTATGCATAATTCAAATGGACTGAGCTGAAAGCTCCCTTCTTGCAGACTGATACTTGGAAGTGCCAGAAGGTGCTATGTAGGCTGCTAGGGGAGAATTGTTACAAATTGTCCTGCTAAACTATAGACATCAGTGTTAATGTTACTTGTGTGCCAGGCAGATGTGCTCCTGGTACAATAGTGGTAACAACTATAATGGGTACACCCAATTTTCAGATTGTCTTTAAGTACTGCTCTGCAGGAAGGGACTCATGTTGCTATCGTAAGAGGAGGTCATAGGGCCCTAGTGTGGAACTGCTTCTGTAGTTAAATGGATATGTGCCTGTCAGACTGTCTGCTAAACATTTATGTTTATACCTGTAGATGATTGTACTGTCAATGTCAGTTGTACAGAGAATCCTTTTTCTTTTACCCCGTAAAAGTTACTAGGAAGACCCACAGCCCATCAAGTTACAGAGAATAAAGTGGCTGTTGCTATGACATAGTGGTCCAGTACTCAGCCAAAATGAAAGACAATAACCAAGCATCTTTATCACATCTTTCAATGTTCAGCGAATACAGTAGACGAGGTGGGTGGAGAGAAAGCTTGGATGCTGTGTACCGGTCTTCAGAGTTAAACACAGCCTTTATCACTTAAATCAAAACAGCCTCCTCAGCTGCACGGGCTTTCAAGGGCTATATAAGGTAGAAGACTAACTGAAGAATCCCATTCAGTTTTAGAAGAATGGCTCTATGGCAGGATAGGATTTTCTGCAGTGCAGCTGTATTGAGGTCCTCCTCACTAATGTAAATAAATAACCCTTCACCCATGCTGCTCTAAGCATGCCCTGTAAATTCATTGGTTCATCAATCTATAATTGGGTACATTCATTTCTATGGTCTGTTGTTGGTACCCTATACAGAGTGAACACTTATTTGCCTGTCTTCCTTGGAATAATTAACACAAAAAACATGTATCTGCATTACGCTGCATTTTCTTCACACACACCGACCAAAGCAATATTCAGTACTATAGGTAATTTAACACAAATGTGAAAATTATAATTTGAGACAGGATCTCACTCCGTAACCCTGGCTGGTGTCGAAATCACAGAGAACCTCTTCCACATCCTCAATGTTGAGATTAGAGGCGAGCACCACCATGTCCAGTCCTAAGTCTTAAAGGTCCTATTTACACCACCCTCAACGCAGCTCTACCTGGCAGTGCTCTTCTTCCCCGCATCAAAGGATAAAGTGAGGCCGTTGCTTTCCTTGGAGGAGTCTATTACCCCATCTACATTTCTAGATGTATCGGGGCTAAAGCGCCATGGTAAGGTCCCCTTGCCTCGCCACATTTCCCGTCGTGAGGCTCTTGCTGGCGGAGGGAGGCCATTGAAGGTGCATCCCATTCTACAGACCTAAGCGGAGGCTCAGAGTCACCCAGCGCCTTACTACAGCCCCACGAAGGTGCAGCCGTGGCCCTAGGACCGCGCGAGGCTGAGCACGTTGGATACCTGGCGCCATGCAGCCACCGGCCTCTAGGTCCGGGAGCAGATCCGGAAACCTCCCTTCCGGTTCCCAAGTCTGCGAATCGGAAATGAGTCACTCTGCCAGTACATAATATGGCTTCCAGCTCACCCACCGCCCTGGATATTGACGGTAAGGTGGGCGGGATCCGGAAGTTGCCCGGTTGGGGAATGGCGGCCGCTGGGGGCGTGGCTTCCGGCGCTCATTGCCTGCAAGTCGCCGCGGCTGAGAGCGCAGGCGGCAGCTGACAGGCGCTTTTCTTCAGACGGCTGCGGCGGGAGCCCAGCGAAGCGGGCGGCCTCTCCAGCTCGCGTCCCCGCGTCCCGGCCCGCGAAGTTCCAGGGCGCCGGGGCATGGCAGAGGGGAAGATGGACGAGAATGAATGGAGTTACCACGGCGAAGGCAACAAGAGCCTTGTGGTGGCCCACGCGCAGGTGAGCGGCTTGCGGGCGGCGCGTCTCCGGGCCTCACCCGACGGCTCCCGCAGCCCCTACTACTTTCCAGTCTGGGTCGTGACTCGTCCAGCTTCCGCACAGGTGGTTCCTTGGTATCCCCCACAGTACCCTCCTCAGCTCCGTACTCATCCCGGCACCCCTGTCTCCGTTGCCTGCCCCCCCCCCTTTCCTTCTAGTATCCGTTCTCGGTTCCTTGTCCTTTCAGTACTCTTCCCCGCGCCCTGTGGGTGCCGCCTGGCCTCACGCTGTGCAAACTCCGTTGGGATGCTCGTCTTACTGGCCACGGTGGCCCAGAGGTTGAGCCTGGACCAGGCCTGGGCAGCACTGGGGAAAGTGCCCAAAGAGTGCTGTCACTCTCAGCATGGAGTTCAGGGAGGTCTTTTTCGTGAAGAGACCTCGGAGCTGCTGTTCTACCCTGTTGCTGCGCCGTTAGGAACGGGGCGCTACCCCAGGTTCCCGTCCACATCATATACTTTAAATGGTTTCTCCTTAGTTGAGCAGAAGCTGTCGTGATGGCCAAGGAGGCGAATTTAGGAAGAGAAGCAAATGGATTTGTGTGCAGCCCCAGATTTCTCTGACATCTTACCGTCTGATACAACCTAGCGGGAATGTGGTGGGCTGGGGGAGTAGAAGGCGGGAGGTGTCATGTGAGAAGGTTAATAGCACAGGGAGCTGGGGTGATTCCCAGCGCTACCACTGGCGGAGAAGCTGTAGGCCGCTTTAGGAAAGTGAAGATAGGAATAGCGCTTTGTTTCCATGAAGTTAAGATTATATGGAACTGTACAGCGTTGAGCAGCCTAAATCTTGAGTCTTGAGTCTAGCTGCCATCTCTGCCCTATTGGTTTATTTATTCAGATTGTGGACTGAGGAGGAAAAAGCCCTTCCTGGAAGATAGTTTTTGTGTCTTTTCGCCTTTTGTGACAAAGGAGAATAGATGGGTGTGAGATGGAGAGACTCCATGTTCTCTTCAGTACTGGACATGTCCGTAGTCCTCCTTCCCCTTTGAGAGGTGAACTTTGTTTGTCTGCTCAGCTTCCCAGGCCTGCCTCATCCAATCTGAGAGAGAGGGAGACCTTTACCAAGTCTTTCCAAACATGGCTACTTTTTCTGAGCTAGCATCAACTACTGAGTTGAAGAGCTCTCTTGTGAAGTCCGGTCAGCCCTTCCTCCTCTGTAGCACATGTACATAGCCATCCTTAGGCCTGTCCTGCAGGACCTGGGGGTGCTGGTTGCAGACATTGTCTGTCACTGGCCAGCAGCAGTGAAAAAAGTGTTCTGTTCCTGCCAAGTGCAAACAGGGGATGAAAGAGAGATGGAGCCTTCTCTGGTGTACAGGTCTTGATGTTTTCGTGGAAAAGGCCATTGAGGGCTGCAGAAGAACACAGGGCATGCCTGTGTAGGCAGGAAGATGGACAGGCAGCCAGTTCACAGAGAGGAGTTGTGTCAGGGTTCTCTCTACCCCTGCTCTCAGGGACAGCTCCAGAAGCTTCCATTGTTACTTGTGAGTCTGTCCATCCTGATTTGCAACAGCTCTGTAGCGTGTCCATTTCCAGGTGCTGTACCTTAAGTATCCCCTGCCCACCTGGTGCAGATAGACCTCTGACTCACTTGCAAGGCTGTCAGCTTCCTGATCACTGTCCTGTCTGCAGCTGCAGACACGGACCCTGAGGGAGCTCTTGGTCAGGGGCGTGCTGCATTTTAGCACAGCCTTTCCTCCATGCAGTTGAGGCTGTGACACATGTGCTACCAAACATTTCAGCCAGTGAAGCCTGTGGCCTCCCTCAAGGCCACTGCAGCTTAACTCTCCTAAGGCATCTGCATTTGTACCTTCTGATTGTTGGTTTTGGCTTAGAGTCTGGTCTTGTAGGGTCCCTTTACATTTTGTTTGTCGTTCACTCTCTTAGTTGTCCAGAGCACCTAGTCTTTTGGGTTGAGTTGGCTGTAAGATATGGGAAACAATGTCCACTTTATTACCATGCTGAGCTGTCATATTTTCCTTCTTATTGTCAGAGGTAGCATGGAAGACTTTGTTATTTAGCTAATCTTCCCAGAAAGAACATTTGTCAGAACTTGGAGAATTAAAACCTTTCAGAGACTCTAGAGAGCCTCATCATTTCTATAACTGTACAGTGTCTGGGGCATGTGTCTGGACCTTTCAGGTGTGAACAGTAAGCTTTAGGGGTCATCTCACAGTTTCTCACTGTGTTTTAAGATTTTTGACTTGTGGGTTTATATTTTGTAATTTACCACTATCTTATGTATCACAATATAAATAGTTTAGATAATTATCTTATAGTGGATGGGTTTCTTAAAGCAGACTAATATCCCACTTAATGTGGGGAAACGTTAATAATGTTAACTGAAAAAGGGAGTTACAGACAGGTAGTGTGATTGTAATTAGAAGTGACTGAAAAAATACAAGAAAATCTTACAAGTAGCTATAGCTTTACAGTGGCATCATTGGATTAGTTGATTGAGAATGGATCTCACTGTGTTGACCTGGCTGACCTCAAGTTCCTCAAGCAGTCTTTCTCATCCTCCTGAGGATGTGGGATTACAGGCCACCAGTCTTGGCTCATTTTTTTTTTTAATTAAAAAAATTTTTTTAAATAATATTTTCTGCACTCAGGAAGCCAGAGGCAGGGAGAACTCTTGTGAGTTTGGGTCTACCCTTATCTATATAGTCAGTTCCAGGGCAGCCAGAGCTACATCGTCATACTCTGCCCCGTAAGACGACGACTCTGAAACCTTTTATGTGGACTGTATTATAATCAGGAAGGAGTTGTCATGAGTGTAGTGTTAGAATGTGCATTTGCATGCTTGACCCTGAGATCAACCTCCTGCATCAAAACTAGCCCAGGGTTGAAAAGGGACACAGGTGTGAACTGTGAGGTAGGTCACAAAGTGAACATATGTATTACACATTGGTGTAACCCCGAGAGCCCAAGGGGAGCCATGGAGACAGGCCAGGCCAGCTCAGTGACCCCTAATTAGATAGCGACTCCAACAACACCTGAAAAAAATCAGGACAATTTTGTTGTTTTTTGTTTTTCAAGGCAAAAAACCTTTTTTTTAACCTTTACTATCCTGGAACTCATTCTGTAGACCAGGCCTGCCTCTGCTTCCCAAGTGCTGGGACTAAAGGCGTGTGTAACAAGTAAGTTTTTTAAAATTTGTAGTATTGGATCTAATTTCTATTCTTGTGTACTTGATAAAAAAGAAATTGGAAGTGATAATCATTATATTGTTCACAAAGGTTTCCATCACAGGGTTATTTATGATAGCTTAGGTAGACATCTGTTCGGTGTTGGAAGAATTATCCTCCTTTGTGGAGATGTTGGAATCACAGAGATGACATTTTGTGTTTCCAACCACATGTTGTATACCCAAGCCCTGGGCCCATCTTCAATATTCACCTAGAACTGGTTGAAAGAATTTGGACTTTTTCTTTTCACTGTTAAGAATTGACATAGTGTATACTTGAGATGTTCAGTGGTGGTCTCTCAGACTGATGCTGATGAAATGATTTCTTTCTTGGTGGTTGGTCTGTTCACATCTTGTCTCATTGCATGCTCACTCTTGATTCCTTATCTTGTGTTGCCAGGTTGGAATTTATTTCCATATTCCCTTTGGTGAAGTTTAGGTTTGTGTTGTCTTGCTAGTATAAGGATGCGTTTGTCTTTCTGCATTTACATTTCAGAGGTGGCCTTTCTCCCTCCCTGACTCTTTTCTGCTTGGTCAAAATTCAGTCAAAATTCAGCTCTCAGTGCCTTTGTCTTCTGAGAGCAGCAATGCAGAAGGCTGTTGTGTGTCCAGAGAGCAAGGCTGTGCTGGCCCACCCTTACCACCATACAGTCTGACAGGTAGCATGGAAGACTTGTTCAAGGGTCTCTGGTGTTTCTATTTCTCTGGCTCCACCTGTGGCTTCTGTGAGCCTTGACTTCTTTTTGCATGTTGTTGGGGTCACTACGCGTTAGAGGTCACTAAGCTGGTCTGTCCTGTCTCCATAGCTTCCCTTGGGCTCCCAGGATCACATCAAAGTGTGGTACATTCTTTCACATTGTGACCTCCCCTCATACTTCACACCTTGTCCTCTTCACTCTGGGAGAATGGCTGGGAGGCTGAGCTGGAAATCCCAAAGGTTAGGAAGGAGATACCGAGGTGTCAGCTCACACCACTGCTGATGTCCCAGCTTTAGCCTTTGTCGATCTGCCTTGTTCTCTCTAAGGCTTTTGGTTGTCATTGCGGCTAAGCTGTGCTGTTGTGAATGCCTCAGTCTCGGAGGCCTGCTTCTTGGGTACTGAGGACATGCATTCAGTTGCGTTACAGATGTCAGTGGCTTGGCATCTCTTGCCTTTGGTAATTAGCAGATCATGGATGGTTCCCATATAGATTGAGCGTCTGTGTTGAAGTTGGTTTCAGGAGACAGTTTGGGACGTACTGTAGCTCTCCCTGGAGGTCGTCCTCACAGTGGGGAGGGGCTGGGTAGAATGCTGTTTCTGAAACCTGGGGCCACATCCTGCGGGGTGATGCTCTTTTGTATCCCTTCCCTTGACAGTGACTGGAGCCTCCTGGGATCTTTCATGGGCCTTTATCACTTCATCAACTTGTCAAAGGACAGTGGCCCCTGGGACATCTGAGTTAGTGAGTGATTCTTTATATCCTGAGAGTATCCTGTAGGTGGTAGGATAACCGTCTTCACTAAAGGGCTTTACCTGTACTCACCATTATGGTTTGTATCTTAACTGACAACCAAGGGCCATGTTGAAGTCCTGGTCCCAGATGACCATTCTGTTGGCGCCTTTAGAGGCGAGGCCTAGTCAAAGGAAATTAGGTCATTGGGTCCTTTGCTTTGAAGAGGGTGTTGGGGCTCCAGCCTTTTAAAGCTCTTACTTTCTTTTCTGGGGGAAGTTAGGGAGCAGTTAGGGAACATACTTCCACTGTGATAAGCTGCCTCACCACAGGCTCACAACAATGGAGTAAGAAGCCAAGGATGGAAACCTCTGAAGCCATGAACCTTTTCTCCTTTTTATTTTTTCTAATGTTTCTTTATTATTTGTATGATGTTTTTGCCTGCATGTATGTCTCTTCCTATTCATCATGTGTATGTAATGCCAGCTGAGACCAGAAGATCCCCTGGAACTAGAGTTAAAAGCTACAGATGGTTAGGTGCCATGTGGGTGCCGAACCCAGGTCCTTTGGAAGAGCAGCGAGTGCTCATGCTCTCTCCAGCCCCACGTTTCCTCCTCTTAAACTTATCTTTTCAGATGCTTTGTCATGGTGATAGAAAGCTAGTTCTCCTTTGTGTTTCACTTTGGCAGGTTCTGCGTGGCCTTTCAAGAACTAGAAGAATGTGGAATATCTTCCGAATACTTTGATGTTCTTCCAATTCTTTCCCAGTTACATCCCTCTGTTGGTGGTAGGAAATCCTTGAAGGCTGTTTTATCTTCCTCTGGCCAATGGCACCTCTTCTACTTGTTTTTGCTAATGGGAGCTATTTAGGGGCCGATTTTTCACTTGTTTTGTACTGTCGCGGTCTACTCTTTACTTCCCATAACCACCCACCTCAGGGTAGGCCCTTTATGGGACCTGATGGCACATGCTGGTTGGCTCTGGTGAGTTTAGTGTGTCTGAGGGCTGGTACTAATGTTGACATTTAAGGCTGATGACAGTTCCCCTGGGGGAGGAAGGGTTGGGTTTCTGGTGACAGTTTATACATGATGAATGTGTGGGTGGAGAGAATAGTTTCCCTTGAAATGGATCCATCACTGTATTGATGTTTTTCTTAGTTGCTCATGGTTTGAGCTACCTAAGGGAAGGGAGAGGAGACTTCCTGTGGGTGATAGAGAGGCTGAACTACTGTGCATTGCTGTGATGGCAGAGGACACCTTGTGGTGGGATGGTCCAGTAATGGAGAAGCATTGGGCTACTATGGGCTTTGCTGCCTAGGTCCCCTGAGGTTTGGTGTCCATATTGTTTGCCAAGGACTAGCCAGCGCCCTGAACCTCTTAGTTGACAGCTTAGCAGCCAAATGGAGTCAGACAACTGGAAATGTGATGTGGAGGTGCCCTGGGATTCAGCTTATTTACAAGCACATGACCTTGACCTTAAGGACCAAACCCCTAATGTCTGGGCTTCCTTCAGGCCTAGCTTCCCACATTCAACACTGTGAGATTCATGTGACCCACCTCAACAGGAGAAGTGGCTGAGAGACTGTAGCCTGGGAGAATGCTGGGTGATGGTGCTGATGTTAATGAGTGCCAGGGGAATAGTGATGCTACTTATGTTGTCAAGGAGGAGCCAACAGTTTTTCTTCCTACGCACTCACCCCCATTTTCTATCCCTGACTGGCCTAGAACTGACAACAGTCTAGGCTGTGCTTGGACTCAGAGATTTTCCCTATACCTGTCTCCTGTGTACTGGGATTAAAGGCGTGCACCACACCTGGCTTTTTGTTTGTTTTCTTTTAAAGACAGATCTCTTTGTAGTCTAGGCTGTAATAGGACTTACTCTGTGCATCAGGTTGGCCTCAAACTTGCCATCCTTCTGTCTTAACCTCCAACTACTGGGATTGTAGGTGTGAGCCATCTTGCCCAGCTATATTAACATTTTTTTTCTTAGTAGGCTAGAGACTTGCTTTGGAATTAACTTATTGATGCTGGTGTGTGCGCTCAAATTTGTACGTGCCTGTGTGTGTATGTGTGTTAGTAATGCAAAGGAAATGTGTAGTTTTCATTTGTAAATAGGCTGTCTTGTGTTTATCAGGAACACAGTGGCAGGAGGAAACCTGAGTTCATATTAATAGTAAAATGCTGCCAGGTGTGGGGTCAATGAGGTCCTATTGTTGGCATTTGTTTGCACAGGCCCTCTGAACTGGATACAGCGGGGAGTTCCTGTGATAGAAAGGCTCATATGACTTGCCTAGCACCACCCTTCCTGGGCTTGCCTGGTGACAGAATTCTGTTGTGCAGCTTATTAGTTCCCTGGGAAGTGGAGAAACACACTGCTTTCCTCTGGCTGCAGTAGAGCTCTGAGAACAAGCTTGGCTCCTGAGGGCTCCCTATGTGGGACAGAGTGAGATTTCCCTTGCATGTAGGCCAGGGCAGCAAGACTCTGTCCCCACTGATTCAGGAACTGATTAGTGTGTCCTGTGTTGATGTAAGCATGGCCAGGCTTTCCCTGGAAAACATACTCATTCTTGTCCTTGACATACGTGTCCTTTTTTTGGTGTTTTGAGACAGGGTTTATCTTTGTAGCTCTGTCTGTCCTGGACTCTTTGTAGACCAGACTGCCCTCGAACTCACAGATCTGCCTGCCTGTGCCTCCTGAGTGCTGGGATTAAAGGCCTGTACCACCACGACCAGCCCATGTACATTGTCTTAATTGTGGGAGGGAATAATCAGACAGGCTTTTGAGTAGAACAGCATTATTGTGCCCAGCTGAGGAGAAAAATCAACCTTTTTTTTTTCTGTTGTTTTTTGTTGTTGTTGTTTTGTTTGTTTTTTTGAGATAGGGTTTCTCTTTGTAGTCCAGGCTGTCCTGTGACTCACTCTGTAGACCAGGCTGGTCTCTAACCCAGAGATCTGCCTGCCTCTGCCTTCCTATATATCTATGGACTTAAAGGTGTGTGCCACCACCACCTGGTTTAGAAGTTGTTTATAATTAGCTTTTCTGCAGATGTTTTTTAAAATTTAGATGAAATTATAGTTCCATTAACAGGGATTCCCAAGATTAATTGGTGATGCCTGCTTTTAACACAGAGTTCTCACATAGTCCCAGCTAGTTGGAGGGGTGAGGTAGAAGGATCACTTGAGCCCTTGAGGACAAGGCCAGCCTGGGCAATATAACAAGTCCTGAATCCCAGAATCTTTAAATTGTTGAGGCCATGATATTGAGAAGGAGGGGCAGGGCATAGGAGAGGGATTGGAGGAAGGAAAGGGAGAAATAATACAGTTATATTTTAACTAAAAAAATTTTTTTTCAAAAATATTTAAATGAAACAGGAGGGCCTGGGGGCCTGGGAAGTCCCAGCCAGCATAAGAGGAGTAGTGTGCATGGTCAGGGCTTTTGCTGTTTCTTGGGTACCCCCAAATACTGTGTTTTCACAAACATTTAAAAATTTATTTTTATTTTATATGCATTGGTGTTTTGCCAGCATGTGTCTGTGGGACTGTCAGATCTTGGAGTTACAAACAGTTGTGAGCTGCCATGTGGGTGCTGGGAATTGAACCCAGGTTCTCTGGAAGAGTAGTTGGTGCTTTTAACCAACGAATTCTCCAGCCCCCTCACCCCCCCCCTCCCCACACACACAGGGTTTCTCTGAGTAGCCTGTAGTTACAGATGGTTGTTAGCAGCTGAGATTAAGCCTGAGTCTTTTGCAAAAGCCATCGGAGCCCTCTTTCCAGGCCCAACCCTACCCCCTTTGTTTTGTTTTGTTTTGCTTTTTTTTTTTTTTTTTTGAGAGAGAGTTTCTCTGTGTAATGGATCTGGCTCTCCTGGAACTAGATCTGTAGACCAGGCTGCCCTCAAACTCACAAAGATTTACCCACCTCAACCTCCCAAGTGCTGGGATTAAAGGCGTGTACCACCACCGCCTGGCCCAGCCTCTCCTTTATAAAAGTCATTTTTGAGACAGGGTTTCATGCTGTATGTATGGTGGGTCAGCTTGGCAGTCCTAGAAGTCCTTTCCTCAGCCTTCCTGCTGCTGGGATTACATGTATTGTCACCACAGGGGGGAGGGAGCGGGGGTGCGTTTGCTTGTATTTGAAATAGTTTCCTGCTATGCAGTCCAGACTGCTTGCGGACTCAGTCCTCAGCTTTGGGAGGCTGAGGCAGGAGGAATACCATGAGGCCAGCCTGGGTTACATACTGTGTTCTGGAGTGAGAGTGCTAAGATAGAAAAGAAAAAGGAAAAACTCAAACTGTGCTTGTTGTGGTCTGGAAATGTTGTTGAACTTGTCATGAATGTTGAGAGCTCTTCATCAAAGACACCATACACGTTTCACTTAATAGTTTGTGCTTAAAAGAAATTCTTCCCTTTCTTGGAAACAGCATCTTGCTAGACATTGTGATTTAACGAATGTAAAATTGGGTTGGGCTTAGTGGCACACAACTATGATCCCAGTGCTTGCGAGGTAGGAGCAGGAAGATGATAAATTTGAGGCCAGTCTGGGCTATATAGTGAGAGCCAATTTCAATAAAAAACAAAGTAAGAGAGCTGGAGGGATGGCCCACAGGTCCAAGGGCATGTACTGCGTGCTCTTCCAGAGAACCTGAGTTCGGTTGCCAGCATTCACACTGGGCAGCTTACAACTGCTTATATTCCAGCTCTAGAGGATTCAATACCCACGTCTGGCCTCTGAGGGCCCCTGCACTTGTACCTGGACATATATTACCCCAGTGAGTCCCCTGCCCCATGGTGTTTTGCCAGCATGTTTGTGCACCATGTGCATAACTAGCACTGCTTGTGAGTTGCCACATGAGTGCTGGGACTCAAATCCAGGTCCACTGGAAGAACAGCTGGTGCTTTTAACCTCTGAACCATTTCACCAGCCCCTTGATAATGACTTTTTGTGTTTCCTTATTTCCTTAAGATAAATATCTAGGAGTGAGTGGGCTGGGGGTCAAAGGCCACAGATTTTGCTGGTTGCTTCATGGTGCAAGCTTTCTGAAAGTGACTCCAACTGCATCTCTGGCCCATTCTCCTCAACTGTTGACCATTATACCTGAGTGTTGGGCCAGTACTGATCATGCTTTGTTTTATTTTTCAACAGCGCTGTGTAGTTCTGCGGTTTCTGAAGTTTCCTCCAAATAAGAAGAAGGTAAGATTGGTGGACTGGCTACAGTCCTTTACTTAAGAAGACCTAGATATTTTCCCAGGGCAGGTGTGTGTGTGTCTGTGTACGTGCGTGTGTGCTTCCTTCCTTCCTTCCTTCCTTCCTTCCTTCCTTCCTTCCTTCCTTTCTTTCATTTTTCATTTTTTTTTTCCCCCTGAGATGGGAGGGTTTTTCTGTGTAGACTTGGCTGCCCTAGATTCGCTTTGTAGACCAGGCAGGTTGGTCTTGCCTGCCTCTGCCTCCCGAGTGCTTGGATCACAGGTGTGTAGCCTGTGGGGCCTGCTCAGAGGGAACCCAGGGCCTGGTTTCAACTTGATCTTGATGAATTCCTTCGTTGCCTTAGCAGAATTTTGTGTAAGAAAATACAGTGTCACAGTGGGTGGATAATCTGTGATGCTAAAATCACAGTGGGCAAGATCTGGTGGAACAAGTAGGTTGAGTTATCCAAGCACAGCCTGTGGACCCTCCGTGAAGACTTGCTTACCACCCTCTCTACCCAGGCTGGGCTCCTGCTGCTTTGTGATGAGTCTCAGGCAGGTACTGAGTATTGAAGGCTCCTGTGGCCATACCTGCTTATCTGCTGCTGTTGTACCAGCGCATGGTGTGAGGGAGGCTGGCACTTGGCTTGTCTTGCTTTGTACATGGCCAGCTGCCTGTGAGCCACATGGGGCTGACCTGGCCTCTGAGGGCAAGAACCCCAAAGTAGGGGAAGGTAGAACTCTTTGAGGAGGTCATTGGACTGTGGGAGACAGTGCCTCAAGTATCTGAGGGTTGTAGGAAGCTATGGGACATTGGTGACAGAGATTATAGGGGCCCTCAGGGCTTGCTTCTAGGAGTCGGCAGGAATGCTGCCCTTAACTTGGGCAGGTGTGAGAGTCAAAGGTGTATCAAACAGGCAGAGGGAGCAGGGTGGGCCCAAGCATTCTATGGCTCCTACCTCAGCTGCTGAAGAGAAATGATCCAAGGTGTTCTGATTCTGTCAGATGTGTCTTGAGGTGCTTCATGCTCTTCTGTCCTGCCTGTCCTTGTGCAGTGACTGTAGTGTTCATACATCCCACCTACTCAGCCTTCCTGGGTTGTGTCTTCCTGGAGGGGGTTCATGTGGTCATACTTTTCCAGATGGACATTTTATCAGAAGCTATGACATAGCTGTGCAGGGACACTGGGCGTGTTCTGGGGTTTTCTGTCAGGCTAAGTTCTGACAAGAGCCAGTTGTAGGAGCTGTGGAATATCTGCACATACTTAGACTGTGCAGAGCATTTCTAGTTGTGATGTTGAGTTCTCCAGAGGTTTGTGGGGTGCATGGTACTTAGTGGGTACATGAGATGGCAGCTTAGGCTGTCCTGAGCTGGGCCTCTGGGAGGGTGGTGGTGTTAGGAGCCCTGTCTATATGTCCATCTGCCAGCTGTCCTGTTTTTGTCTCTTCCAGACCTCAGAAGAGATACTTCACCATCTGCAGAACATAGTGGACTTCGGCAAGAATGTCATGAAAGAATTTTTGGGGGAGAGCTATGTTCATTGTGGGGTAAGTGCTGTTTATTCAAATTTCAGTACATTTGGTTATGTACTGTTAATGCTGACATCTTAGTGATAGCCGTTGTGCAGTAAGAATCTTCTAGCTTTCTCCTCACCTGCTGTGCCATGTGGCAGTCAGTCAGCTCTGCCAGAGGTGTCTGTGTAGTGAAATTCTCCAGGGCGAGCCTCTTCTGTTATCCTTGAATTGAAGGGATAGCTTTGCCCTGTGTTCCTGTGGATTAAGGAACAGTGTGGGCCCATTCCTGGAGGCTCTTCCTGGAGGAGGCATGTGGATGTCAGCATGGGTGTGAGTGAAGACTGTAGGAGAAAAGCTTTGAAACCTTTAACATTGCTGTCTGTTTTGGGTTTACTATCCTTGTAGCTTGCCTGTGGTAGGGAGGGACTAGATAAGGGATGCCCCTGGCCTGCCTGCTGACCTGACTTGGGACTTTGAAAGTCTCCTCCATTTTGTCTTTCCTTAGCTGCTGACTTTGTAGCCTGTCCTTTACAGTGTTTAGTGCTGGGCATGTTTGAAGGCCAAAGTGACCCCTTAGGAGCATTCCTGCAGTTTTCCCACAGGATATGTCTATTGAATAGTGTTTGTACCTACCCATGTCTTCTTGGAGAAAGGAGTGTTGGGCTATATGTTATTATTATTAGCCCCGAGATTGTCCCGGCAGTATTATTTAACCCACTATCACAAATAATGAGACACAGACACTTGTTAGAGTTATAATTGTGTTGCTTACCTCGGGCCGGGCGGATATCCTCACCATCCATCTCTCAGTCCCCATCCAATGCTGTCTATTTTAATCCTCCTCAATGGGACTACCTTTCATCCATAATCCCATGGACTTGCTTTTATTCTTCATCTGGGCTTTTCCATGCTGTCATTGGAGTCCTTCCTCCAGTCCCACGTGGTTCCTTCTCCACTTTAACCTATAGTGGCGCCCCCCTTTCTTCTCTCTTTCCATCCATCTGATTTCTGTGATTCTCTCTGTGCACTCCAAGCCCGGGAACCTTAGTCATGCCTACTCTGTTCCACCCTGCCCAGGTGTAGGCTGTTTAATTAGCCAGTCAGGTAGGTTTATACAACACAGTTAGGTGTGCCCAGATCTTGAGGGAATACGCGTCAGACCAACTGCCAACAGCTGTCAGAGGTACTGTCTGCTGGGACTATGTTCTTTCAGCTTTGGTGTGCTAGGCTGAGTGGGAGTCTCAGACTGGATGGAGAAGGGCAGCTGGGTCTTCCAGAGGCAAGATCCCAGCAGTTTTTGTCCTAGGCAGGTGTCCTCTGTCACTGTGGACCTTTTTCTGAAGTCACAATTCTGTCACCTTGAGAACACAGGGCAGAGATGGCAGTGAAGGGAGATGGCTTAACTTAACGCACATTTCCTTTGCAGGGGAAGTTACAGATAAACAGCCGAGGGAATGAGAGCAGCAAGCATGTGAGCCCAGTGCTGTCAGAGCCTGAGCTGCCCAGCTGGCTGGGTGTCTTGAGGCCCTTGTTCTGTGTCTATAGATGCTGCAGGACCAGGAGGGGTTGTGACAGAAGATGCTGGTGGTGTGGCAGGTCACTGGCATCATGGATCCTGGCTGGCTATATGGAGAGCCAGATGCCTTTAGTGCACTGGAATGCTTTTGCTTCTTTGTAGTCTGTATGTGTCCTGAAAATAATAGATCAGCTCTTACTGACAAATTGAATTACTGGCATATTGAATTTTTTAAACTAGTACTTTACTGTGAAACATACTGTGAAATTCACCATTCTGTGTTTAACTGTGCATAGTTCTGAGGCATTAACAGTCTTCAGGACGTTGTGCAATCTGTATGCTTTATGTGTTTTCTTTCAGGAAGTTGTTCAGCTGCCTTTAGACTTTGTGAAACAACTGTGTTTAAAGATACAGTGTGAAAGACCAGGTAAGGGTGTTGAACAGTGTTTGCATTATTTATATTTATTTTGGACAGATCTGTCTATGAAGCCCTGGCTGGCCAAGAGCTGATGTAGTTCAGCTGCCTTGAATGTCTAGATATCTGTCTGCCTCTGCTTCCCAAATGCTTGATTAAAGGTGTGTGCCACCATGGTTGGCTTGTTTTCAATTTTGAAAGTCTTTGAAATGTTCAACCTAGGTTAGGTACAGGCATTTTGCAGCAGTTTTGTGCCCACTCTCATGTCCCCTTTTCTTATGCTTGCTGGTGGTTTTGCTGGCAAGAACCAGATTAGAGCTTTTTTCATTATGGTCAAACATGTCAAGTCCATGTGTTGGTTGTGAAACTATATAAATAAACACTATCAGGCAATAATGTATAGAACTATCCAGAATAAAATCCTTTCTGACTTGATTCAGAAAATGAAATCATGCTCTGCATTCTGCCTGGGGCACAAGTAGGAGGTGGAAGGTGCTGGACAGCACTGGCTCCGGTGTTCATGTCCACAAAGGTGGACAGAGGTCAGCTTCATGGCTCTGCTCATCTGCTGATGCTCATCTGCTGATGCTCAGCATCCCCATTCATTTCATAATCACAGTTGAAAGTCTGATACTCTTGATGCTAGGTGGTGGTGACTTTTGACAATGGGTAGTAGAGATGGGCAGGTCTCTGAGTTCAAAGCCAGCTTGGTCTACACACTGAGTTTCAGGACAGCCAGGGCTACACAGAGAAACTCTGTCTTGGGGAAAAAATAAATGTGATACTTTATAGTGTAATGACTGTTGGATTTAAGTCTGCTTTTTGGAAGAGGAAGCTGGTCCCTAGGTGCCAAGAGCCCATTTCTAGCATGCTGAAGGATGTGGGAGCACCAAGAATAGGAAAAGCACCAAGATTTGAAAGGAAGGAAGGGGCTATAATACATTTCTTCTTCCTGTTCCTGGGCAAAGAGAGTGGTGGAATTAGGGGCCATTTATTTCCAAGACTTTTCTTACTGTTGCACGTTTTTAAAGCTCTCCAATGTCATGTTCAGGTTTAAAAATTGCTTAAAAGGGTCTTAGATCTCAGTGACATGCTTAGGATTTATACAGTGGGAGTTAAGGATGAAATCTGCCAAATGAAGAGGTGGAGTTACAGGTCCTGGAGAGTCCAGACATCTCTCCCACACTTGACTGTATGTGACATTGTACATGGAATGTTGCCTCCAGAAAGCTCTCTAAGCCTCCTTGTCTAGGGTTTAGAGTTTGACGAAGGTGAGATCCCACTGATTAACTCAGTTCTTCATTCTTTTAGGGATGACAGTTTGTGGCCTGATTATATGGCCTAGCCTTTCCATTTCCCTATTGTCTGCTGAGGCTGTTCGGTCTAGGAACCCTCCCCCACAGGATTTTTGTATTATAGGGCTGTCTATCTCTTATCTTGACCCTCAGGTGTGACTCTTGCTTTGTCTTCCAGAGTCCCGATGTGACAAGGACCTGGACACGCTCAGTGGTTATGCTATGTGCCTTCCCAATTTAACCAGACTTCAGACCTACCACTTTGCGGAACACTGGCCGATTCTGTGTGTAGAGATTAAGGTGAGTATTCATTCATGGTGGGATGACACTATAGTTAAGGGAAAGGTCACTCTCAGGTACTGAGTCTCCCTGACCCTGCCTTGAGTATATGTTCATCCTTCCTCAGGAGCTCAGCTAGCTTCCTTTTCATAATTTCCTTAAGTGTCCTGTGTGCTCTAGTCCTTTTCATGGCTCCCAGACCCTAAGGTAGGTTTCTGTGTCAACAATGGGGAAGTGTACCCCACACATCTAGCCTGGGAAAATTGTGGTTAGGGGTCACCAGGAAAAAGCATGTTGGGTACCTTCCTGTACAGGGTGTGTCTCAAAAACCTCACAGTTTTGGCCATGTGCTTCCTGCACTGAAGACCGAATCCTAGGGTACCTTTTGACCAGAGACTGCTTCTTGTGCAGGAGGGCTTTCTCAGAGGCACAGACCCCCGTGTGCCCCACAAGGTCCTTGTGTACTGGCCCAGAGTCCTGGATCTCAGACCAAGACTCCCTGCTTCAGCTGCCTGTGTTCCATAGTTGTCCAAATGCTCTAGAAGAGTACCCTTCATTACTTCTCTTCTTGACCCGGGAGGCATGACCCAAGTACTTGTGATCCTTGAGGGCTGGACGTTCTGTCTCTCCAGCTGTACTGTCCAAAACGCTAAGCTCAGGCAGCGTGTGCTGACAGCATGCAGAATTTAGAGGGCAGCTGGACGCCTAGCACTATCGGTTGGGTGCCTTGCAGGCCATACTTTAGTGACGATGGGAACAATGGTTATGCTTCTTGGAGCTGGGAGCCCTGGGCCCATCTCCACTCCTTCCAGTCTGCCAGTGAGAGCACAAAGCTGCTCTGTTACGTCTGTAAGTCAGGCGGAGCTCCACCAGTCTGCCAGTGAGAGGGCTGCCCGTTTGTCCCCTGGAGGCAGAGAGGTGTGTACCCGATGAGGGAAGCTGAAAGCACAATTTCTGGGGACATTTCTACCTGATACTTATTCTCTTCTATCTCATTGTGTGTGTTAAGAAGGATGCGATTTCTCTCTAAACATTTTTTCGCTTATTTTATAGCCAAAATGTGGGTTTATTCCTTTCTCGAATGATGTTACCCATGAGTTGAAACACAAGGTGTGCCGATACTGCATGCACCAGCACCTCAAGGTGAGAGCAGTCTCTGCAGGAGGGCAGAGTGCAGGGTGTCTGGGCCTGAGGGGAAGCCACTTGGAGTTTTCAGAAGATTAAAGGGATTGCTGATAATCCTCTTTTCATTTCATAAGTACCTCATAATGACTTTATTAAATTTTCATCTTTTGTTTATAATTTATTTTTGTGTGTGTTATATAGAAATGTGGGTGCTTGTATGCATAGAGGTCAGAGGACAGCTTGTGGTTGTTTCTCTCCTTCCACCATATGGGAGATCTGTTGGTCAAACTGCTTGTGCAATGCTGGAGATTAAGTGCCAGGTTTTGTGCATGCTGGGCAAGCACCCTACCACCTGAGCTACAGCCCCACTCCTCACGTGTGTTGTTACTCCCTGCCCCCTTCTTCCTTGAAGCCTAATTTTCTTCCTCTCGTGGCTCTGCTCTAGACCCCTGCTTTTAAACATATCATTTCGTAATATGTAGAGATAGAGGTTAGAGAGGCTCTGCATGTGATTGGACTCTCTGGCTTTCTGAGCCTGAAATGCACATTTTCCATCCATTTTTCTTTCGGCTCTTATTTTTGATGCTTTCCCCACTTCCGTTATGGCTGAGTTGCAGTGCTCTGTGTGCCTTAGAGAGAAGTGGTCTGCAGGCTCTTTGCTGTTTTCCTACATGGGTAGGGCCCTTTTATGCAGAAATGTGTTTAATTAAGTTCTGTCAACTTCTTTTTGTTGTTGGTTGTGTCTTGATGTTGTAGCCAAGTAGTACTGCCAAATCCAGTGGTGGGAACCTTCGCCATTTTATTCTAGAGTTTCATTCTTGCTTTTAGATCTCAGTCATTTTGAGTTAATTTTTGAGTATGGTGTTGGATAAGTGTCCAGTTTCATTCTTTTGCACATAATGGATATCTGGTTTTCTCAGTTCCTGTGTCCTTTTCTCCAAGCATTGGTCCTGGCATTCTTATTGAAGGTATTTGTCATGTAGATGAGGGGCTCTTCTCTGTTCTTTTTCTTATTGGTGTATTTGTCTGTTTTCATGTTAGTACCACACTGCTTTGGGTACTGTAGTTTTCTTATTACTGATTCAAAGTTACAAGATTCCTCTTCTTTTTTTGCCTCCTTTCTCCCTCCTTCCTTTCCTCTCCCTCTGCTTTTATCCTTCTCCCTGCTTTTTAAAGACAGGGTCTCAGGTAGCCCAGGTTGGCTTTGCATTCATAAGTAGCTGAGGATGATCTCCACTTCCTAGGAGTACAACCTTAGCTTTGAAGGTCCTGGTGTGTGTAGATGTGGTTATCTCGGAAATTATCTTAACAGTCACAGCTTATCTCTTCTGTTTACTCAGCAGAGCTCCTGAACCCGTCTAGTTACTTTTAAGTTGTGCTTTTCAACTACACATTTATTTATTAAAAATATTTATTCAGCTGGGTGTGGTGGCGCATGCCATTAATTTAAGCACTCAGGAAGCAGGGACAGGTGGATCTCGGAGTTTGAGGCCAGCCTTTGGACTACAATGCCAGTCCAGACAGCCAGGACTATACAGAGAAACTCTGTCTACAAACAAATAAGCAAAATTATTATTTTAAATGATGCAGTGTTTGAATTTGTGTGGATATGTGTATGAGGTGTTCAGATCATAACTGTTTTTTAAAAGGAAAAAAGTCTTTGAAAATTTGTTCTTTGACTTTATATATAAATATATAATATATATTGGTCATCTTCCCTCCCTTATCTTCCTCCTATCTCTACTCCCTTTTAATTATTACTGCTGTTAATTATTAATTCACTAATTAATTAATCTGTTATTTGTATATGTGTGTATGTGTGTGGTGTATAACTCATGAGTGAGGAAGTCAAAGGACCACTGTCAGGAGTTGGTTCTCTGTTTTGTTGAGGCAGGATTCTCTGTTTCTGCTGTGATGCTTATTCTAGTCAAGCTGGATTGCAGGCTTCCAGGAGAGTGTCCTTTCTCTGCCTCCCATCTTGCTGCAGGAATGCTGGGATTACACACGGGCTACACAGACAGCTCTTTTGCTTGGCTTCTGAGATCGAACTCAGGTCATCAGGCTTTTTACCCACGGAGCCATCTTGCCAGCCAGGTTTACTTTCTTTGTGATAAGACGTGTAGCCCAGAGTCACTTCAGACTTTCTTCTCCATCAAATGCACCACCATTCATGGCTGTTAATGTTTGTCTAGTGACTTCTGTGTGTTTTCTGTATTGGCTCTCTCTTTATATATGTTAAGTTTTATTATTATTTGTGCATGAGTTCAGGTGTGTGCGTGTTAAGGTCGAGGATGGAGGACAGCGTTTGTGAGTTAGTCCCCTGTACATTGTGGGTTCTGGGGTTGAACCTAGGCTCCCAAGGCTTGCTCTGCAGGTCCTTTCCCGGTGAGCCATGTTGCCAGCCCCACAGAGTTTATATCCTTGGTCACATGTAATCCTTAACTGTACTTGATTAGCTTACTGGGACTGATATTTTCTCAAACCAGGGTTGTTATAACTTTTGCTTTACCTTTCTATTCTGTGGAGCCTCAGATAAGCTCAAGTGAGAACTTAGGGCTGCCTTTGGTCTTTCCAAACCCTCTTCAGGGTTTTCTAGATTACCAGGAATATTTTGGAGCTTTTCAAAGTCTCTGTGTACATCCTCATTACTCAGGTTTTTCTTTTTGAGTTACGCTTGCTTGCCTTAACTGTTACCTATTGTGTAAGGAAGCCATGAAGTTAAACAGCCTCTAGATTTTTTTTTTTTTTTTTGACAAATGCCCCTGAAAAGACCTCTGCAGGGTTTGAGCTCTCAATCATGTCAGTAAAGACGTCATGCAAGGACAGCCTTCCTGGAATTGAGAGGCAGGACAGGTAATGGCAGTACCCAGAGCTGAGGCTGTGGCTGTCCATGCCCTGTCCTGTGATCATGGAGGCTGCCAGGCTGATATGCATGTAACATTTTCATGTTTGTTTCCTTTGGGGCTAGAGATAGTGTGCTGGCTAGTTTTATGTCAGCTTGACATAGGCTAGAGTCATTTGAGAAGGGAGAACCTTAAGTTAGAAAGTATCCCCATCAGATTAGCCTGTGGGACATTTTCTTGATTAATGATTGATGTGTGCTGTCCCACAAGGAGCAGTGTCGCCTCTGGCTGGGTGGTCCTGGGTTGTATAAGCAGGCTGAATAAAAAAAAAACAAAAACAAAAAACAAAAAACATGAGGAACAAGCCCATAAGTAGCCTTCCTCTATGGCTTTTTGCTTCAGGTCCTGCCTCTAGGTCTCTGCCTTGCTTGAGTTCTTGTCCTGACTTCCCTTAATGATAGACCTGGAAATGAAAGATGAAATAAACCCATTCTTCTTTAAGTCAGTTTTGGTCATGGTGCTTTATCATAGCAATAGAAATCCTAACTAAGACAGACAGCAGGATGAGAATAGCACATTTAAAATGTCAGAAGAAACTGGGCATGATGGTGCATACATTTGAGAGGTAGAGGTAGGCAGATTTCTGTAAGTTCAAGGCTAGCTAGAAAGTTCCAGGCTAGGTAGGGTTACACAGTGACATTAAAGTGTCAAGCTCAGTATTCTTATTTAGAATTAGCTGATTTTCTCCCTTTTTTGAAAAGATGGATTTTTATTTTTTGTGTGTGTTTGGCTTACTTATATGTATATTCCCCATGTATGTATGTACTTTCTTCCCACAAAGGCCAGAAAGAGGGTGTCAGAATTCTTGGAACTGGAATCACAATTGTAAGCAGCCACCTGTATGCTCGGAATGGAACCTGAGCTCTCTGCAAGAGCAGCCAGTGCTCCTAACCACTGAGCCTTCTCTCCTCTTCTTTAGCTGGTTTTTTTTTTGTCCCCCCTACCCCCCACCAGTAAATGTTCCCTGGATTCTTAAAGAACTTTAGACATTTTCTGAGGTTTTAAGACTTATTCTGGGCAGATTTGGGGGCTGGAGAGATGGCTCAGAGGGTAAGCATACTGGCTGCTCTTCCAAGAGGTCCCGAGTTCAATTTCCAGCAACCACATGGTGGCTCAAACCATCTATAATGAGAAGATCTGGTGCCCTCTTCTGTACATGCACACAGAACATTGTATACATAATAAATAAATAAATCTTGCCAAAAAAAGACTTATTCTGGCAAGTTCATGCCTAGCTTATGTACTAGGTTGTTTAAGAAGAATATATTTTAAAACTGGAAAATAGTGCCCGTTCATAACTGGTAGTTGGGACTACCTTCCTTCTAGGGTGATTCATGTTGGCAGTTTGGTGATCTTTTCAGACATGTTCATATAGTAACAATATGTACATACATACATACAAGGGGTGATGCCTCTTTGTAGAGGAATTTTAATTGAGAACATGGCTGTTCTGGCAAAAGGTCACATCCAAAGACTTCTCAGGGGTAAAGAGCACTGGTTGCTCTTTCAGAGATCCTGGGTTCAGTTCCCAGAGACCACATGGCGGCTCACAGCCATTTATTATTATGAGATCTGTGCCCTCTTCTGCCATGCAGGCAGAACACTGTATACATAATAAATAAATCTTAAAAAAAAAGTGATGTATAATTGAGTGGCAGAAACAGTGATGAAATAGAGAAAGACTTGGCAGAATAGGATACGCCCAACTTTAATGAAAAGAGAGGAAAGGGAAGCTACTTAAGGGACAATGCAGTGAGGACAAGGCAGTTTTTACTAGGACAAAAATAGAGAGATGAATTGCAGAGAAAGAACTCAGGTGAGGACTGAATGAGCTAGAGAATGAGAAGGAGCCAGATTAGCAAAGATTGTTGGAGTTAGTTTGAAGCCAAACAGAGCAACTCAGAGGCTGAGAGAGAAGCCAGATTGAATCAGTCAGCTGGGAGAGGCGTTTGAGCCAGACAGCTGAGTTGAACCAGCCAGGCCAGAGCTCAGTAAGAACAAGAAAGGGTGAGCTTATTAAGCAGTAAGTCTCAGAGGCTGAAAACATTCTAGGCCTAAGTTAGATTGTACAAAGGCTAGAAGCTTCCAGGACTAGGCCTACGTTAGCAGAGAGAGGCAGTAATCTTCTAAGACAACAACTAAAATAGGCGACTAAAAGTTCCTTTTACACCTCTTTCCATGTTTTCTATTGTTGGAGCATGCAGACATACTTACAAGGCAAAATAGGATCATGTTGTTTGTACTTGTTTTACCCATTGCTCCCACCATGCTAAAGTGATCTTTGAGGATTTTGTGTTATATGTGAAGTTTTTCTCAATGTGTTTGGATATGTGTGTACACATATAAGCATCTTTTTTTTTTAAACAGGGTTTCTCTGTATAACCCTGGCTCTCCTGGACTTACTTTGTAGACCAGGCTGGCCTTGAACTCGATGAGATCTGCCTGTCTCTGCCTCTCAGAGTACTAGGATTAGAGGCATGCGCTACCCCACCTTATAAGTATGCTTTTAAAGCAAGCACGATACCACATTATATGTGTTGTTCTGCCAGTTGACTAAATATTGATGGTATGTTAGTCCATCTTTGTTTTGGAGTGGCTGCATTCCTACACTCATTCATTCCTTCATTATATGTGGACCCTGCTTCAAAAAATACCTTAATATTTGCACAAATGACATGTTTCCATCCCTCTTTGCTCTGGGTTGTTATTTAGGTTTTCTAAGTTGGGGGTGTACACATTTTAAATTTTGGTGGTTATCATATATGATTGTTCTGATTTCTCCTTCTCCTGGCAACACAAGATTGCATCCAGTGGCCTTTCCCTTGTGCTAGCAGCTTTGAAACTTGCCGTACTCATTGCCAAACCTTCAGGTGCTGAACTGCCAGTGACTGAGGCCAAGGGGTAGCTGGAGTTTCTTAGGGTGAGGGGTCAAGTTGGCTGCTTCCTACTTAGGGTTGTGCACCTTAGGCCTTTCTCGGTCAAGGCTGCAGCCCATCTTAGGTTATGCTGTTTTTTGAGTTACTTGTAGTCATTTTTAGTGACAAAGTATTTGATACCATCATATTGGTGTTTTACCAGGTAGCAACTGGAAAGTGGAAGAAAATAAGTAAATACTGTCCCCTTGATCTCTACTCAGGGTAAGCATCACTTCTCATTGGTTGTCTTTAGGTTGGGTGGTGCCTGCTAAGGGACAGCTTATAAGGTGGGATTTTGAGGGTATTCTGTGAGGTGTTGATGTTGTGTGTGGGGGAGAAAGTGGGGGGTGGGTGGAGGATTAGAGGTATGTTCTGTGAAGTGGGGCTTGGGATCTTCCATGAGGGAGAGCCTGAGGGTTGTGTGGTGAGGAGGATGGGTTATTTTGTACTGTGGGGAAAATAGGGTGTATTCTGTAAGCTGCTGGTAGGTATTATCTGAAGTGTTGATAGTGGGATATGTTCTGTAATGTGTTTGTGAGGTTGGAAAAATATATGTGGAGGTTCTGTGAGGTGGTAAATGTTGGGTTTGGTGAGGTGGGAAAATGGGTGGTATTATGTGAGGTGGAGATGGGCCTCCTGTTCAGTGTAAAGGGCTCTGTGCTTATTCCAGAAAATAAAATGTTTTTCCTATGAGCACCAAATCAGGTTGGTATTGCATTAAGGGAGAATCATGCTTGATTTACCTATACACGCAAGGCTGCATGTTTTGAAGCAAACAGTAGCCCAGAGTATTGTTGAAAATTTGTAACTTGTCAAACCTGAGTCAGGAGTTGTTCTTAGAATATGTATCTATCTGTCTGTCTGTTCCTCTCTGTATATGTATCTATCTATGTATCTATATGCCTATCTATCTTTTTTTTTTCAATCTCTCTCTCTCTGTACCTACCTACCTTATTTATTTTGGGTCTTTTTAAAGACAGGGTTTCTCTGTGTCTCCTTGGCTGTCCTGGACTTACTTTGTAGACCAAGCTGGCCTTGTGCTCACATCCATCTGCCTGCTTCTGCCTCCCTGAGTGCTGGCATTACAGGTGTGCCCCATACCTGGCCTCCTTGGAATATGTATAAGCAGTCTTTTCAGAGCTGGCAGTGGGTGACTTTGCTGATGTGTTGTCCCCAGGGTGACCTCAGGACATCGCTTGGAATCTTTGGGGTGGGTTTGTCTCCCTGGGAGTCCTGTACAATTCCTGTGGAAGTGAGAAGGGGCCAGTGTTCAGGTGGTTGGGTACGGTAAGGTCTGGAGCAGGAGTAGCCACGAAGAAACAACAGGTGCCAGTTGCTAATGAATAGGACAGAGGGGCAAGTGTGTGTGTGTGGGTGCAACTGTCCTGCAGTTCTTCAAGGTGGAGGGACGTGAGAGGTCCCTCCTTTAGGCTTCCTGAACTTCCCAGAGATCTGTTGTAGTGATCACAGTGCCCGAATGTGTGTTCCAGCCTTTGGAAGCTGCAGCTGAGGATCAAGAAGGGAGAGATCTAGATGGGCTTTGAGTGATTGATATGCCTTCCTTTCTGGTCCCCCTGCCTCTGTAGGATTCCTCCTAGCTGCCTTTGGGCCCTAGACTAAAGTCCCCTTATGTGTTGAGGGCTACAGTTACTGGATTAAGGCAGCTCAAGGTCCCAGCCTGGAGCTGTGTGTATGGACGTGTGGAGGCCAGGCCCAGCCCACTGCCTTTAATGCCTTCACTGTTTTCTCCTTGCAGAAACAAGCAGCGCATGCACTTTGCCTTGAAGAGTCTGCTGCAGGAGGCGCAGAACAACCTGAGGATATTTAAGGTAAGGGCTCTTGGCAGTCCATGCTGGTTTCCAGGTAAACCTACCACACTGTGATTCTGGCCACAGGATCTGTGGCTAAATACATTAGGTGTCCAGACTGGCTTGCCTCAGGCCCAGCTCTCTGTGCTTTGACATTGCAGGAGGAAGAGATGGGGCTGAAGGAAGGAGGGGGACAAGGCAGGGTTGGCCTTGGCAGGAGGTGGTGGCTGTGGCCATGCCAGGAATGTGTTAGAGTTCCCTGTGCCATTGTCCCAGTGGGCAGCAAGCTGGAGTTGAGGCAGCCTGCAGGCTTGTGTGAGGGAACAGGACTGCTGAACTACATATTGTGCCCTTTGTCTTGCTGCTGTGTCATAGGCTGGTTTATCCAGATACAGCGTAAGAATTTCCTTGCCCTGGAGGCTGCTCAGAGTAATTGGCACCTTCCCCTTCATCTCACCAAATCCAGAAAACGAGACACGCTTAAAAAAAAAAAAAAGGGAAAAAATAAAAGTGGCCATCACTGTGCACTCTCTGTGGTGTTTGTGTGGAGACAGGACAGCCCTTGGGAGTCCGTCCTTTTCACAGTGGGATCTGGAGATCGAGTTAGGGTTACCACTGGGTTACTCTTCTTAAGAGTTTAGGAACCTGACATTTGAATCCTCACGGTAAGTCCTTTTAACTTTAAAGCCCATTTCTGAGCCTGCCAGGCCACATTCGAGGTATCTGCTCTGCGTTTTCTGTGGAATCCGCATGAAAGATTCCAGACGTTAGCTAGCACTTCCCCAAGAGGCAGGTTAAGAGAAGTGATCTGCAATGGCTTTTTTAGAATTAAAAGATGTAAAAGCCTTTCATCTCTTGTTGTGTGTGTTCACATGATGTACATGTGTGCCTGTCATTTGTGTGTCGTGTATGAGTGTGTGTGTGTCAGAGGACAACTTGTGGGGATGGGTTCTATCTCTCCATCATGTGGGTCCTTGGCTTTAAAGGAAAGTCCTCAAGCTTAGGGGCAAGCACCCTCATCCACAGAGTCATCTTGCTGGCCTGTTTAAAATAGTAGGGTTGGGTGGGATTGGAAGGGATTGAGGGAGGGGACTACAGCTGGGATGCAAAGTGCATAAACTGTAATTTATATGTATATATTAAAAAAAAAAACAGTAGGGTCACCGTGCAATGAGTTTGGCATGCTGAGTCCTGGCAGCTTTTGGTCTTTCTGGTTCTGATGCTGTGCATTCACTGTTCCCTCAAATTCTGCAAACCAGCAAAGCAGAAAATATCCAAACTCTGATGGAGAAAATTCTCCAAGCTTGGAAAAGCTGCCTGGCTGTGCTCAGTGGTCCCACACTGAATACTTGTGAGAGGCAGTGTTGACTTCAAGGAGCATCTGTTACAGAGTCACCACTCTACCTAGGTTGTGGCTCTGGTGAATGCCCCATAAGATCCTTGGACAGCATATTTGTATGTGTAAACACTCTCTGGATTTCACATTTAGTGTCCCTCAACTCTAGGCCCTTGATGCTGTGGTGAGACCTTGCTGTGAAGACTCCCTTAGCCACTTTTGGGCCTAGAGGAGAGGCTAGCTTTACCACGATCACAAATGGCCACTGTGGTCACCCTCTTCCTCCTGCCTAGTATGGTGAACACCTTAGTTTTGTCCCTTGGACAGCACCTAGACAGGGTCTTCTAGAGAGGCTCCTTAGGATCCAGTGAGGAAGAGAACCTTCCCATACCTCGCAAGGGCAGAGACTGTATTCTTGACTATTACTGCCCTTCTGAGACCTTGTCACAACCATTCATTTGCCTTAGAGTCTTTGCTGTTCTTTTCTGAAGGCATTTCCACCTTGTGCCACAGCTCTGGGGTGCTCTGTGTTATCTTTGGTAAGAGCCTTACAGGTACTGTGATGTTGTGTCTGCTTGTTCATACTGACTAGACCCCATGTGGAGAAGATGTCAAGGGTATGGGTCCTAAAGGTAATTCTAGAGGGCCCACCACATGGCTTAACAATGAAGGCATGTAGTTCAAAGAGCCTTGGAATACTCCTGGTGTTGTCCACATGTCAGGCTCTCATCATAGCCCCAATGTCAGCAGTGGGGAGCACGGGTGGCCTTGTTTGAGTTCTGGGAATGACCAAGTCTGAATGCTGTATGGTAAGGAGCAACCTTTGAGGGGCTTAAGACATGAACATTTCCTTTTCATCTCAGTGATCTCGTCATTCTCTTACCACAGGACTTAGCTGGAGGCTTCCACCAGTTCTGCGGACCATGGGGCCTAGTCCTAACTCCTAGTCACGGCTTGGGTCCTCAAGTCACTAGTGATTTGTGGATCTCTTTGGCTTTCTGCTCAGCATTTGCTGTAGACATGCTTTGAGATCTTTGTCTAAGGGTGTTAGTCCAGGGAGCTGGCCTGAAGTGTTTGAACCTTTGCTCCTTTGATTTGTGCTTAGTGACACAGCCCGGGGAGGACTCTTCAGAGGAGCTAGTATGACCTGGATAGGCTTGTGTAAGAACACTGGGTTCCTCTGCGCCCTGCCCTTGTTGTGTGACCCATCTCCCTTCTTTTTTTTCCTGCCTGAAGAATGGCGAGCTAATTTACGGTTGTGGTGATGCCCGGAGCCCTGCGGCTGACTTGAAGGAGCTTGCATACCACCTGAAGCCCTTCTTCTTCCCTTCCAATGGCTTGGCCAGTGGGCCTCACTGCACAAGGGCTGTGATCCGGGAGCTGGTACATGTTATCACCAGGGTGCTGCTGAGCAGCTCAGACAAAGGCCGATCGGGAGCCCTGAGGCTTGGTCTCCAGGGCCCCCGTGTTTGTGAAGCCAGTCCTTTCAGCAGGAGCTTGCACCACCAAGGTAGGGCCTGGCCTTCCTCAGTTGGGTTGTGGGGTGTACAAGTTCATTGAGACTATTCTTCCCCATGGGTAGCCAGAATGGCACCTACAAAGTGAACCTTTGTGTCCCTGCCTGGCTTCATGGCACCTCTGGGGGTACTATCTAGTTCTGTGAAGTTTCCACAGGATAAGGCTTAGCTGACTCAGAGGGTCAAGGTTGCTTTGTCACCTGTAACTGCGTTTTTAAGCTGCATGTCACATGTGGAGTGAACCACATAGTTTCTAGAAATACTGCCTGTATATTGTGTGTCCTCTGCAGTGAGTCAATACTTTGAACTATACTTTTTCCTCTTGACCGTGATCTTGACTTTGGATGTAGATTTTCCTCCATCTACTTATGAGACAAGAACTGAGACCAGGAGTACTTTGTAGCTGGGCTGAGCGCTATGGAATGAGATCAGGCTTACAGGGCCTCTGGGTCCAGTTGTCTTCCTGGTCAATAGAAGGGAGGTGGACTAGCCCTGCCACTGTAGTGTGTTCTGATGTTCCATAGGACAGTATGACTCTTGGGGACTACAGAGACCTTTGAGTTTGACAGTAGTCTGTGACCTTCAGAAATCCCACAGGCCTAGCCTTCCTTGTTGCTGCCCTAGGCCAACTGTTTTTGAAGCGATTTTTTTTTTTTAACATCAAGTAAATTTGGGGGGGGGGTGTTCTTGTTATGAAAGCAATTCTTTATTTCAAAAATTTTGTTGAAATTAAACCCATAGTCTGGGCATATTGCTGCAGAATGTGTCTGGAAGGACACAGATGGTGCTGGCACTCAGGTGGCCTAGGGGCCCCAGGCAGGGGATTAGCAGTCCTACTCCTGCCACCTAACGACACTTAGACTAGACTCTTGCTCTGGGAAGGCCTCCCCCGTTCCATGGCTCTCCAGTGCCACAGTCAGGGATATCAGGCCCCAGTTGAGAAGGCACTGAACACAGCGTTGTGAGTGCACGCGTGAGAGGTGGAGCTTCGCCTCTTCATCATGGAACTTACGTAGAAGTGTTATCTTTATGCTCTAGAGCATGTGACGGAGTTAAAGGATACTCTGAGTAGGTGTTTGGACAGCGCAGGCCCAAAGGGAGAGGCACACTCTTCACCTTTCTTGTGTGTATAGCCACTGGGTGTTTTGGGTGGGCTGCGTTCAGTCAGCCTCTCAGCATTGTGAGGTGTACACTGTCTGCCTCAGTGCTAGGCTGGGGCCCAGGCCTTGTCTGTGATGCCCAGGGTGAGCTCTGCTGTCTGCGCCAGCCTGGGTCTCCCTCTAATAATAAACCTGCTCTCGTTCTCCCTGATGTTCTTGGTAGGAAAAACCACACCAGAGCACTCGGGGTTACCGAAGGGCTGTCTTCTGTACAAAACCCTCCAGGTGCAGATGTTGGACCAGCTGGACATCGAAGGCCTCTACCCTCTTTATGACCGGGTCGAGCGGTACCTGGAGGAATTTCCTGAGGAGAGGTGAGGCTGGCACCGGAGGAAGCTATGAGGCTAGGCTGGGATCAAGGTTGCCTCAATTCCAGAACAAAACAAACCTCCTAGAACTAGTTCCAAGAGGCCATACAACCAACTCTCCACCCAGGAAGTCCTTGGCTAGGGTCTCTATGAGATTAGTTTCTAAGACACAAGAAATAAAGTTGGTATGAATGAGATCATTCCAAAATCCTATGTCAGGGCCTGGCCTGTAGAGGGCAATGTTGTCCCATGAGCTAGCTGCTCCTGGAACACTGACTTGGCAGCTCCTGAGCACCTCTGACTGCCAAGCCTAGGACCCTGAGCCTGCACTGTGGACCCCATGTCCACACCCACAGTGCATGATGGGCAGGATCCTTTTTGTACCTGACTATCTTGTGTTTAAGGCTGAGGGCTAAGCCTTGGCCTCTCTGAGCCCTGATATTGTAGAAGAAGTTGATGTTGCAAAATCAGGCTTAATGAGAGGAAGCAGATTTCTTAGGTGCCTTTAAAACAGTGTGGTCATTAGTGTGTGCTGTGTGATACAGGATGCACTAGTGAGTCAAAGTCCTCAGCTGCTTTGCCACCCTGTTTATTTGGTGTTGGTGCTTTTCTTTTAGGAAAGCATTACAGATAGATGGGCCTTATGATGAAGTATTCTACCAGAAACTGCTTGATCTGTCCACTGAGGATGATGGGACAGTGGCCTTCGCATTAACAAAGGTGAGTAGAGCCATTGAGAAGCACCATGCGTTCCTTAGAGTTTCCTACCTCCTCTCCACAACAGTGACAGCTCAGAGCTCAGATTTAAAGCACAGTGGCTGCAGCATTTCTTAGATGGGCTGGACAGGTGATAGTAAAACAGCCTTGAAGTGGAATTTCTCTTGGCTCTGTTCAGCCCTGGTCATCACAAGCAGAGGCAGGCCCCAGTGCTTGGTGGCCCTAGGCCCCACCTTGTGAGTCCCAGTGACCGTCTTCCCTGTGAATGGGGACTGTACAAAGTCCTGGTGCCCAGGAATTGGCTCAGAGACAGGTTGCTAATAGTCAGGTTTTCATTGTCAGGCGTGCCCATCACATGCCCCATGTCTATTTAACCCAGAGAAATGACCTGTGCTCACCCTAGAACTATACAGAGATGTTCACAATGCGTTGTTGTTGCTCTAAGAACAGTCACAACCCTATTTTTAGCATGTGACTCTACCAGGTTAGGGAAGACACTGGCAGCTCCACCGTACTTGTTGCAAGGAGAGATCAAAGGAGTTCTGAGCGGCAGCACTTCTCAAAGAGGCCAGTGATGACTGTGTGGCAGCCTTTGAAAATGACATCAGTTGCTGGTTGCCAGGGTTTGGGAATGACAGATGCTTGTGAAAGTTCAGAATCCCTGTGGTGCTGGCTGCAGAGACTTACATGTGTGGCAAATCACACACATGTATTTGTACTTGGAGGATCTGACAGGTTATATCAAAGTCATGCTCATTTCTTATGATGCTATGATGTAGTTTTGAGATGTTACTGTTGCTAGAAACTGGGCAAAATGCTTGAGGGCTTCCTGTGTAAGAACTAGAGCTTTGTGCTCATCCATTCTCTGTCTGTCTGTCTGTCTGTCCTGAAACACACTCTCTAGACTAGGCTGGCCTTGAACTCACAGAGATCTGCCCACCTCTGTCTCCTGAGTATTGAGGTTAAAGGTGTGTACCACCAATGCCTGGCCTTTTTTTTTTTTTCTTTTTAAAATAATGTTTTAAAATTTTATTTGGTGCGTGGGTGTATGCCACAATGAGATTAGAGGTCAGAGGCCCAAGTTGAGTGCTGTTTTTTTCTTTTTTTCCTCTACCATGTGGACTATGAAAAAGACCAGCCCTCTTTTTCTCTTTTTGAGGCAGGGTTTCACTGTGTAGCCCTGGGGAGACCTAGGTTGTCATTTCTTCGGACTCCTCCTTCTAAGTGTGCCACATCCAGCTGCTCTGTCTGTCTTTTAGGGTGGGTATATGTTGAGGTGCTTGGAACTGGAGATGGTGCTTCCTAAGGCTGAAATTGAGGAGCAGGTAGCTGAGTAGCCTAGTGCAAAGGCTGTTCTGCTCCTGTTCTGTCTGACTGAAGCGGGTGCCTCTGACAAACGCTGTCTTCTCAGGACACCATGACCCTTCTACCTCTGGCTTTGTTAGTGCCTGGAGGTGGAGTGGGCTTTCCAGGAAGGCCCGTGGCCAATATTCCATATTAGCTGGGCCCTCTTGTCTGTTGGCAGCCACTCAGAATTGCTATTGGAGTTCAGGACTATCTCTCAACAGGACACAAAAGAGAGGGAGTGTCAGGAAAACTTCCCCAGGAACAGCAGTGAGGAGGGGGCGGAGTGAGGATCCCCATCAACGTGCTGACTGTGTTCCATTACTTCATAGCTTCCGTAGTCCTTTGCTCCACTGGTTTGGAAGTTATCTGTGTGATCTTTCCACTGGCAGCATGTCCAACTCACCAGTACATAGTTAAAGTGTAAAGGGACTATTGTGTGAGGCTGGCACATGATATAGGACCTGGGGTACTTCAGTTGTGGTTGTTTCCCCATGTATGTGCACCCACTGTGGTGGGATTGTTTGTCTTAGATTTTCTTTGGGGGAGGTGGGCAGCATGCTAGGCAAGCACTCTACCACCTGGATGTGCTACTTTTCAAGGCCCCAGTTTAGAGTATTGTTTTAGACATGCTTGTCTAGACTTATTGATGTAGTGGATTCTATCACTGCCTGACACAGATCAGTCCCATTTGTTGTTTTTCTCAGTTTTATGCCATGTCCTTTACTCATGTACAACCATATCAGATAAAAAACTTCTCATACTCCTTACCTGTCATTGTCATTGTGCCTACAGTCCTGGCAATTTCAGTCTTTCTGTAAGGGATGCATGTAAGTGTGACAGTAAGTAAGCATGTGAGCCTTTGTGTCCACCTTTGACTTATACAACTTTCAGATTTCACTATCTCATTCTGTTTCATGACGCAGCATTCCACCAAGTGGACATACTCTGATATAGACACCTATCATCAGTTGATGGGCATTTCAGTTGTTCCACTTTGCACTGTTATAATCAGGGTTGTAAATATCTGTGTGCAAGTTTTTATGGTTATACTCTCTTTTTCTTCTTCTGTGGTGTATGCCTAGGAGTGAAGTTGCTTGGTCCAAATGGTAATATCTTCTGTGTTACCCAGGCTAGCTTCAGGCTTGGAATCTGCTTCTGTCTCCAGGATAGCTGGGATTATATGTGTGCACCATACACTTAGAATCCTACCTAGTCTTTTTGGGGGTGAAGTGGTTAAGTGGCATGAAGGGGGGTTGAGTTTGTCATTTTCTTGCCATCTGTAAGGTAACAGCTGTTAAAGTCATTGTCAACAGGGTGTGGTGATTTTAGGGGATGTCCTCCATCTTCCTGCAGCCTCTTCACTGTGGCTGTTGTTCCTAGGTGACGATTTGAGTTTGTTACTGTTAAAAGTTATGAAAAATGATGTCAAACCAGAGGTGCAGAAGCTATGCTGTACAGATGTATCCACTGGGGCTGGGCTCCCCAGAGTTGTTGCTTTGTGTATTATATCTAGTTGTGGTTTTCTATCGTGATCTCCATTTAGTGGCTTCTTTGATGAGGGGGTGACTACACTTAGCAGAGGGTGTAAGGATAGGATTTAGAATGTAGGTGTAAGGAATTATGTTCAAGTACAAGTGGCAGTAGTGAATTCTTTTCTAGGTGTGTGACCTCACTGACCCTGGCAGAAATCTCTTAAGAGCCAGAGTGTGAGGAAGTCTCCCGTGAAACAGTCTTCTAGAAATAGCTGCCTAAGAACAATGCTGCAACAATGGCAATATCAATAAGCATGTTGAAGTGGAAGGGGAAAGTTTGCCATGTCCTCTCCCTAGACAAAGGACCGTGAGCAACTAATGACTGCTGCGAGGAGAATTAGCCTCTTTACTGGTTGTCCAATGCGGAGTGGTGAGCCCCCAAATCATATACACAAACGACAAAAAACGGACTTCACAGGCTGTATTTATATATATTTGTCCATATACATCTTTATGTACACACATCATACATACATATACATGTAACCATAATTAAGAAAAATGAGGTATCACCATAAGAAGAAGGAGCCTTGTGGTTTGAGGGAGGAAAAGAAGGGAAAATGCTATTTCAATTAAATAAAATTAAATGTAATTGGTTCATTTTTTTTTTTTAAGTGAAGACAGATGTTGATGCTGCCGTTGTTTTACTGTCAGCTCCTGAACACAAAACGCCTCTATGAGATGGGTAGAAATGGGTTGCTGAGTTTATATTTTGTAAATTCCAGTGCCATATATTAGAAAAGACCAGGGGCTACTGGTATTTAAATATTTATTTTTTGAGCTTTTTAGTTCATTACCTGTTTGTGGATTATGAAAAAATAGCACACACTGGAGAGTGTTGAGAAAAATTGTATAGCCCAATAAGCTGGGATTGATTCTCAGCCTTGACTAAGATCTTGTTTGTAGTATCTGTTGTTGGAGTCTGGCTAAGCCCTGTTCTGACTGTGTCCCTTTGCAGTGCCTTTGAACTTCACATATGGAGTCACGCTGTGCATGTTCTCCTGTGAGGTGATGTTCTCCTACAACATTTGAGTGGGGCCTTTGCTGTGCATTCTGTTTTTCAGTGCTTGGCAGTGGTCCATGAGTGGGTGGGGTTAGGATTTCCTACTTTACTGTGTGAGGCTCTATTTTTAGGTGCTTGAGCATTAGAGGTAAATACTTGGGGGCTGGAGAGATGGCTCAGAGGTTAAAAGCACTAGCTGCTCTTCCCGAGGTCCAAAGTTTAATTCCCAGCCACCATGGTGGCTCCCAACAATCTATAATGAAATCTGGTGCCCTCTTCTGGCCTGCAGACAGAACACTGCATACATAATCAATCAATCAATCAATCTTTCTTTCTTTAAAAAAAGTAAAGACTTTTCAACTGTCATTTATCATTTCAAGTGGCTTTTGATCTTTAGATGTTTCTTACCTTCAAATTTCCATTTTCTGTCATAGAACTTATCTAGATTCTTGTGCTTCATATTTGTACCCTGTCTTGTCTTCGTGTAATTTTTGTCCTTGAATAAACAGACATAAAAATGGTCTTTAAAATATTAGTTTATTTCATGAGTACATACACCATCTGTGTGTATGTGGAGCCCATAGAGGCCAGAGGGTGTTGGACGCCCTCAAACTGGAGTTACAGATGATTGTAAACTGCCTAATGTGGCACAAACCTGGATCCTTTGCAAGAGTAGCAAGTGTTGTTACCCAGTGAGATGTCTTTCCAGATCCTATAATTGGTTTTTAAAAACAGTTATTCTGGGTGCTAGAGAGATGGATTAATAAAATATTGGTAAATAGAGGGGCTAGAGAGGTGGGTCATTTTGAAGAGCCCTTGCTTTCCCTTGGAGAAAGTTTCAGTTAGTTTCAGTTCCCAGCATCTACTTCAGTCAGAGCAGATGGAGCCTCACCTGTAATTCCAGCTCATGTGGATCCACTACCTTCTTTTGGCCTCGGAGAGCACTTGCACACATGTGTATATACATTCACATACGCACACATATTATTTATAAAAGAAAAAAAATCTATCCTGACACTATCTCTGTCACTTAGACTTAAAATTTGAGACAGGGCCTCATGTTGTCCAGGCTAGCCTCAAACTTCAAACTCCTGGCTCTCTTGCCTCAGCCCTCCCTTGTGCTGGGATTACAGGTGTGATCCACCACACCCCAAAACATTTTATCCTTTAGTGCAGGTCTGCTTGGCAGTGCATCTTAGCTTTGTTTAATGGCATGTGATAGTATTTTCTAGTGACACTTTGGAATTTGTAGGGCTTGATGTTTTCTCTTTAGAAAAAACTTTGGCCCTAACTCTGACAGGTTTGTTTTTGTTTCTTCTAGGGTAGTCACATGTTAGGTGAGTTCTCTGTATCTTGTTAACCCTCTGCTCTGTTCTAGGCTATACGCTGGGTATTTTCTATTGGTCTTCTAGTTTAGCAATTCTCTGTAGCCTTTTCTTTTCTCCCTCCCATTTTTCCTCTTAATGATCTGAGCCCCGACGGTACCTTATCCGTAACTTGTAATTAGTGCTACAATTCTTAGAGAACAAAATATGGGGATTACTGTTGCAGTGGAACACAAGGGAGGATACTTCACAGCCCGGCCACTGCCTCCTAGCCTCCTGAGAGGCCAGCAGGGTCAGTTTTGCTGCCCTTGCAATTCCCCTCCATGCAGTGTCACATCTCTTTAATCTGATGAACGCTTAATGTTGTTTTTCTAAAAATTTCAGATGGCTGATTTTTATGGTTTCCAGTTCTTTGGGTGGAGCAGCATGTAGGGCTGGTACCTCAGCAGCTGGAGTCCCTGTGTGCATCCGTGTCCACTATTGTGGCTTGTTTTTAGAAAACAAAACAGTCTTTTTTAGAGCAGTTTGCATTTCTCAGCAGAAGTGAAGGATGAACTATAGGTTCTCACGCCCATTCTGTGCTCTTTTTGGGGGGTTGGCTTTTAGTCATGTCATCCTGTCTTGTGCCTGCATATTTTTACGTGTGTATCAGAAATTGTGTTTGTACAATTATTTTAGAAATCAGTTGCTCCCTAGTATTGTCTTTTTCCAGAAAGAATTTTAGGTTTGTCTCTGCCAAGAGGACTGGCAGGCTGGTGTGATTTTGACCTGGCTTTGGGGCTGATCCTTTTGAAGTAAAGCTGCAGCTCCTGGTAGGGTATGCCAATCAGGCTCAGGGTTAGTATCAGTGGTGCAGTCTGCACACTTAAGAAGGCTGTTCGTGTGGTTCTTGCCCTGCTGGAATTGAAGGTTGACCCTCCTTTGGAAAACAGACCTAAATGCCCATCGTCTCTGTCTTATTAGCAATGCCTTCAAGCAGAAATTTTGCTATTTCGTCCAGTTTTTCTAGTCTGCTGTTGCCACTGAATTGGCTTAATAACTCACTGGAACAGTACTCTTAAGTGAAAGTCTCACTCCTTGGTTTTGTGTCTGAGATTCTCCCCTCCCCCAAATAAAACTATTTAATATTTCAATGTCAGGGCTGGAGAGATGGCTCAGCAGTTAAAGAACACAGGCTACTCTTTCAGAGGACCTTGGTTTGATTCCCAGCACCACACGGTGTCTCACAGCCATCTGTAATTTCACTCCCACGGGATCTGATGGCCTCTTCTGGCTTCCTCAGGCACTGTACAAGTACAAAACCCCTGCACACATAAAAGAATAGATGTGTAGTCTATTCTGGCTTCAAATTCACTGTTGTTGCAGAGGGTGATTTGAACTCCTGAGTCTTCTGATTCCACCTCCCAATGCTGGGATTGTAGGTGCACACCACCACAGCTGCCTTTTGTATAACTAGTCAGCGTTTATAAAAGTAGGAGCTGTTTAATCTAAAATAATAAAAAAGACATACCAAAGTCCAAAAAACGAAAGGGATAAAAAAAAAACCTGCCCCAAATTGTGTGCTGTAGAGGTGAGCTTTGTACTGTCTTTGGTCTCCCGCTCTGAGCTTGTCTCGCACGTGTAGTACTGGTACTGGATTTCTGGCAGGCATTGTACAGGTGCATGATGCAGAGCTGCATTTGCTTGTCTCGTGCCATGGAAGAGCTTGGTTCAGAGCATGGCATCTGTGCTTGGGTACAGCCCTGCCATCATCTGTGTCTTAGTGTTCTCTTATACAATGGGACACTTCAGTGCCCGCTGAGGGTGCAGCTGATACATACGCAGCCCTAGAATGTGCTCACTGTTGCTGTAATCGCTCTTCCCAAGTATCCTGCACATATCTTCTTAGAAGGTACAAAGTGCCAACTGCTGAGTACTCAGTATGGTCAACATACCGAGAAGCTGAGCAACTTTCTGCTCTCCCCACTCCCCAGAGACAGACTGGTTAACTTGCTGAGGCAAGCGACAAGTAACATGGATCCAGTTGGGGTCCATGTGCTTAGGGGGTGGGGAGGGGAAGGGGATGAAAGGATGCGGTGGAGGCTGGCGCATGTGTTGTCACAGGGTTTCCCACCATATGTCAGGCACTCTCTTGTCTTTACCCTCAGGTTCTGTTGCAGCAGACAGCTGCTCTGTTGGGTGGGGACGCTGTGTAACTTGGAGTTTCCCTCTGTCTCCACAGGTGCAGCAGTACCGAGTAGCCATGACCGCCAAGGACTGTTCCATTATGATCGCACTATCCCCTCTACAGGGCACAAGGTGAGGCATCACTGTAATACACCTATCTTGGTCTACTGGTTTTACGGCACAGTGATGGCAAGTAGGCGCCCTTATTTAGAAACCCTGCCTGACAAGGCTGCTCTTTCTTTGGTATATTTGCTCTCATAGGGCTTTATTTTATTTTATTTTTTAAGGAATGGGGAGCTTATTTATTAACTCTCATTCTCTAGAAACCCATAATTTAATTAAAGGCATTTCTGGATAACAACAGACTTCCATTTAAAAATGATTATTCTTGTATATGTTACTATTTCTATTAAATTGGGATGTTCATTATTGTTTTTTAAGAAAATAGTCTAGTAACTTAGAAGCAGTGTGGATAATGTGGCAAATTCCTTTCAGAGGAAGCCCAGGCTACATCCAAGTTGGAGCCCTGAGCCTTTAACAGGTCGCAGGATGTACTATCACGAGGTCACTCATTTTTAAACCTCCCAAACAGCATATTTCTTATTTTTGTTTCTTTTCTGAATAGTTTGGCTAGTTGTAGTCTCCTCCCCTAGCTTTTAGTAATTCAGGCTGAGCCTGATTGTTTTGTGGGTAGCATCTTCAGTGTTGATCTCGGGGTGCCAGACCCCCTATACATCTGGAATCTTCCACATCTGACCTGTGTTCCTTGGTTAGGATGACCACACACCTTTCTGATGTTTTTGAGCTTCATGAAAACATCAGGTTCTCTAGCAGGTGCAGCACTGGCTACTTTGTGGTATAGCATGCGGAGGAAAACTCAGAGGACACAACTGGTAAAGGGAGTTGACTGTTTAGTTGTAAACTCCTGTTACCCTCAAGAAAGACCCAGAGTTTAGCTGTGAGGAACCCTTCAGTGGACTGTACTAGTTGAGAGTCACTCCCATGGGTGCTCTTTATCATTACCTTCTATCCTGCCTGGTCAAGGATGCTGTAGGAAAGTTAGGTAACACATCATTTTTATTCTTAAGTGTTTCAAGCTTGCTTACTTTTCGAATGTGAAGTGTTTAGAACTTTGTGTTTGAAAAGCTTTGCCATTTGGCCTTATGCTTCCTCAAGCCTGTTTTGTGGAAGCTGCAAATTGGTGACCAATTTGAAGAGTGATGAGAGACTGGTAAAGTCTGACTTGTTTTTGCAGAGGATTCTGAAAAGGCTGCCTTGCCTGCTAGGGTTAGGTCTCAAGGCCGGGTAGTAGCTCCATGTCTCAGGAGGCTCAAAGTTGGTCTACATCCACCTTGAAGCAAGAGCAAAGGAGGTCGGGGGAAGCCACAGTACTCTCCTAGGTGTCCCTACTGCTGTGCTGCCTGTGGAAGGAGCTGCTGGCGAGAGGAGAGAGGAAGACCCCCACCCCCAGTTTTTCCTTGGATATTGTACACAGGCATCAGGAGCTCAGCCTTCTTTGAGGAAGGTGGTGTTGTGCTCACAGGAATTGTACCTAGCTTGGGAAGAAACACCCCAAAACACCAGAGACAAATTAGGGTTGCGTTCATCTTAAGATGAACTTAAGCCTGAGTTTATATCTCCTGAGTTTAATGTATAGCCCACAAGCCTCAGTGACTACCATTTATTTCTGTCATAGTTGAGAGGTTCTTAAGTCAGCCTTCCTGTTGCTGCAGACTTTTAAAGAGTTTAGGACTACCAGGAAAGTTGTTCCTAAGTTATGCAGGGTCCACTGCTTACAGCACAGGCAGCTGAGGCTCGCTGTGTACCTATCCCCTGGCCTCCCTTGAAGCTGGCTTGTGCCTTGAGAGCTGTTATGGTGAGGGCATACCCAGCCCAGTTACCCCACTACCACTATCCAGAGCTCCCACAGGGATGTGGCCACGGTAGTAGGGATAACTGTGCTCTGGCTTTTGCTGGGTCTTAGCAGTACAGTCTGAAGGAGACAGGCTTCTCGGTGTTAAGTGGTTGGTATACACTGGCCTGAGCATTTGGCTGTTCTGGAGCTTGTGGCTATCTGTCAGACCTGTGGTCCAGTCCAATTCAGTTTTTCCCTTATAAACAGGATTCTGGAACAACAAACAAAAATTAAGTTTTTAGTGTACTTTACAACAGGCCCATGTATGTCAGTGTTTGCTTTCCAATTAAAGGCTTTTTGAAGCTGGTGTTTTGTCTGATTTTTAATGATTTCTAAATCCACAAGAGTGGTGAGCATGGGGGAAGCAGACCTCCCTTAACAGTTCTCTTAGGCCAGCCAGGGATCAGATGCTATTCAGGCAGTAGTGTGAACGCTATGTATTATGTTTTCAGAGCATAGTTGAATACGCTACAACCTCAGTATCAGGTCTGAAGTTTTATTCTGAAAAGGTTTTCAAGTAATTGTTCATATTGTTAGATGCACGTGACTTTGTGATATGTATAAAATCTACAAAAGCCCCAAGAAACAAAAAGTATTGAAGATGTGATCTTAGGATTAACACAAAAGCAGCTTGCTCTCCAGATGTGGAAAGCATGAGGGGGCTGAGCTGGTCCTCAGCAGCAATGGGAAAGCGTATAAAGAGAGTCTGTTTCAGCAGCCGGCCATCTGGCTGCTGTACAGCCCAATGTACTTTTTACTTTTTCTTAGATTTTGTAATACTTGGCTCATGATAAAGTGACTTCTCCAGCATTTGCTAATACCACTGCAAGCATGGGGACTATCACTCACGCATTCCACATAATGGCTTTTCCACCTTCTAGTTTTTAACCCTCTTCCTGGACAGTGTGCGGCCTGTGGCACAGCAGTCACCTAGCCTGTGCTAATGTGGGAAGCTGGCATTCACAGTGGATGTGCACAAACATAGAGTGTGTGTTCTGAGAACTGGGCTGGGAGTGGAGGGCTGAGGGTCTGTGCAATCTGAAATTCTTTTGTTACTTGCAGCTCTGACCAGAGGCCTGTTATCCCTTCATCAAGATCCCGGCTGGCCTTCTCTGTGTCTGTATTGGACCTTGACCTTAAGCCCTATGAGAGCATCCCTCACCAATATAAACTAGACAGCAAGATAGTCAACTATTACTCAAAGACTGTGCATGCCAAAGACGACGCTGTGAGGTCAACTCGGTTCAAGGAACACGAAGATTGCACATTGGTTCTCCATAAGGTCTAACTTTTTCCCCCTGCAGTGTCTTTGAAACTTGAATGTGAAAGTTGAATGACAGAACTATTTGCAGTTGTGCTGGGTGACTTGGCTGTGAATGTTTTTGCTTTTAACTCCTGCTGAGGTTAGACTGCCTCTCAGAGACAAGGAATTGAGCACTAGAATCTTCTAGGACCAGGAATGTAGGACGTGAGTGCTGTGTCCCAGCAAGCCATCTGTTTTCTTAGGGTGGAAGTGTCCGTTAAGCCCCAGGAAAACATCCTGGGTAGTTCTTCCAAGCAGAGCTCACGTCCAGTTCTCTAATGCGAAAAGCCTTATTATTTAGACCCAAGGTTTGGATCTCTTACCACCAGACTCTTGACATAGAAAACTTGAATTGTCAGAGTATATTACGGTTTGGATTTTCATGGAAACATGGATACTACTGGAACTTTCCCAGCTATTAACCGGTCACTTGTTCAATGTAGGTCACACATCAACACAGGCTTTGGGGTGGTGGTTCCCTGCTGCAGAGCAGTCAGGGGTTAGTGTGGACGTCAGGTCTGAGTGGTTTAGACTTGTGTCACTGTGGAGGTACTGAAGCCCCTGGCTCTGTAATAGGAGCAGCAGCAGGGGACACAAGACTCAGGTCGGGATGGACACCACTCGTATGAGCATTGCTTTTTTTTTTTTTTTATTCTTCCTTATGATTTAACTCTAGGGGGAGCTGAGGCGTTCTTTCTTACCTGAAATTGCTGCTGTAGAGGCTGGAGGCAAGCTGTAACCCAGCTGTTCTGGTCGGCTGGGTGGGTGTCCCTGACAGCCCAGAGTTTTCCTAGCACTCTAGTTAGTGTCTTGGGTGGTTGAGGATCAAGGTTTCTCTTCCTCCTAAGCTACAGACTCACCTCTGGGTTAGCTCTGAGGCATATTGGGTATGTAGGTCTAGGGCCTTGCTGTTTTCAGCAGGACTATAGAAGGCTTCAAGCTGGCACTGAGGATTCTATTGGGGTCACCAAAAGTGTGCCTGGCTGCTATAAAATCATTGGGAGTTTTGGCTTCATTTTTGGCTGTACAGACTGATTATTTATATCATTCTTTTGAGAGACTAATGAAGGCTTATTGTAACATAGTATAAACCATGGAATTGTATGAAAAATGTTACATGAAAAATGAAGAAAATATTTTGCTGATTGTAAACTTTTGTGGGAAATTTTGTGATACTTTGAGAATTATACTTGTTTGAATCAAGTGACTTCCTATAGAATTTGTTAAATTCTGCCCTAATATTCTGACTATTGAACACTCAGGTAAAACACTTGTGCATTTGGATCCTCTGACTTTCTCCTTTTGACTGGTGTAGGTTATGTTCTCATAACTCTGGGAATGTGAAACAGGGGAAAGCGGCCTTTGGTTTTGTTTTGACTCAAGGTAGACTCATTTGGAGGTGGAATAGAGGGGTGTGTCTGATGCCACAGAACTGATCTCAGGTATGGCTGGATCCCAGGCTCTCAGAAGTTTCACAGAAACTTGTTTTTCTAGAACACCAGTTATTATTAGAATTATTATTTAGCAAGGGGCCCTTGGATAGATGGGCTGATAGAAACAAGCAGCGTCTCTTGGAGTAAAGAAAAGGTGGAATGCCCTGTCAGTACGGGCAGGGCTGTCATCCAACCATGGTCCTGATGCTCTGCTTAGTTTAGGATGCCCATACCATCCCCTCATCTTGGCAGAACAGGTAACTGAGGCACTCAACAAATGTTAGTTCCGTGTCTGACATGGTGCGGCCTCAGTCTGGCTAGGTCTTACGTGGTAGTGGGGGTTGGACTCAGGGCCTTGTACAGAGCAAATGATAGTTCTACCATGGAGGTATACTCTAGCCTTTGTTTTTTGAGACAGTGGTGCCCTATCTATCTAGCCAAGGCTGGCTTTAAGCTTGCGTTGCCCTCAGACTATGCATGTGTCTTCAGCGAAGTTCCCGAGTAAAGGAAACAGGGCCAACCTGATGTGAGGTTGGAGGCTTAGCACAGCTCTTTAATAATCATGTGGGAATGGACAACCATTTTCTCAAATATTAAACTTACTTGTAACAAAGCACTATACATGTTGGTTTTAACATATTTGAAAAGCTTTATTTTCATGCCATGGAAGTTCACATGTAATGTACCACAAAAAGCATGTCAGAAGGTTTAGTTTCTAACTGGAAAAGAGAAATGTTCATATTGCAACAGAAGTCACATGTTCCTCAGCCCAGCATCATATTCCTGTGTGCTGCAGCAGGGAACTAGTTGTTTTCCGCACTGAACAATCTTATAAGGCTGTCTAGAGCAGCTTCAATTCCAAGTACTCCCAGCAGGCTTCGGAAACTCAGAGGAGCAGTTTCTATGACCCTGTTCTTGTCTAGCTCCATGGCTGTGAAGAAAACAAGTCTGGTAAGAAACATCAGTGTCTGTCTGACAGCCACACAGTGGGAATCACTAGAAACAGGGTGGAGAGGACCACTGTCACCTGTAACCTAAGGCAGAGAAAATGCCTTCCTCCACACAGCCTGCAAAGGCCTCGGGAGAGTAGTCCCTTCTTGTGTGCTATTTGGGTGGTTACTGATTACAAAGTACATTTAATGACTTTTCAACTTTTGATTCTTCCCATGTAAACCCAGATAAGATTCAGATGCCTTTGTACACTGACTAGTCTCTGGAAAGGCTGTCCATACACCTGGAGTCCTACCTCGCTCTGGGACTTTGGTGAGAAGGTCCAGCTTTGGGAAAACTTTCCCTTCATCATCTATTTGTATCCTCCAAACAATCACCAGTTCAAACCTGAAAAAGAGGCAAGGTTTGGTATTACTGCAATTCAAAAAGATTAGCCTCTGAGCATGTCACATGGTCTCTGGTGGCCAGGCTCACCTTCTAAGGCCAATTCTCCAGAGAGAAGGAAGATGTGTGATCAGTTCCATAGGACAGTATAGAACACACACTATGGCAAACATCAAGGTGATAAGTAATGGGGACAAGCAACAGGATGTCCTATGGTAATGTTGGGGCAATATATGGTGAAAATGATCTGGAATGGATAGGAAGTGGCACACACACTGTCTTCATGATTGGACATTTCTTATCCTAAGAGCAGGAGAAACAGGAATGAAAAGCTCAAACCCTCAGGACCTGAGAAATACAGACACCTGAGAAATCCTCACTGGAGGATGAGGCATGAGAATAAACGAACCACGTAGCCAGCAGCTCGTGTAAGGAAGACCCTGTTAGAAGGCAGACTAAGTGTGCTTAGGCTGTTGAACATGGGTCCTGAAGCACATGTGCAAATACGAAGACGATGAAAAGCAGGAGTATGACCATGGCTGTGGGAGGGTGTTCTTAGGTACCTGTTTTTTAAAATTTGGCTTCTCTGTGGCTCTGGTGACGTCTGTCATACCAGCAGATTCACACACACACCACTGCCTTGGAGACCCGAGGGAGAGTGTCTCTTGCTGACCCCAGCTCTACTTCCTACTTTTGCTGTTCCTTCAGGGTTACACAGCAGTCTACTTGCACACGGTTGGTGGGTGTCTGCCGTGATACCACCTGTTTCTCCACTGGATACTCTTTAGTCCTCTCAGCCTCTCCTCTAAACAGTCCTGGTTCTAGGGCTCGTTGTACTACACAGACTTACCCTGGCTGGCTGGCACTGTGGATCTCCATGCAGTGGGAACAGGTGCCCTCTGAGAGGTGCACGCTATCTGGGTACTTCTCCTGTATGTGGAAAAAAGATAGCGTCAGATCCAGGAGAAACATTTTGGGGTTTGGAAGTGTTATATGTGCTATTGGCTGGTGCTAACTCACCCACATAAGCTTCTGGCCCCTAAATCCTTGACATGGGCCAGACCCCACCCAGGTACCCAAACTATATAGTTGGAGGTACCAGGCTCCCATTGTGTTAGGGAAAGCATGTGGTCTGGTAAGAGTCACCTTCATGGTGAGACCGGTACCATTCCTAGTTGCAGTGTTCTGTCTATAGAAAACAGGAATGGGGTGAATGTCACAGATGGGTAGGTATGGCTTCCTCAGGTAGTATAACTGCTCTGGACATGCCTTCATGCTTGTTCACAGCAGGATCTAGGAGGCTCTAGCATATCATAACTGACATACTGCTTTATATCACCATGACAACAAAATTTGTTTTCCAGGTGCCTGAATAGGAGACAAATATAACTGATGAACGCTTTTTGTTTGCTCTTGTGCAAACATACTATAAGGCCAAACTATAAGGCCATACTAGAAGACCAAACAACAGATTTGAGATTGACATCACCACGAGGCTTTAAGGTCTCAAGGCTGATCTTTGAAATGTCCTTCCATGTTTCCCCCCGTTTGTAGAAGAAGAGGTGCTTGCTTTCCAGGGGTGATGCCTAAGACAAGCAAGGACGGTGAGGTACAGCTACCCCTGGCCCAGCCAGAGAGCCACTGTCGCCATGGGGTAGGGCTGGGACCTGGGGCAGAGCTTTCTGGGGCTGAAGAGACTGGCGAGATTAAAGCATCTGGGTCCATCAAATAAGGTTCTATGGGGACAAAGATGTACCACAACCCGTTAAAAGAATGCTCCCCCTTGGAGAGCTACTGCTAGCGTGGGATACCAAGGCTGCCAGTGCGTCTGAATGTAGCCACCAACAAAGAACACATCCAGGCCCCGAGCTGGGGTGGGCTGGTATACTTTACAGATAATTACTAATTTCAGCAAAACAAGTTTTTAGAAGAAAAATGTATACCTAAGTGATTTCAGTGGAAAGTGTTGGTTGATGTTTAAACCTCAGGCTCTTCTAAATTAATAACAACTGTTCGAGGAACGTAAAGGAGTGTGTGTGAACGTGGCAGTTCAGCTTCCAGACTGTGCTTGGCTGCAGCACATGGGGCTCAAGGGAGGGCTGGGGCTGGGGCTGGCTCCAAGGCAAAGCCTGAGGCTTGGCCTCCATTCCCTAGGCCACTCTGCCGCATGAGCAAAAGGAATACTCAGAAGCATTCACTAAATGCGTTCACTAAAAAGTGTACTTTAATAACGAAGACAGAAACGATGGCATTGGACAGCGGGCAGGCATCAAACATTCTTGTGTAAAGCTAGGACTGCAAGAGCATCCCTTCATGTAAGCTGAGGCTGCTGCGTCTAGCCAGCTTCATTCCTGTGTGGTCACCTGAACTCTAGAACCCTGGAGAGAAGGAAGGAAGGAAAGGCGACAGCCTGAGTAGACCCCAAGGGCAGCAACCTTATTAGTTACTAATACAAGTGCCATTCTTAATGAGAGGGACATAAAAGACTTTGAGGGGGAAGGCAGAAGAGCTGTGAAAAACAATCAAACAAAATATGCAAAGTGTTCTTGAAGCTGGAGATCAGCTATTTTCAAGAGTGATAGGAAATTTGAGATATCACTCTATTTGACTTTGATGAAGGACCAAATAGGCAGGAAGGAGTTAGTTATGGTCCCTGACTTAGACTATGTTCCATTAAAACTAGTAAGACAACAAAAGGTTCATCAGAAACTATCCACGTGATCTGGAAAGAAACTTAGGTCACATTCTTCCATTAATAAAGTGAAGGCCCAAAGAGGGGAAAGATAATCTTGAACATGCTCTGACTAGCCTACAGGTGTGTTTTGCACGGCACTGGGGGCTCTGTGGTGGAGGACAATAGAAGCCTATGTGTCTGCAGATGTCATCAGAAGGCTGTGTTACAGAGGTGGATCTTACAGCAGCCTCAAGAATGCTGACCATGTGGCTCTTGTGCTTCCGCTCCAGGAGTGCAGAGCCTGAGTGCCACTGAGGACTGTCAGGGCATGTGTGTACTCAGCTGTGTGCCATATGGTGGAATTTGCATGAAAAACAAAACCCCTGGTGTTTATGATGGGGGTGGGGTGGGGAATGCTGGCCATTTGACAACCAGCTGGGTTCACTCTGCACTGTGGCCCCGGCTGACGGAGTGCAAAGGAGCTGTATTCTAACAGGACGTCACAGGCTGCCTGTGCCATGCTTCAGCCACGCTGGCTCAACACCACAGAGGAGTGACATCATCACTCCCTTCCATTAAGTTCAATCCCATGGGCAGTTTGGATGTCCACAAATGTCCATTCATCCTGACTTCAAAAGATTTTTGTCTGAACAATTGAATGGTTAAAAAAAAAACCTTCATAATTCAGTAAAGTACACAAATACAGCATAATAAAACAACTAGAACACACAATTTTAGTAGATTTCCAAGATGGTACAACTTTCTAATTCCCAAGTGTTTTCACAACTGTGTAAAAAAATCTTGGGCCTTTAGGTGTTCTCAGCACAGAATTAGGCAACTACTAACATTTTCTGTTATGGATTTCCTGTGACATTTTAGACAAGTAGAATTCTATGGTATGGGCTGTTTTTTTGGTGACATGCTTTTTACTTAGCATCTTTTTAAGGCTCATCCATATTATCTTAAAGGGCCAGTTAGTATATAGATTAATAACTACAGTGTTATCTGTTCACTAATAGATACATGGATTGTTTTTACTTTTGGTTTGTTTTTGTTTTTAAGACAGGGGTTTCTCTGTGTAGCCCTAGCAGTCCTGTAACTCACTTTGTAGACAAGACTGGTTTAAGTGCTGGAATTAAAAATATGTGCCACCATGCCCAGCTTTTGACAGGATCTCTCTCAATAGCCCTGGCTGTCCTGGAATTCATTATGAAGACCAGGCTGGCCTCAAACTTAGATTCACCTGCTTCTGGTTCCAGATTGCAGGGATTGAAGGTATATACCAACTGACTCCTGACTCCATCATTATTTAGAGACAGGGTTTCACACTGTAGCTCTGTCCTGCCTGGAATTAATCATATAGATCAGGGTGGCCTTGAACTCACGGAGAGCAGCTTGCCTCTGCCCTACAGCTGCTAAGATTAAAGGAGTTTATTGTTAGTTCAAATTATGTGTGTGTGAACTCACGTACCTATGTGGGTACCTGTAAGGGCCAACAACATTGGACCCCTGTAGTTGGGAACCACCTGATATGAGGGCTAGAAACTAAACTTGGGTCTTTTAAAGAGTACTACACACTTTTAACTGAGACTTGATTGCTATTTAGCTAGCTAGTTATGCTGGCCAGCAGGCTCCAGGAATCCTCTTGCTTCTGCCTTCTCGGTGCTAAGATCACAAGTATACACTCCACACATGCACAGCCTTTTTTTTTTTTTTAAAGATTTCTTTTTATTTTATATATATATGGGTGCTTTGCCTGCAAGTGGTCTGTATCACATGCATTCCTGAGGACTGGAGAGGGCATCCATCTTCATACTTCTATAAGTGAGCCATTCTCTAGCCCAAGGCCATATATATATATATATATTTAGATTTATGTATAATTTTGAGGATTTTTGTTTTTATTTTTGAGGATTCTTTTTTAAAATTATTTATTTACTTTTATTTTTATGTACATTGGTGTTCTGCCTGCTTGTATGTGTTTGTGAGGGTGTTAGATCTCTTGAAACTGGAGTTACAGACAGTTGTGAGATGCCATGTGGGTACTGGGAATTGAACCCAGGTCCTTTGGAAGAGAACAGTCAGTGCTCTTAACCTTTGAGCCATTTCTCCAGCCCCCCTGAGGATTCTTAAAATTGGTTCTTTTTAAACTTTTGTATGTTCTGAGAGAAAGGAGATCAACATTATCCTCTGGCCTATAAACCATTCCAGAACCTGCTTCCTTTTCATTGTAGGACATGTCAGTCACTTGCTTTTTTCAGAGCTAGCCTTTAAAGCTTCTACTGTGAGCAAAACTCTTCTGATTTACCAGGGATGGATGGCAGGGCAATTGTGTATCTTAATATAAAAAGGACCCGGCACACAGCTTTGATACTAGCAGTCAGGAGGTAGAGGCCGGCCTGGTCTACAGAGTGAGTTCCAGAATGAGAGAGTCAGAGACAAAATGTAAAGAGCTGAAAACTATGGACCTTTTTAATAGAAGACCTCTGTTATCAGATACAGAGTGAAAAGCAATGACTACAGGGGAGAGATAAATTTTCTCTTTGGTAAATTGGTTTCATAATTGGAAACTCCTAAAAGCCACTATAAAGGCAGAGGGCAGCCTCAGACTGAGTGAAAATATCAACAAAACAATGTGTAAAGAACAGCTGGATGTGTCAGTCTTTCTACCCTTTGGAGGCAGGCAGATTACAAGTTCAGTGCCAGCCTGGACTGGCCCTGTCTCAAAACAAAGAATTCAAGCAATCCACTTTTAAATGACTAACAAAGGATAAAGACAATGGAATACGAATATGCAAGGGAAGGAGCATCACTGGTCATTAAACAAATGCAGAGTCCCACTTAGATCACAGTGACTGCTGGGTGCTAGGGGACCAGCACAGCCTCTCTGCCAGGGATAATGGGCCTTGGTTCCCAGCTGGGTAACTGAGAAATCGCTTTTAAACTATGAGTCTCAGCTGTTGTTTAATTCAAAATAGTTTGAATTGACAGAAGTTGCATGTGGTCATGGACCTGCTGCCATCATACTCTCCCTCACCTTGCACACAATACTCACCTTAAGGACACTTCCTGTGTAACCAAAACTGAACTGCCGGAGCCAGAATGTGTCCCCATCCAGTGCCTCAGCTGCCCATAGTATCCCTTCTTCAGATCTCACACAAGCCCTCAGTCACATCTTGATGGCTTGGGTGCAGCAGCCGGCATCTCTGTGGCTCATTATGGCTCCAGCACCACACCCAGAGGCGATGGCACCACTGTGAGGGGTGCCAGAAGCTTTCTGTTTCCAGCATTTTTTTTTCTTCTGCATCAGGGCTGGCTCTACCTTTCTTCCTAACTAGCAGCAACAGCCCCTTGTTCTCTCCATGACCTGTAGCTTTTTAGGATCACTGTTTACCACTATCCTCATTTTGCCCACCTGTCATAACCTGCTCCTTAGTTGTGGGTTCTTGCCACTGAAAACAAGACAGTGGTCTTAATGGATGTGGCTCTAGCCCTGCTGTGGAAAAAAAGCAACTCTCCAAGGATCTGATATGATTAGTAACCAAGAAAGCCTTGATTTTAGAGTTTTGCTAGGTTTATAGCCTCTGAGGAGAGAGTAAGAAAAAGCATACTCAGATAGCCATTTCTGTACCTATCTGTGCACACAGATGCTACAATCAAGTATGATGTCTGGTTCACACTTCAGGACACCTCCCTTCCATGCTGGTGAATCACTGCCTCTCCTTTCTTGACCATTTCCCAAACACCAAAGTGTCTCTGCACCTCACCCTAAGCTCTGAGGACCTGGAGAGGCAATGAAATGTTATAACAGTGGACAGATACAGTGTAGCATCCATCTGACAGAAGCTCATCTTACTCTAGGCCAAAGGCTGGCAGGTATCATGATCCTTTTTAGTCAGTGTGGCATGTGAATCAGGCTCACACTCCCATGGCTGTTTCAGACTGTCACACACTAGAGCAAGTGAGGGTTAGCTAGCTATTCTAGAGCAATCTGGAGAAGAAATCCTCTCATCACAATCTTCTGAACTGACAGAACTGCCCCTCCAGCATCAGAAGCCCATTTTGGAAAATTTCAGATTATCAGAACCATCAAAAGGGAAAGCACAGCACATACATTCAACTCACATGCTGACCCCTGCCACAGAGAATGGAAAGACTGACTGTCTGAGGACTGCTAAGCCATTTTCTCTAGAACTATATTTTTCAACTAAACATTCCAATGAAGCAATACAAACAGAGCTGAATGAAGTAGCTGTGTTGCCAGATTCATCCTCCAAACCATATTATCCTAAGTTTCCTGGACTTGGGCCTGTGACCTGAGACACAAAACACTAGCCCAGCCATGAAGTAAGAACAATGGGCACAGATGCACTCTGGCTTAGGAGGTGCCAGCACCTCACACATCTGACTCTCAACAGAGGTCCGATGTCATCAATAGAGGAAGTAGGGTGCTGAAGAGCTGGAACCACCCATGCAAATGACTGGGCTCAGCCAAGGAAGTCCATGAGAAACACTGTCTATCCAGACGGACTTCACAAACGTGCTTAATTTTGCTCAGAGAAGCAAACAACTAGAACAATCCAAGAAAAGTCACAATCTCATCGCAGCACCAATGGTCATGAGCAAAATCACAAAGCTTCAGGAACCCAACCTGGGTGTGATTTATGACCATCTAACCCTGCAGATTTTATCATTTTTCTAGTTCTGTGAAAAATATCAGTGAGGTTTTAGTGGGGATTTACTGAGGTTCACGGAGTCTGTGCTATGGTGGTGGAGCTCAGAGGGTGGGTCTCATAGAGCTCTCAGTAGAAAAGCGAGACAAACCTATGGTCCTATCTGATGAGACTACACCACGTGTTATAGAATTTCCACCTGAAAACTTACAAAATGAGAAAATCCCCTTTGTTCTGAAGAATACAGGCAAAACATTAATACACCTTTTAAAAAGCCTAGATCTAGTAAAGGTACTCCCTATGCTTTTTATTTAAAAAACAAAACAATCTATGCAGAAGAATGTTGGAAAAAAAAAAAAGGCAAAGCCACTCTGGGTTCAGAGACTAGAAACCACTGGTCTTTTCGTGTCTTTCCCACACAGGCAGAGCATTGTGCTAGGCAGATGGGAGCAGAGAGACCCTTTCTGCCTTTTACAGAGACTTTGAACTTCTACCCAGTCCTGCTTCCATCTCTCATCCCACAGACAATGGGCCTCTCAGAGCTACAGAGCCTTCCTCAAGGTGTTTTCTGGAATTAACAAGATGCCATCTCTCCTGCTTCCTAGCTTCCAATTTTATTGCCACCTTTCTCCCTCCCCACTTTTTGCCTAAACATTTGTCTTGGAGGCAGAATTTCACTGTGAATCCTGGCTTGCCTAGACCTCACAGAAATCTGCTTGCCTTTGTCTTCCTTAAATTCTGTGTTACCTTAAGAGCTGATGGTTAAGAAAAAGAAAAGGATTCTTGGGAGAAGGAAAGCTATGGAGGAGAACAACTTTGGTCACACAGTGGAGGAACTTACGTTGTGCAGAGCAGTTCTAGTACTCAAAGATCCTTTGGCCAACAAATCATGGGCACCTTTATGAGGCAAAAATGTAAAATTGTGCCCATTTTTAAAATAAAAACATGGCTCACATACATGCACTGTTTTAGTGTCCCAGATCCAGGATGGAAACAGGCTGAGCTGGCCCCTGCTCCTGCTCCCTGTGATCCAGCTCAGCTGCCAAGTAGAGCGTAGGAGACAAAGGGGGAAAACGGCCAAAGCAGAAGCTCTAGGGACCTCCTTGAGCTTCTTCCAGCCGCCTTTCTCTACTGCTTTCTTATATACATTATTCTTTTCAGAAATTTTACATGACAGTTATAAAGACTACACAGCTTGTGTATAAACCTGACTGGTAGGACCTTACACTGGCACAGATGTCTGTTACAGACCATCACTGAAGCATCAGCACTGTAACAGGTCCCTACTGTGTTCAATTCTCCATTTTTCTCAGATTCCATCAGGACACCATGTTTGAAATTAGTGAGAAGAGGGTCCCAGTTTACTACACTCTTGCATCTCTACATTCTCCCTGTGTGTTATCACCAATTTAAAGTAGTTTGGTGATTTTACTCAGTGGCTTCCATGTTCTGTTGACAGAATTTAAAAAAAAAAATTATTTATTTATTATGTATACAATGTTCTGTGTGCCCTGTACACCAGAAGAGGGCACCAGATTTCACTGTAGATGGTTTTAAGCCACCATGTGGTTGCTGGGAAGTGCTCTTAACCACTGAGCCATCTCTCTAGCCCCTTGTTGACAGAATTTTAAGAGCGGTTTTTATTTGGGCCCTGGAATAGCCCTGTCTTAAAAGTCCTGCCACAGAGCACAGAGAAAGCTCCCTAAACATTCGTCACTGAGGCCTTCCCTGCGGCATGATGGGCAGCTCATTATGGCTTCAACTGAAAGGGGACAACAGAAGAGTAGCAACTGCTGAGTCCGTATCCATTTCTCTATAAAACATTCCATTGCCACTCATATTTCAACATAAAATAGCTCTTAAATTAGAGAAAATGAGGGGGAAGGAAAAAGAAAATCCTTGGCTATTCTAAAATGGCTTTGTTTTCCTAAAGCACCCTGAGTAAAATACTTCAGCTCATCCTGTCCATGACCTACCCAATACGAGAAATCTGAACAGATGTATTAATTCAACATGATGTAGTAGAAAGTAATCGCGTGTGTGCATGTGTGTGTGTGTGTAACCAACCTTCTTGGGGTCTAGCTTATCTCTCCATTAACAATGCTTTATAGGCAGCCCCTGCCCCTTATGGAACAGACTTCCCGCCTCTGAAGCTGAAAAGTAGGCACAGAGAGATGACACGGGGTGCTGAGTGACTGGAAGAAGGGGTACTCCATCCTCAGTGGCCAGGAATCATCTTAACAGCCGTAGCTCTACCATGAGCTACAGGAACCCACTAAATTTCTTTTCTGCTTAAGCTAATATGAACTGATTTTCCCAACATCTATGTTACCCTGAAAGAGTCAGGCAGTGGTGGCGCACACCTTTGATCCCAGTACTCAGGAGGCAGAGACAGGTGGATTTCTATGAGTTCGAGGCCAGCCTGGGTCTACAGAGTGATTTACAGGACAGCCAGGGCTACACAGAGAAACCCTGTCTCGAAAAAAAAAAAAAAACCCAAACCAAACCAAAAACAAAATAAACACACACACAAAAATCAACCAAACAAAATCCCCAAACCTCCAAGCTCCCCTACACTATGTCAGGGGATATGAATTAAACCTTTCTGTACAGTGATGCTCTTTGACTGTACACACAGCACTGTACAGCCTGTTCTCCCCAGGAAGGTCTCAGCAGGCTGTCTCTCCACAAGCCAGCAGAGCGCTTGCCCAGAAGCAAAGACTGGAAGGAGAAAAGGGTTTCTGGAGACTGCTCGTTCTGTTTCTCGATTTGCATGGTGGTTATAATGTAAATTCCTTTTGTGAAATATTATTAAGCTGTGTATGACATGTGCCCTTTCTTTGTCTTATGTCACCAGAGGTGAAAAGACAAAAGGCAGCATGCATGACCTCATGAGGCACAAAACTTGATGGAAAAGGCAGACAATGAGTAAAGAAGCTTCTACCTACAGGACTGTGATATGAGCCAACAACTCCCCACTCTTTGCAGCTGCCCGTCTTTGTCAACTTTTCAAGGTGCTGTGGGTCTGGGTACTGGGCTGCAGGAGCAGAACCGTTCTCATCGGAGTCATAATTAACAGAGATGGCCATACTGCTCAGTAAGCGTTACAGCTTCTATGCAATGAGTTCTGACTATGCTCTGAATGATGTTGTTGGTGCCTTTCTATTCTTTTGGGATTTCAATATGTAAAGAAAAGTTACCTGAAAATATGGATATTTAATGTTTGCCTGACTTTTTGGCTCATTTATATTTAACATTAAGTGCTCTCTCTCTTTATGCTGAGCTATGTTTCATATGCTGCAGCTCAGCTGGAGTTATTTGCATTTGAAACAAATGGGTTAAGAGCTACAGCTTAAACATCTTTGTTACATGAAGATTTTAGTTGTAGACATTTTTTTAAAATATTTCTGAACTTCTATTCATCTTTTAAAAATCTTCCTCTACTAATAATTCAGCTTGGGTCAATTAAAAGGAAATAATATATTTAAAAAATTCAGTTAGAATGTAGGGTTAAATAAACTTGCAGTAACACAGTAATTTTCAGAAGCTGAGGCTGACCAAAGAAATGAAAGGATTACAGTTCTTAGCTGTGTTTAGAAACACACAGACACTGTATCTGAGCTCTGGGCAGGAGAAGGCCCTGCAGCCTGGAGGCTTGCATAACAACCACTGTTTATGCAGCCCTGGCCAGCAGCAGGAATGGAAACTCCAGAGTGTGGGCCAAGACAGTCAAGCTGCTGGGTTGGTTCCCCCCCCCCCTTAAAGCCAAAACAGCCAAAAACAGATTTCAATTTTTAAAAAGTTATACTTCAGTTGCAAATAAATAGGAAGCCTATAATGTTTTAAAAAAGCATCTTTAATTAAATGCCCAGGAAGAGCCCTTATTTACAGGTTCTGAACACTCAGAACCTTACTGCTTTTTACCATATAAGAAAGTGCACCGAGAACTTCAGCTGGACTCTGAAAACAACCCAAAAAGAGTTTGGAACAAGTTGTTACAATTTGTTAGGTTAGTGGAGTCAGAGCCACTGGGAACCTGTACAGACAGGGTCTCACTCAGCACCTCATCAGAATGTCCAGTCACTACCAAAGTTCTCCCAGGCATACAGACTTTCATCCTTTCTGTCCCACAGAACAAGATAACGATGTTCTCATAAAGTGTTTATGTTAACATATGGACATATGAAATAATTTACCTAATTACAGCTCACAGAAGGAATGGGCTCAGCTACAGCAAGGTCTCCTGAGGATCTGGCCTGCACAGTCTTAGAGAAAGAATCTTCCCACTTGTTGGGAATGGGCGAGGGGAGAGTAGGGATGATGCCAGGTGGTTTGTGTTTTTCAGACAAATATACTATTTGAAACATAACAAGACGCCACAAGTAAAGACGAATATAACTACGAAGACGTGGTGGTGCCTGCCTATAATTCCAGTACTTAGGAAGCTGAGACAGGAGGATCATTCCAAGATTGGACTCCAGGTGTATTCCAGGGCAGCGAGAGCTATGTAGTGAGACTCTCAGAAAGTTCAAAGTAAGACAAAACAGAAACTTGAAAAGCTTCACAAACTGTGAACAGGTAGTTTCCTTGTTTTTCTTTCTTTTCTTGAGGCAAAGTCTCATTTTGGAGCCATGGCTGACCTCTAGCTCAAGAGGTCCCCTTTTCTGCCTCCTTGAGTGCAGAAGCAATCATTAAAAATTCAGGTGCTGCACTACTCCTTTGGGGACCCACCAAAGAGGGTCAGAACACACAGTACAGTATTGAAAAGAGGTTCGTATCTGTCCCCTAACTCCAGCAAGATGCATCCAGAATGTGGGCTGCCGCCACGAGCACAGGGAAGAAGACAGGAGGCATGCAGGCAGGAGAGAACACCTCAGGAGCTCTCTCCTCACCCAGCACTCCTCAGCTGCTGCACGTGTCTCATTTGATCCCAGGGCTCAGCATGGCTTATTCTGTCACACTGGGCAGTTTATGGTGGTTTCAGTAGTGAAACTCATCTTGAGGTACTCTGCAATTTTCTGTGACATCACAATGGTTTGTGACTTTCATAAGCAATAAAAATGAGTTTGTCATACAATTCAGCAGTTCCACTCCTAGAAACCAAACTATGAGAAATCAGAGTACATATTTATACAGAATGTTCATAGTAGATTTATTAATTATAGACAGTTTCAAATAATCCAATTTTCCTAAACAGGTGAGGCTTATTAGTAGCCAGAGTTCCACCAGTCAAACAAAGTGTCCATACCCACTACAACATGGACAAACCCCAAACAATTACAAGTGAAAGAAGCCAGACACAAATATCAGTGAGGTTACTTCATGAAGATGAAATATCCAGAGGTTTTGTAGTTGTTATTGTGATAGGGGCTTTCTCCTTTTCTTCTTTAACTACATTTAACCTGCTGTTTCTCTATTTTAATTTTTTTTAATTTTTAAAAAATGTACAGATGTCAATTTGTTACTCTAAGTTTTAAATAACAAAATACCACTTTCTTAAAGGTTTTCTATTATAAATCACTGATTCTTTTATATACTGATTGTCCTATAATTTTTCACTTAATGGAGGCTTATTTTTTCAAGTAATAAAAAATTCTTTTATGTGCCTTTTTTAGTAGTGCCATTTTCCCCCATGGAATTTTTGTTGAATTCCTGAAATTCACGAATGTAATTTACTTACAAATTAAAAATCTAAAGGTAATTAAGTCCAAAAGGGTTTAGTGAAATTAGTAAAGAGCACGACTGGGGGGGCTGGACAGGCTCAGAAGCTAAGAGCCTAAGGAGCTTATAAGTGAGTAGATGCCATGCTTCTGGGAAACCGCACTCAGGGTGATCTTTTCTAGGTCCCACCATTTGCCTGCAAATTTCATGATTTTTGTTTTTAATTGCTGAGTAGTATTCCATTGTGTAAATGTACCACGGTTTCTGTATCCATTCTTTGGTTGAGGGACATGTAGGTTGTTTCCAGATTCTAGCTATTACAAATAAAGCTGCAATGAACATAGATGAACAAGCGTCCTTATTGCATGGTGGGGCATCTTTTGGGTATATGCCCAGGATGGTAGAGCTAAGTCTTGAGGTAGGGCTATTCCCAATTTTCTGAGAAAGTACCAGCTTGATTTCTAAAGTGGTTGTACAAGTTTGCACTCCCACCAGCAAAGGAGGAGGGTTCCCCTTTCTCCACATCCTCTCCAGCATGTGTTGTCACTTGAGTTTTTGATCTTAGCCATTCTGAAGGGTATAAGATGGAATCTCGGCATCATTTTGATTTGCATTTCCCTAATGACTAAGGATGTTGCACATTTCTTTAAGTGTTTCTCCTCCAGTAGATAGTCTTCTGTCGATGATTCTCTGGATATTAGCCATAAAATATAGGATAAACATACTAAAATCTACAGATCTAAAGAAGCTGAACAACAAGGGAGGATGCTTAATTCTCATTCAGAAGGCAAACAGGATAGACACCGGAAGAAGCAGAAGAGAGGGGACAGGATGGGAATGTACCACACATGTCTTTAGAAACAGTTCAACCAGCAGGAGATCAAAGCAGATGCAGAAACTCACAGTCAAACTTTGGGCAGAGTGCAGGGAGTCTTGTGGAAGAAGGGGAAGGATAGAAGGACCTGGAGGAGACAGGAGCTCTACAAGAAAACGAACGAGCAGAGCCAGAAATTCTGGGCCCAGGGCACAGTAGTGACTGATGCATCAACCAAGGATCATGTATGGAGAGGACCTAGGCCCCTGCTTAGATGTAGCCATGGGCAGCCCAGTCTCCATGTGGGTTCCCTAGTAAGGGGAGTAGGGGCTATCTCTGATAGGAACTCAGTTGCCTGCTCTTTTTGATCACTTCCCCCTGGTTGGAGTGACCTTGCCAGCCCACAGAAGACAATCCAGGCAGTCCTGAGGAGACTTGGTAGGCAGGGTCAGATAGTAGGGGAGGAGAATTTCCTCTTTCAGTGGACTAGGGGAGGAAGATGGGGGAGGGAGAAGAGAGGGGGAGGACCGGGAGGAGATGAAAGAGGGGGCTATCATCGGGATATAATGTGAATAAATTGTAAAATATTATATACATGTATATATAATAAGGAGTTAAGGTTGCACAGCAAGCAGACCTCAGTGTGGTCACCAGTTCCCACGTAACAAGCTGGGTATGGTCTCTTGAGTATGGGACAAAGATGGGAAGCTTACTGGGGCTTGCTGGTTGCCAGCTGAACCAAAAACCAGGAGCGCTAGGCTTGGGGAAAGACCTTGTTTCAAAGGAACACAGCATCAAGTGACAGAGGAGAATACCTAAGAGCTTCTTCTGGCCTTTGTATATTCCTACAGGTGTAACTGTACATATTGCCAGGGCCTGTTCAGACAAAATCACATCAACACAGATGGTAAACATCTAAATGGTACCTCAAGAAGTAGGTGGGAGCAACACTGGCAGTGTTGAGGCTAGCATAGGTCCCCAACAGAAGCAACTACAATGATATGATCCGCCTGTGACTCACATCTGATCCAGCATTAAGCCTTCACAGGGCTTGCAGGGGGTTAAGATGACAAACTAAGAAGGTACTAGGTGCTAGACAGAGCTCTTGGTCACAGCTGAGTACTCAGCCATTGCTAGTGCTCCATTCCTGAGGTAAAGAAGCTATTTTCAGTATGTAAGCGTTTGAAATTCACTTCTGTTCAAAATTATAGACACTAAATGGCATACCATCATAAACAGAAGATAGCACAGCTCCTGAAGATCCTATGTTGGTGACTTCATAGTGAAAATATTGTTTGTTTCACTAAAGCCTGCTTGAAATTAGTCAGTTTAAGTGCAAAACCAACTAGTACCTAATGAGGACAGAATAAATATGCTTTTAATGCTTTTAAACTAACCCTCCAATGAAAAGGAACTTCTCCATAATTTCAGGGGGAAAAAAACCCCAAACAAATCAACCCTAAGAATAAAATCAAACTCTACTCTCTTAAAGCCTGTATATAGCTGGGTGTGGTGGTATACACTTTTAATCTCAGCACTTAGGAGGCAGGGGCAGGTGGAAATCTGAGTCCTAGGGCAGCCAGAGCCATATAGAGACACTATGTCAACAAAATAACATCAACAACAACAACAACAACAACAAAACTTGCATACAATTGAAGGACAAGTCTCATGATATAGACCTAAAAACTAAGATTCTTGTAATTGCTTCCAAATACTGGTATAAATGTACCAGGTAAAGAGAAAATAATCAAGTCCTCAGGTCATCATACCGACATATTTATAGCAGTATGTTGGATCAGAAAACTTTAAGTGTGGCCAAAAACCCAAAAAACCACTAGGAAGGTGAGTGCTCTAAATGGGCCCTTCACAGAAATGCGCCCCCCCCCCCCATAGCCTGTCCCCAATGCCAAAGGAGCTTCCACTGGAGGAGAGATTGTCATTACCATTATAACAAAGATGGTAAGGCACTGCAACCTTTAAATACAAGATGAGGCAGCCTTCAGCCATGACAGGAAGAGGGAAACTGCTCCACTAGAGCATTAAAGGTGTCCAGCATCTCAGAAGGCTGCCGCCCAAAGGTAACTATGAGATAGGTGACAAACCATTCAAATGCCCCATTGGTACTGGAACAGATAAAACAATTTTAAGACAAGAAGTCCCACAAGACTGGGAGCTAATTTCTGGGCCACAGCTTCTACACATAGAAGGTTACTCTCAAGCCTTTACCAACAAACAAGCCTATGAATGGGAGGACCCTGACAGGGCTACCAGCCTTCTAGGAAGAGACATACTGGAGGTGTGAAAAGTTACTCTCACTAGTCAGTCAAAAGAAAATTACAGTAGGGTAAATGATTATACCCACAGTAATAATTATATTCATAAAATCTTTAAGAATGTTCCCCCAGGTCACCCCCAATTCTAAGTGTTAAATATAACACTTCCTGCCTCAGCTGGCTCTCCAATGAGTCTATCTGGTTTGAATAGTGGCTTCTATCTAGGGGAAAACTTGAAGTGTACACACAATCAGTAGAAGAACAACTCCAGCTTCATCCTACGCACCCTTCCCGCATCCATGGAAAACCCCTGTGTTTGCTATAAAAAAAGAGTGCAGGGGGATGTAGACTGATTTAAGGGCAATTGAAGCTTGATCGTGAGAGTCTGGGAGACCCCTCAAGGAGGCTACCCCTCATTTCTGCCATTCCTGCAATAGCAATAGATATTAAAGACTGTATTTTCTCTATCCTCCACCCACAGGATTGACAACACTTTAAAAATTTTAAATGTCAGTGAGACAGATTAACATAGCTTCTGAAAAGCATTAGATTTTATAAAGAACTGCTGAATTAGATCAGCATATAGAAGTCCTAACTTTAGAATGGAAGAAAGGAAATATGTTGGGGAAGAGGTTTTTATATCAACATGAGAAGAAAAACTATGGATTCCACCAAAATTGATAAAAATCACATATGACTTGGGGAGCCCTCCTGAAGATCTTGGCTGCACAGGAAGAAAGAAATCAAGAAGACCAAGGAAACAGGTAACATGATTTGCTGATTCCTCTACATGGGGACAACTCTGAGACTGGCTGACATGAAAGTGTCTCCAGGAAGGACTTTAGTTATGCCTAGTCAATAAATCTTGATGGCTATAGAGTCTTCACGACTCATCATACTATCCTTTCATATAGCATAGATAAAAATTTATATTACAGTTTGGTTATACAGTCCAGACTCGCTTATAAAAAGAGCCTTTCATTTGCTCAAAGAGCAGAAATCATTTTCAGCTAAATTGTGCACATAACACATTACATACATATATTTATTTTAAAAAAGGATATTACCCGTGGAAGTTTATATGTTTACAGAACAAAAGGACCAGACACCAATGAAGTTAAAGTGGCCCTGACAAGAGTCATTCTTGAAGATGCTAAGGAGGAGGCTGAGCTGCTTGATTTAACCTCACAGACTTATTCAATAGCTGTTTCCTCAAAAAGTTACATCTAGAAAATCATCCCTAGAGCTAGGAGACCATCCAGCATCATAGACTTTTCCAGTTAGGACTTCTATTAAGACCTGCACTTTCCCAGCACAAAGAGACTGGACAACAAATGACATAGCTAGCTCTCCTAAGATTTGGTTATTATCCCTATTTTCTTGCCGCCCCCCCCCCAAAATATTGACCCCAAAACAGCAGGAAGCAATTTTAAAAGAATGATGCCCCATTTCCCAAAAAGGGGTTGGTGGTTTTTGGTCATTCTATGGACAATGGATGCTTGTCATCATTAAAAGGGGGTTGTTTGCAAGAAGTTAAATGGTCTTGGACAGGGAAGAAACAAAAGGTATAGGAGCTTAGGCTCTCTTTCATTTTCTTTCCTCTCTTCTTTCTTATTTAATGATAAGAGGAAAAAGGGGGAGAAGGGAAGAAAAGAAAAAAAGGGAGGATATAGGAATAATATAGGACTAGCAGAATAAAAAGGTAGATTTTTGAATCTGCTCTAAAACTCAAGTGCAACTACTAATCTCAAATATTTTCTGATTGGTATAAATTATTGTATATTGATACAGAGTTAAAGTTATTTTGTTACACATACATATATATTATGTTTCAACTCTTGTATAAGATATTGTACCTATGCAATTCATTTAAAAATGCAATGTGAAGTTCTAGTCCTTTTGAAAGCTGCTATTACAGACTGTGTAGGATAATTAAGAAATGCAAGTAAGCAGTTACTCAATCAAATTAATGGTCAGGTTAGATACTATTTTAGTTAATTACAGAAATGTTTCCTTGATTGAATAGATAGTAATAGAGAGAAACAAACAATATTTGCTTATTCAGATATACTCTAGATAGATGGTCTTCAAAAACCACAGAGATCTACAGAATATGGCATTTAAAAACATTTTATTAATAAAAGGATCTTTTGATAACGGGACATGTCAGCTTTGTAGGCTTAGATTTTTCAAAGACCTCCCTTATTTAAGGTTCTTAAACACATCTAACTCCCTTCCAACCCCCTGACCTTAGGCGATTAGTAGGGAAAGGGGCTGTAGACCTCTTTAAGCTACTTCCTGCTGATTAGAGTTGTTGGGTTCTCTAGGGATACACCAATCTCATCGTCAAGATACCAGCAGTCCAGTCAAACAGTAAAGCAGCAAACAGCTGGCAACAGCAACAGTGGTGGAACTACTCAAGCAAGAGCAGGGAGACTCTGCCCAGATGGCACGAGTCCACTGAAGCAGCAAAACTCCTTCAGAGCAGCAGGAAAAGTTCTCTGGAGCATTTCTTTTCCTGTTTAATTAAATTTTTTATTTTTTTTAATATTAGTTACAGTTTATTAACTTTGTATCCCAGCTGTAGCTCCCTCTCTCCCCCTCTCTAAGTCCACTGATAGAAGAGGTGCTCCTCCCCTTCCATCTGACCCTAGCTTATCAGGTCTCTTCAGGACTGGCTGACTGTCCTCCTCTGTGGCCTAGTAAGGCTGCTCCTCCCTCGGGGGGAGGTCAAAGAGCCAGCCATTGAGTTCATGTCAGAGACAGTCCCTGTTCCCCTTACTAGGGTACCCACTTGGATACTGAGCTGCCATGGGCTACATCTGAGCAGGGATCCTAGGTTATATCCACGCATGGTCCTTGCTTGGTGAAGCAGTCTCAGAAAAGACCCCTGTGCCCAATATGCCCTCTGTGGTAGGCTCTTGTCCTGTTTACTTGTTTTCTCCTTCTTCCAATGTCCATCCCATTTGTCTTTCTAAGCGAGGATTGATCATCTTACCCCGGGTCCTCTTGTTTATCTTCTAGGTGTACAAATTTTAGTATGTTTATCCTATCTTATAGGTCTAGTACCCACTTATAAGTGCGTATATATCTCTGGAGCATTTCTCTCTGCAAAAACCAGCAAAGCGATGCAAACTGTGCAAATCGTAGGGATGCAAAAAGCACTGTCTCACTGTCTGTGGGCTTCTATTTATCCCTTCTCAGAGTCTACAAGAGAATGTTTTCCAGGTCACAAAAACCATGTCCCTTGCATGATGTAGTTTTCAGCTGACAAACTTTACGTGCCATTTCATGGAGTCTGTGCTCCACAGGGGCTGTCTTCCTCAGGGGAAAAACATTCTTATATACCACACTTGGGACCAAAACAAAAAACATATCCACATGTCATAACCGAGTTTCCAAAGAAAGCAGAAACTTCCATTTCATCAGCTCCTGGCAGCAACTAAAACTTCCAAGAAGATGATGGGCATCGAGGAACCTTTATAGGAAATTTGCTTCAAATGTGGCAAACCAACCACTGGGGAAAACCTGCCCTTGCTTTAACTACAGACAGCATGCTGTCCAAACTTGGACAAATGACACAGAGAAGGCAACTGCCAAGCTTTGCCCAGACAAGGTAGGCAGTCCTTCATAATTCCTGCTTTTCAAAAAGGTCTGTCATATACTGGGCCAGAAGGGTGACGATGGTGACCCAATGTTGCAGAGAGAACTGGATGACTGTCCAGGCAGCCAGCTGTCTCTGTCATTTTAAAAAAGTTTGGAAGCTGCTTGCTGTGCACTTCCTGCATACTCAGGTAATATTTATTCCTTCTCAAGTCTTTGATGGGGTTGAAGACTAGATAGTTATAGTCTTACAATTAAGCTTAAGTTGTTTAGAAAGATACTTTTAGATCTAAGTAGACTTAGACTAATAAATGCAAGCTATGATAGAAAGTGATCTGAGTACAGAAGTTTGAACTTGCTAAGACAGGATGGATAGTATTTTCTCCTAAGTTGCCAAATACAAATGGACTGGACATTGCAAATGTAATTCTTACATGATAGTTGTCATAATTGTCTTTACTGTATATAGTTTATTACTGTAGGAGAAAAAGCCTTCTATTGAACTAAAAGGGGAGATGGTCTGGTATGCTGTGTATTTAGGTGCTGATTCATCTGCCCCAAAATCCAGTTATAGTCCAGACATGGACATTGTAATTTTTATCAATATCAATGTTGCACAAACATTTATCTCCAATTTTCTCTGATTGGTTAATAAAAAAGCTAAGAGCCAATCACTGGGCAGAGGAGAGAGAAGGGCTGGACTACTGAGTTAGTGGGGGTGTCAGTTAGGGACCATGTGGTAAAGAGAGAAAGGAGGAAGAGAAAGGAGGTAGCCACAAGGAGCTGGCAATGAGGACTCATTTGAGCAGAAGCAGCCCAGGTGGAACAAATATGGCAAGTAATTCAGGGCATGTTGCTGGGAAGTAGCCAGTCTATGATAGAGGGCTAGAAAAGATGAACATCTTCCCTATGCTAGTGTTTTAATGCTTGTTGAATAAATTTAATAGGTTTCCATCTCATTATTTGGGAAGAAGAGTGTATGATAAGAAAAAGGCCCCAATTTATACTTTATTTTTACACTCTTTTTTTTTAAATGTGACAAAATATCTTTTACATAGATAGGTAAATGGAACTGGATATGTAGCCCAGGGCATGTTTATATTCATGCTCATAAAATTTGGGGAGTTTTTAGCTATTATGTCTTCAAATATTCATTCTGCCTCTTCTTCTCCTCTCAGGTCCATGCTGGTCTGCTTGATTTGTATCCTACAAGCCCCTTTATCCTGTGTTTGCTAATAATGGAAATCAGAATCTCTCTTTTATTTTTCTTATTGTTGTAGGCTGTCTTTGTGTCAAAGATCAGCCTGAAGTGCAGACTTAATGTCATCTTAGTTTTATTCAGAATTAGTGCCCTAAGACATGTACTCTCAATTTCTAGCTTTTCATATATTTACTTAAAATTATCATACAATGATTATACAGAATGTAAAGAATTTCATTATAACATTCCTATCTATGCATAAGTATACAATGGATCATATTTACCTCTTGTCATTTATTTTTCTTATCCTTGATTATCACTGCAGTTAGCTTTTCTTAAAATATTTTATTTGTGGATAATATATATATATATATGTTGTATATGGTATGTATTCACATGTGTGCAGAGGTGAGCTTGCAGCTGTGTGTGCTTGTGGAGGTCAAAAGTCAACTCTAGATGTCTGTCTTTATCATTTCCATCTTATTTTTTTGAGACTGGGTTTTCACTGAACCTGGCCAGCAAGCTCTAAAGATCTACCTGTCTCCGTCCATTCCCCAATGCTGGAGTTACAGACATACACTGCTATTTTACACTGGTGTTGGGGATTTGAACTTATGTTCTCATTCTTGTGGAGTAAGCATGATATCCACTGAACCATCTCCCTAGTGTTAGCAGTTATTTGTTAATGACCCAGTCTTTAGTACCTCACTCCCAAATGAAAAACAACAAAAAGGAGTGTATGCGTGTGGCAGAAAAAGAAAGTGGGCACAAAAATGTAGGAAGGGGCAACGTGCTGGATAGTTTTATATTAATTTGACATAAGGTAGAGTTATCTGAAAGGAAGGAACCTCAATTAAGAAAATGCCTCCTGCCAGGTGGTGGTGGTGCATGCTTCTAATCCTAGCATTTGGAGGGAGAAAATGCCTTCATAAGATCCAACTGTAAAAAGAAAAGCCTATAGGACATTTTCTTAATTAGTGATTGATGGGGTAAGGCTTAGCCCATTGTGGTTGGTGCCATCCCTGGGCACCTGGGTTCTATAAGAAATCAGGCTGAGTAATCCATGGGGAGAAAACCAATAAGCAGCACCCCTTCATGGCCTTTGCATAAGCTACTTCATCCAGCTTCCTGCTCTGCTTGAGTTCCTGTTCTAGCATGCTTTTAGTGATAAACTACAATGTGGAAGTGTAAGCCAAATAAATCCTTTCCTCCCCAACTTCCTCTTTGATCATGGTGTTTTACTGCAGCAACAGAAACTAAGACAGGCAACCACAATGGATCCTGACTCTGAACCTCTACGATCAGAAGCGGCAATCAGAAAACAAATCCCCAATATATGCAGGAGAATGTTGTTTTTGTCCAGGGACATGTTACAGACATCTGAGATGCAGCTACTTTGGGGGCGGATGAGTGGCTACTGTGCTAAGAGCTGAAACTGACCAAATTAACTACAATTTACTACCCTAGCCTTCTGCTAGGATGTTGCAAGCCCTTAGTAATTGCCAGAATTCCAAAACAGTTGCATCAGACAATTCTGTCAAGTCTAGTTATCTAAGTGGGGAGACTGGTTCCTGGTGCTTTTTATTTTCCTGTTCCTCTAACATATTTTAGAAATTAACCCAATTTCTTTCAACAACCATTAATTTAGTTACTTGTAATTTTTCAATACTATACATACATACATATGCACATACATTCATTCATACATACACATATAAGAGATTGCTGTATATCTATGTATAACTCTCTATAGGAAAAATTCCTGGAGCAGAATGGCTTAGACATTAGTAGAGTATAGTAGAGTTTGATAAACTGACCTAAACAACATCAGCATTTTACATTTCTGTCAACAATGCATGAAAGTACTTAGTTTGAAACGTTTTAAAATCCTTTGCTCCCCTAATTCTTAATAAACTTTGCCTCTGAGCTTTGTTATACACAGTGCTCTATGATTTCACTCAGTTCTGTGGCTTTATTATCCATCACATCATCTGCAGAACTGACTGTGCTAGCCTGAGGTCACATCAGGAAATAACTATCCTGCAATGCAGTTGTAATATGACCAAACCCCAAGCTTTCTCTTCCTTTATTTTCCTGTATCTAAGCAGACTTTAAGTTTTACTAACTTCACAAACTCAACTCCCCAACCTCAGTAAAGGAATCTCCCTTTCTTGGATAACCAAAGTAGTTTTTCTTTTGGCTTTTTGAGACAGGGTTTCTCTGTGTAGCCCTGGCTGTCCCTAATTAAAGAGATCCATCTGCCTCTGTCCTGTGTTCTGAGTGCTGGATTAAAGATGTGCAACACCACTGCTTGGTTGCCAAGAGTTTTTCAATAGTGCTCTGCTTCGAGATTTGCTGCTCTCTTTTGCTTCATAAAGCACAGTACAACCACTGTGGCCTTTATAAATGGAGATCCAGTTATCTTCTTCCCCTGCAACTTTTGGGTACAGTATTTAACTTTCACTCTTATTTCATTTCCAAAGTCTGTCATGAATGATTCTGATTAAGAAGTGAGACACAACAGAGTAAGAACATTAAACACCAGAAGATGGAATTTTTGAAGGAGAATCATCTGGGTTGAATATTACTAAACATCTCTACTGACAACTGCAGACACTATTTAGATTTCGTTTTGAGGTGCTGGGGATTGAATCAAGGACACTGGCATCCTAAGCTAAATCCTAGCATAATGACACTGCTAGAGGCAGTCACTGCCCTGACACTTGGCTAGACAGTGTTGATCGATAAATTGTAGGGGGCTTCTCGTTGTTACAGATTTTGATGAGAAGCCCTGTTTCCACTTATTTGAACACGGTAGCTCTTGTTCTTTGAGCAGTGATCTCAAACTCTTCACTCTGGCAGAGAAATGCAGGTACAGGTGAGCGATGGACTGTATAATATTACAATTTCAATACTATCTCAGTAGTGATTGCTATTTGTTATTTTTATATTTCTCAGCAATTCCAAATTCATTCTGTGTAAGTAGAGAATTATTTTTAGGTTTTTGCATTTATCATCCACAATATTTCCCAAGCTTTGAAAGGTAGGTGATACAACTGAAAGTTCTGTTGAAGTCTGTGTATTAAACAGTCACTTATTTCAGTACAGTGACTGCATTAACTGTACCCACTACAAAGAGAAGTTTCTCTGGCTAAAGCTTAAAGTGGCATCAATCTATAGGTATGCGCATGAATATTTAGAAGGCAGCTTGATACCATGACTATTTAACAATAGTAGCAGGTTTCCTCTGCTCTCTCCAACTATGGGAGTTGACTAGGTTTACAGTAACAAGTATGAATTCTTTCTGGGGAGTAGGCCTTAAATTCAATCAGAAAGTGGTTGGTTATTCCCACAACAGTCATGGTACTGTTGCACTAGAGGGCACATTTTCCTGGCTGATGGAGTTTATAGGGTTCACAGATGGGTAAGAAAACGTAATGCTTTTTCTCCTCCACCTTTACCTAGTACTTTCCAGCACCATAAAAAGTAAGTTTCTGAAAGGATGCTTTCCCATTCCTTTCCTTTACATCTTGAAACCTAAGTGTCTGGTGTCTTCGGCAACAGGGTCTTTTACTCCAGTTTTGGAAAGAATTTTGGAAATAGCCTGTATTGTTTTGAGAACCTCTTGGACCTCCTTGACTAATAATGCATAAAAAGGTATGTCATATTGGAACTGGGATTTCTATTTAATAACACATGGCTTCTGGACACAACTTTATCCAGCCAAACAGGGTAGGTTTGCTTTATTCTTTTTAAGATAAGTACCGAATGGCTAGGGATGTACTCTGGCATAGAATACTTACCTTGCTTTTGCAAGGCATATGGTTTGATCTCTAGTGCTGAAAAAAAAAATCCAGAACTTAATTTGAGAAAAATGAAATAAACTGAAAACCTCCTGTAGTAGGAGGAATGGCTCATTGGTAACACTTGTGCTTAACATGCATGAGGCAATGGATTTGACCACTAACACTGAGGAGAAAAGGAAAAAAGAAATAAGGGTCGGAGAGATGGATTGGAGATTAAAAGCTTATGTTGCTCTTTGCAGAGGAGCCAAGTTTGAGTCCCAGCATCCATAACAGGTGCTTACAACTGCTTCTAACTTTACCTCCAGGGATCTGACACCTCTGGCCTCTGAAGGCACCTCCACTCATGCGCACATACCCATATACAGGCACACACAGAGACACAGATAGACAGACACACAAAGATAAAATAAATCTTTAAAAAAAACTACACAGGTGGCAAAATTATAACTAAAGTTATCCTAATGACAATAAATGCAGTTAACATTAATCTTTTTTTCTGGACATGGAAAGATTCTAAGAGAAATGAAAATGATGACATCATCCACCAGTAATGGGAAAAAATGAAGCTGTGGACAAACACACTATGTTTTGATTTATTAAACCTCAAGTGAATGTCTCTTTATCCTCCCCATGAGTGATAGAGTTACAATAGTTGCCAAAGTCTTCTTTTTTCATTACATACCTTTGTAAATATTGTGGTCACCCTGGTTTATAGCCATCTTCTTCAGACAGTGTATCAGTGGGAAAGAATCCCCTTTCCCAACAATGCTCAAACTACCATATGTGTAATTTTCTCACCAGTTCCTCACTAAGCATGGGTTTCAGTGGTTACAAAAGGGAAATTATAGGGAAAATAACAATTCTGAATGCTTTGAGCTGCCTATTTTCCAAAGCAAGAGCACCACACCCTATAAAGCCTGAGAGAAACAAGCTAAGAAGTTTTGATGGTTGTGTACTAAAGGTCAGTCATTTGAGTGCCAGAAAGAACATGCAACTCACCTAGATTTAGGAAGTTACCGGGCTTAGGTTTGACCCAGGTCCTGACTGCAACTATCTGTTGTCAAATCTCTGTACTGGCAGTGAGAAACTGATTTTCACCAGCATTTAAGGAGTTTTGGGATGTGGAGACCCAGTTACTATGAGAGTGGCTATCTGTTCACATGCCCTTCAGTGGCTGCTCAGGAAAGCACTGGCCAGTGACACTACCTTCAGTGTTGTAAGAAAAGGAAATCAGACTAGATTGGGGGTGTTGTCATTTTCCCCATTTAATCACATTAGTGTGATTATCCCCATTTAGTTTCCTCATTTTGCTTCTGTGACATCTTAGTTTTGTACCATTATAAAATGGAGGATAATAATGTATGTAGTATGACTTAAGAATTTATTGAAGTCATGTGTTTACCGCTTAGGAAAGAGGAAGCTAAGGCCCAGGAGGTTCTTTTATATGTTATCTTCTTTCCTCCCCGCCCCGCCCCCATCTGTTGTGTGCTGTGACAAGGATCAGGCAAGTACCTGATTCTGCCAATGAGCATACAGAAAACGTCTACCTCACTTATTTTATCTACTTATTTATTTTTGAAATACAGTCTCTCTATGTAGCCCTAGCTGTCCTCAGACTTAATATACAGACCAGGCTGGCCACAAACTCAGAGATCTGTTTGCCTCTGTCTCCTGAGTGCTGGGATTAAGGATGCACTGCCACACCTGGCTATTCTCAGGTTACTTTAAAGGAGACCAGGAGTTCAAGGAAAGCTTTGGTAACAGTTGAGTTTGAAGTCAGCTTGGCTATATAAAATCCTGTCTCAGAAAAACAAAATACATGAATGAGTGAATGTATAAAATTTAAAATTCTGGGCAACATAAATTACATATTTAGTTTAAATGCAGTCTTCTAGCAATAAAAAAAGGCCTAATATGGTTTAAAAGGAAGGGAATTAAACTAGAATTAGCAAACGTACTTTTCTTTTGTGTGTTTGTTCGTGTGTGGCATACGGCAGTGAGTGTGCATGTCAAGGCTAGTAGCTGATGTCAGGCATCTTCCTCTCTTGTTCCCCTCTTTACTTCCACAGGGCTTTCTCATTGACCCTGAGAGCTAGGATAGCTGCCAGAGAGACATCTGGATCGACCTGTCTCTGTCTCCTCAGTGCTGAGTTACAGACGGATATCAGCATCCAGCTTTTTATGTGCACTGCCAGGGATCTGGATTCCTGCTTGTCCAGGAGGCACTCTACTGACAATGACATGTTCCAAGGTCCCTAAATGCAGTTTTCTTTGTACAAAGTTTCTCCTATAACTTTACCTCTCCCTGAAATTTGTCAGACTATTAAAAGAGGTTGGCTTGTATAAACAATTACTTATAACAAGAATATAATAATATGAGCTTACTATAGCTATACAAACAAATTTAAATAACCAGTTATAATGAAATGGAAGCTAAAATTTAAAATGTTAGCAACAAACAGTGGTTAGGTGAACCTTGCACTTCCACAAATTATCCGTAATAAACAACTTACAAGGAATGCCAAACTCTGGGAAGTCATGGGGACAGCACTTTCTAGGACATGACTGGAAGAAATCAAGTCAAGGGACTAAGGTAAGTCAAGAATTTTGGCCAAAACCTCAGAAAATAACAGTTAAAGTGGACAAGCCATGGACACACGCAGAACGACGTGACTTGTGTAACTCACCAGTGATTGCTAAAGTCACATCCTCAGCAGAGGTGCTCCTTGGTCACTCCCTGCCATGTGTTTGCAGGGGGAACACGGCAAGACAATGTCAGCTGTACTTCTATGTCTGGCTTAGAGTGGGCCTTTCACTGGCCTGGAATCTGACCATGTCAGGCAGGATAGCTGCAAATTTCCAAGGATCTATTAGCTTCTGCCTCCCATCTTGCCAGTGCTGTGGTAGCAGACCTGTGAATCACCCCTATTATAAGACCCTGTCTCAGAAATCAAAATGAATGAATGAATGTATAAAATTTAAAATGTTGCACAACATAAATTATATTTTTAGTTTAAATGTACTTGTCTAGCAAAAAAAGGCCTAATATTGTTTAAAAGAAAGGAAATTAAACTACACTTAGCAAATGTACTTTTCTTTTGTTGTTTTGTGTGTGAATGCATGTGTGTGTGGGCTTTCTGGAGATCTGAACTCAGGTCTTCACTCTAGCAAAACAAGTACTTTACTGACTAGGCCATCTCTCCAGACCCCTCATTTATGTTTAATAAATAAATATAAAGAACGAGAACAAGAGATGAAGCCAAGAATGGATCTGAGGAACATCAACATTTAGGGTATGCATGCTGGCTGGGGGAATCGATATAAGATACGGAGAAAGAAAGAAAAGGAAGAGCATACTGATCTCCAACAATAGGTTAACCAATAAAAAATGATTAAAAAAAAAGAAAACTGAGGGGAGCTGGAGAGATAGCTTGGCCAATAAGAGCACTGGCTGCTTTTCCAGAGGAACTGGGTTTGAATCTCAGCACACACAGGACAGCTTACAACCATCTGTAATTCCAGTTCTAGAAGACCTGACATCCTCTTCTGCATACACATGGTGCACACAAATACATGCAGGCACACACCCATACACATAAAATAAAAGCTGGATCCCATGGCAGATTTAATTTTAGCATTTTGAGAATTCTTCATAATGATTTACACAGTGGCTGCACCAGTTGGCAATCCCACCAAGAGTGAATGAGGGTTCCCTTTCTTCTGCACCTACCGTTGCCAACATTTGTTGTAGTTGTTTTGGAGATCTTTGCCATTCTGGCTGAGAGAAGATAAAATTTCAGGGTTGTTTTGAATTGCATTTTTCTAAGTGTAGAGATAAATATTTTTGAGATACTCCTTGGCTTTCTTTTGCAAACACTCTGTTGAGGTCCCTTTTAAAAAAATGAATGAATGATTTGGGTTTTTTTTTTTTTACTTTGTTTTTTGATCCTTTATATATTATGGATATTAGTGCTCTGTCAGATGGATTCTGACAAAGCTGGAAAAGATTCTCTCCCATTCTGTGGGCTTCCTCTTCACCAGATTATTATTTCTTTAGTTATTCAGAAGCTTTTTTAGTTTATGAAATCCCATGTGTCCTTTGTTGGCCTTAATTTTTGGGCAAATGGAGTCCTATTCAGAGAATCTTTTCCTGACCTTGTATTGTATAGGAACTGCCTGTTTTCCTCTAGCAGATTCAGTGTTTTAGGCTTCACACTTAGGTCTGGATCCGTTTGGAGTTATTAATGTTGTGCCCTTTTAATACAGTTCCTCATCTTGTGGTGACCTCCACCATAAAATTATTTTCATTGCTACTTTATAACTGTGATTTTGCCACTTTTATGAATTATAATATGAATATTTGTGTTTTCTTATGGTCTTAAGCAACCTCTGTAAAAGGGTCGGTCAATAGATAGAGGTGATAGATACAGGCCAAGTTCCATTCTTCAGCATATGGACATTCAGTTATCTCAGCATCATCTGTTGAAGATGCTTTTTTTTCTAGTGTATGCTTTTGGCACCACTGTCAAACATGATATGCTGAAGTTATGTGTACTTATGCTCCAGTTTTCGATTTTGTTCCCTCAGCCTCCATGTTTGTGTCTGTGCCGATCCATATTGTTTTCATTCCATGGCTATGCAATTTACGGTGGGATCTGGGATGGTAATTCTCTCACTGTTGTTCTTTTGCCTCATGATTGTTTTGGCTACCTGGATGGAGTCTTCTGTGAGTTCATGTAAATTTTAGGATAGTTTTTCTATTTTGTGAAGTTATTAATAAGATGGAGAATTTGATTGGTATTGCATTGAATTTGTAAATGGATCTTGGTAAAATGGCCATTTTTTTCCAAAAAAAATCTACAAATCTATAAGCATGGGATATCTTTCCATTTTCTATTGTCTTTCTCTACCTTTCTTCAGCGGTTTAAAGTTTTCATTGTAAATTTCCTCCACCATCTTTGTTAGGTTTATTCCTAGAAACTTTACTTTCTTTGAGGCTATTGTGAATGTCTATGTATGTTTGTTGTTGGTGCAGAGAAAAACTATTGAGTGTATAAGTTGATTCTATATAGCGTGGCACTGCTGCATTTAATCATTTCTAAATGGATAGAACTAGAAAAGATCATATTGAGTGAGATAGCCCAGATCCAGAAAGACACATATTGCATGTTCTCTCTCATCTGAGCTTTCTAGTTCCAAATCTTGAGATTAGTACATATGTTACTTGGAATAACTGCAGAAGCCAAGAAAAAAAATGGATCATTTGGGGTGGGTTGATATAAAGGGAGAATAAATAGCAGAGTACAAGTCAGCTAAAGGGAGAAATGAGGAAACTGGGGTGGAGGCTTTAATTAGTGCGAGAGGAGTGAAATAAAGACTGAAGAGGGTAAAATAACAGTAAAGATGTTTGAAAGAGTTGTAAGTAATTATTAATTACCTAAAACACCTATAATATACCTAAGCTTATATTCTCACTAAAAATTTTCTATCTAGGCTGACAATGCTCTTTGCAAGAGTCATAGATCATTTAACAAAATTCCCAACACCGGGTATAAGAGGCCTTTTTGGAGTTGTTGGGCAGGGACATCCAAGACTCCCAAAACATAGGCTATTGCTATTGCTACTGGTTGCCCCTCCGAGGTAGAAGGTATGCTCCCACTGCTGATGACATAAGGAGGTTGAATACATGCAGTTTTGAATCCAGAGCCAAGAGCCAGGACCCAGTGCCCCTGAGCTGGAACTAACTTGAAAGCCTTTTTACCTTGGGGACTAAGCTTTTATGGTCCTAGAGGTTGCAACACAACTTCCACATGAGGAAAGCAACTAGTAGTCCTCAGCTCTGGCCTATGAACCACAATAATGACCAGCAACGATAATCATAAGTGTATGCAGTAGTGACACACACACCTTAGTGGTAACCAACAGCTCTCTAATTAGACTTAAGACAGGCTCAACAAGAGAGCAATCTGCCTGGTACTGGAAATCTAGCCAGCTACCGAATGGCTAGTGAAGTTGTGAATACTGGAGGAGAACCTACAATTGATACCTTACTAAACCAGCAAAACCTCCAACTACATTCTAAATATTTGTCCTTACACCCACAGATGGGTGTCATCCTTACCTTCTCTGCAGAGGGAGGCCATTATAAAAACACAACTGATCAAAATGCAGAGTTGTGAAGCATAGTTCATTCTAATACATCTACAATACAATTCCTACACCCGAGAGTCTTTCTGGAAGAAGGGACAGAAAGACTGTAAACAAACATGGAGTTTGTTCTCAGATTGTGTCTCCTAGAACATCAGAAGACTACATCCCCCAAATCTCACTAACGTATTTGCTAAACATAAGCTGAACAAGGAAGGATGGTACCAACAGACATGCTAATGTGGATGAGGGAAAGCTTATGTGGCCTCAATCCTACACAAAGAACTATAAGCAACTAAGATATGCTGATCTCTCTCCTCTCTCTCTCTCTCTCTCTCTCTCTCTCTCTCACACACACACACACACACACACACACACACACACACACACACACTAACAAAGAGGAGGCCAGGAATTTGAAGTTGGGGCCATGGAGGAATTGGAGGAAGGAAAGGGAATGGAGGAAAATGATGTAATTAATTAAACAGAAAGGAAGGAAGAATGTGATGAAATCCAGGAAAGGAGAGAGGGGAAGGGAGGAGGAGTTGAGAGGAGGAAGAAAGTTGCAGAGAGGAAGGAATTAAATACGTTATACAGTATGCTGCCTCATTATAAAACAGTACAGTAAAAATATTAAATTAGGAGTTAAAGGGACTGACAGAAAAGTTAGGTGATCAGAGCATGGTTATTATTTAAGGAGCTCTTTCTGTTTGGTTTTGGGATGTGTAAAAAAATAATCTAATTTTTCTGAGTAAACAAATATTCAGGAAGTATAAGAAGTAATTATGAATAAAATAACAATCTGTAAAATTCTCTATAAAACTGTGGTTATTTTTAATTAGACACACCAGCCTTCATATCTACTCATACACTTACAAGGCATCAACATTTGTAATTTCCTTCCTTTTTTTTTTTTTTCTGTTTGTGTTTCAAGACAGGGTTTGTCTATCCTGGAACTCACTCTTTAGTGATTCACCTGCCTCTGCCTCCTGAGTGTTGGGATTAAAGGTGTGCACCACTACGACCTGGCTTGTAATTTCCTTTTTGTCACTCAACAATATGTCATGTTCACTCTCTTAAGTTAATAAGGATTCCCCTTGAAATACAACAACAGAAAATGCCACAGACACACCCACGGGCCAATTTGATCTGAGACTTCCTCAGATAACCCTGAGCTTTGTAAGCTTGAGTCTAACAAGTAGATTCCACTCCTTGTCAACTTGTACATGAACACATTACCTCAAGCTATAATCTTTATTCTTGTTTGTCTTCAAGATTTCATATTAGTGTCATAATATAAAATGCCCTGTAACTTTAAAGTCCCACTCTTAAGTTTACGATAGGCTCTGGAAAAAAAACCACTTCCTTCTTAACACAAAGGGGAAGAATGAGGGCACAAAAATAATCACATGTCAGCATGACTGAAGTTTATCAGTGCAGATCAAATCTTGTAGCTCTGTTGGATATCTAGGACTTACTCATGATGTTCTGGCTCCAAAAGGTTCGGGTATATCCACTCACTTCTCCAGCCTTGCCATCCACAGAACACAAAGCTTATCTTGTAGGCCCAGACAAGATCCATTCCATACCTGCTGCTTTCCTTGGTACAGCTCAAAATCCTGGCATTCCCAACTTCCTGGTGTCTCCATTGCAAAACTGAGAAAGTACCTTCAACTGTTGGCTTCTTTTGGCCTCTTCACAAACTCCAGTGACCCTTCCCCCCAATGTCAAACGTCACCTTTTCTCCATGACCCTTTTATGCCATTATCACCTTCAAGACCAGTTTCCCATGGGAGACCCCTAAACATTATCTGCCAAATTCTGCTGCCAGCTTGGTGTACAGCCTTGGCTTCTCATTGGTCTATACCTTGTGTATTTTGACCCTAAAGAAATACTTTTCAGAAGTTTTTACCTCAATGGTGGTAGCCTCTTATAAATCACAGCTATGTTTTCAGCCTCAGCTAAGCAGCATCTGGTTTCCCAGTAAAGCACAGAAGGTTTCACTTCAATAGTATTCATTTCTTGTTAATCACAGTTAAACAGCTCCAGTTAAACAGCAACCACAGATTCTTGAAATACATCATAAGAACATCCCTAAGATTTTTCTCTTTCCTCTAAAACTTTACAATGAGCCTTTCATTGTCAGCATTTCTCTCTGCATTATCTTCCAAAAGCACACAATAGCTTTTCTGGGTCTAAGTGCCAAAATCCTTTCACAATTTTTACCCCACCCCCTCTACATGGTCGGGTCCACTACAGCAACACCCTACTTCTGGTACCAATTTCTGTTCTTGCTTGCTTTCTGTTGTTGGGATAAACACTAAGACAAAAGTAATTTAGGGAGGGAGGTTTATTTCATTGTAGCTTGCAGGTTATAATTCATCTCTGAGGGAGTCAGGACAGGACTCAAGCATGAGCAGTGGCAGACACCATGTAGGAAAACTATTTACTGACTTGCTCTCTAGTTTTCTCAGCTTGGTTCCTTATACAATCAAGAATCACCCACGTAGGGACAGCACTGCCCACAGTGCGCTGGACCCTCTCACATTAATCAGTCATAGAAGACAAGTTCCCAAAGCTATGCCCATAGACCAATCTTATAAAAGCAATTCTTCAACCGAGGTTCACTCTTACCAGGTAACAACAGTATGTATTGACAATAAACACTAACCAGTCTAAGTGACTTCAGTGTAAGTGAAAGAAAGATCCTAAGGCTCCCTTCTGGCATGGGTGCTACTCACTCTTTGCATAGTCTTTGGTGGCAACCACTATATTCTTTCAGAGCACTATGGTAGCCAAGTTTTAGGACATAATTATGCCTACAGTAATAAGAAAGAAAGAAAAACCATACATAAAACTAGCTTTTTCCATGCAGTTAAAATAGTTTCTGAAAAAGAGCTCATCCATTAAACCACAAAAGTTGCAGAGCAGTGACCTCAGAAATCTTAAAATTGTTTTTTTTTCCAACCATGTCAATCTGAGAATGATAGTTATCGTTATTCCTCTATGCCACTGAAGAGTTACTTTTGTTAAAGGAACCAGAAAAATGGCTCAGCCTTTAAGAACAATAGCAGAAGACTACGATTTAGTTTCCTAGCACTCATAGAGAGGCTTACAACTGTCACTCCAGTTTCAGGGAACATGATGTCCTCTTCTGGCTTCTGTGAGCACTGAAAGCACATGGTAAACAGACATACATGCAGGACACACACACACACACACACACACACACACACACGGAGAGGGAGTAGAGGGGAAGAGAGAAGGAGAAGAGAGAGAGAAATTAAAAAAGAAGAGTATATATTTTTTGCTTATAATCTTTTAAAGTTATTCTTTCCTCATTTGGTTATAAAAAGCTCAAAACAATGTTAAAATGATGAATTACTTAGAAAAATTGTCTCTGTAATTTCATCACCCAGTAATGTTTTTATATATCCCTTCTAATTTGCTCTTCAGAAAGATGCCATATATACATTATATGAATATATACCATATATGCAATATAAAATATATATTATATACAGTGCTTTGAATATTTCATTTTTCTTCTTGGTATATTGGAGACAACTTCACGTCAGTCTTAATGGGGTTACTTTACTTTCCAAAGAGCTTTGTAATCCATTTTTCTAAATATACAATTGGCTTACTTTTTAAAAATGAAGTCCATAGAACAGTGCTTCAAAGTACTACTCTGGAGTCACATCTCTGCACAGAAAGATGTTTCTATGATGTATTTCTGGAGGTGACTCGTGGGCAGACAGTACTGCTCTTTATTAGCTATCCTCAGTACAACCATTTCTGTTTGCCACACACAGCATGCCACACATACAATTCCTCTCTCCAACAAAACAGTATGTTCTAATCAGGCTGTGATTGATGACTACCAAGTATGTGAGAATTATTTGGGTTATTTTAAAAAATGATAATGTTCACATTCTACCTCAAATGTTCTCTCCCTCTCTTTCTCTCTCCTTTTCAGTTTTTCAAGACAGGGTTTCTCTATGTAGCCTTGGCTGTCCTAGACTCGCTTTGTAGACCAGGCTGGCCTCGAACTCAAAGAGATCTGCCTGCCTCTGCCTCCATAGTGCTGGGATTACAGGTGTGCACCTGCCTTAATGTTCTGTCTCAACATTTCACACTAAGGGTGATAGCACATGTTTTAATGAACACTTCCTGATTATTAGAGATTCTGAAAAACTGCTTCCCGCCTTTTACCAAACTAGCATTTTGTAGTCTACAAACTTCTAATGTATTTTGTCTATTGGTCAGATAATTTTTTCTATTTGTGTTTTCTTTGACTGAAAAATAAATCCCTCAGGCCCCTCAACATCCTTAGTCATCAGGGAAATTTAGATGAAAACAACCCTGAGATTTCACCTCATACCCACCTTATATCAGAATGGCTAAGATCAAAAACTCAAGTGACAACACATGCTGGAGAGGATGTGGAGAAAGGGGAACCCTACTCCATTGCTGGTGGGACTGTAAACTTATACAACCACTTTGGAAATCAATCTAGTGCTTTCTCAGACAATTAGGAATAGTGCTACCTCAAGATCCAGCTATACCAGTCCTGGGC
>CM053760.1:69433362-69681337 GCA_028658305.1 Pachyuromys duprasi
GCAAGAAGGAGGACCCTGAGTAAGATGCTCAATCTTCGAAGACAAATAGGATGGACATCGGAAGAGGAAGAAAACAGGGAACAGGACAGGAGCCTACCACAGAGGGCCTCTGAAAGACTCTACCCAGCAGGGTATCAAAGCAGATGCTGAAACTCATAGCCAAACTTTGGGCAGAGTGCAGGGAATCTTATGAAAGAAGAGAGAGATAGAAAGACCTGGAGGGAACAGGAGCAACACAAGGAGAGCAATAGAACCAAAAAATCTGGGCACAGAGGTCTTTTCTAAGATTGATACTCCAAACAAGGACCATGCATGGAGATAATTTAGAATCCCTGCACAGAAGTAGTCCATGGAGCTCAGTGTCTGAGAGGGTTCCCCAATAATAGGAACAGGGACTGTCTCTGACATGAACTCATGGGCTGGCTCTTTGATCACCTACCCCTGAGGGTATCCATAATGTATCCATTCCTGATGAGACATGATAGACTAGAGTCAGGGGCAAGGGAGGAGGACCTCCCCTCTCAGCGGACTTAGGGAGGAGCACAGGAGAGACAGAAGGAGGGTGGGATTGTAAAGGGATGAGGGAGGGGGCTACAGCTAGGATAAAAAGTGGAATAAACTGTAATAAATATTTTTTATAAATGTAAAAAAATTACAAAACAGGAAAAAAGTAAACATATTATAGGCATGTTACCATTAAATAAATATTTAAAAAGACAAGAGAAAATATCATCACAGAATCCTCTGTAGCCAGTATTTCACTCCCTGTTTCAACAAAGCTGTTAGTCCTAATTATTCTTTCATGACGCTAACAGAAATAACAAAATTATATAAAAATGGGAAATTAGGCTATCTTTGCTAAAATTACAAATGACAAGTGTATGCATTACATCTTAAAGAACAATAAAGACATCATCTCAGTTAAATGAAAGCTATTTAAGCTATAAAAGGAAATTAAAAGTACCCAAAGTAACATGTATGTGGATTCACATACCTAACATTCTAGTTAAAATCTATTTATTTAAATTTTTATTATTTGTGTGTGCATGATATATGTATGTGTCAGATGCCACATGCTACAACACATATGTGAGGGTCAGAGGATGACCCTAAGAAGTCAGTTTTTTCCTTCCATGGCAAGCACTTTTATCTACTGAGCCATCCTTGCTAGCAAAAACATTATTTTTTATGAAAGGTACTACTTTACTTATTAAAAAAAAAAAAAGAAAACAATACCTTAGGGACTGGAAAGATGGCTCAATGGTTAAGAGCTCACACTGCTCTTCCAGAGGACTGGAGTTTGGTTCCCAGAATCCATATGAGGTGGTTCATAACCACACACAATTCTAGCTCTAGGGGATCCTATATTTTATTCTGGTTTCCATGGGCACTGTACTTTTATGCACAAACCTACACACAGATTCATAGTTAAAAATAAAATATAAAAAGTTTTTTAAAAAATCAGTACACAAAGCATTAGGTTTCATTGTGGCACTTTCAAAGATATTTTTTGTTGACCTTCCTCCTCATCTGTTCTCTCCCACCCTAACCCCCATTAATACTCTGCTTCCACTCCAGGGCCCTCTCTCATGCTTTTAGTTTACACATGTTCCATTGCCTTTCCATTTTATAACCTATACCAATACTCACACCCACATATTATTTAAATACACATATAAAAATTAAAAGAATTATGTTAAGAGAAAATAGATAGGTCTAAACAATACTATATTGGGGCTGGAGAGATGGATCAGCGGTTAAGAGCCCTTGCTGCTCTTAGAGAAGAACCAGCACCCACAAAATGGTTAACAACAGTCTGTAGCTCCAGTGTCAGGGAGTCTGATGTCTTCTTTGGGGCACTGTATGCATGTGGTATATATACATGGATGCAAACCATCCACACCTTTTTATATAAATAATCATTAAAATAAAAAAATTCTTAAATTATTATAGCAAGGTAATCTAGACTTAGAAAGAAAAATTACTAAATGCTCTCATATGTAGATCCAATTTACTTTTCTTTTTGAGATGAGGAGCTTCATGCTGCCCAGCTTGTTTTAAAATCCTAGATCCTACAATCCTGCTTCAGCAGCCTTCTTAGTTGGGACTACAAGTACAAATCACTGACTTAAATTAAAAAAGAAAACACACCACCACCACCAAAATCCACAAGTCGGTATCAGCAAAAGAGTATAGAAAATGGACTAGCCAGGCGTGGTGGTGCATGCCTTCAATCACAGCACTCTGAGAGACAGAGGCAGGTGGACCACTGTGAGTTCAAACCCATCCTGGTCCAGGACAGCCAAGGCTACCCAGAGAAACCCTGTCTGAAACAGAAAGAAAGAAAAGAAAGAAAGAAACAAAGAAAGAAAGAAACAAAGAAAGAAACAAAGAAAGAAAGAAAGAAAATGCACAAAACATTTCCAAAGGTGTTTTCCAGTAGTCTTAAATTACTTGCAAACATTTTAATTTATTTTCTTCATGTGCTTTTTTGAGGGGGGTAGGGGAGAGATTTGAGACAGGGTTTCTCTGTGTAGTCTTGGTTGTCCTGGAACTTTGTCTGTAGATCAGGATGGCCTTGAACCCACAGACACCTACTTACCAGGTATGTGCCACCACTGGCTCCTCTCATGTGCTCCAACACCTGTACAGAGGCCAGAGGACAACCTACTGAAGTCAGCTCTCCTTCCACTATGAGTCCTAGGGATTCAAGTCAGGTGTCAAAGTTGGCAGTAAGTGCCTCAATCTGCCCAGGCATCCCACAGCCCATGCTTTGTTTTTATTTTAAATTTTAAAAAATAATTAATTAATTAACTTTACATCTTGATTGTAGTTCCCCTCAGCCCTTGCCTCCCTTCCTGACCTTTCCTCCTTTCCTCTTCCCCAACCCTTTCCCCTATTCCTCATAAAAGGGGAGCCCCATCCCATCTCATCAAGTCACACCAGGACTGGGCAAGTTCTCTTCCCCTGTGGCCTGGTGAGACAGCCCCACTAGGGGGAAGTGATCACAAAGCAGGCAACACAGTCCATGTCAGAGACAGGCCCTGCTGCCCTTACTAGGGCACCCACATGAAACCTGAGCTGCCCATCAGCTACAAAGACAGGGTAGGCTTCTGGGAGGTTTAGGAGGTACTCTACCTGAGATTCCTAGTAGCAGGGGTCATGGACACTTAACAGGATACCCTCCTACTAGACAGGACTCTTAGTGGTGGGATGGGAACACCAACCTATTCACAAAAACTTCGACCCAAAATTTACCCTGCCTACAAGATATGCAGGGATAAAGATAGCAGAGATTGAGGGAATGTCCAACCAATGCCTGGTTCAACCTGAGACTCACTTCATGGGACGGACCTCTGACACTACTGATGATAATCTGCTATGCTTGCAGACAGGAGCCTAGCATAGCTGTCCTCTGAGAGGATCAAGAGGTGGATCAAAACAGATGCTGAGACTCACAGACAGACATTGGGAGAAGTGTAGAGAGTCTTGTGGAAAAGTGAAGGGAAGGATAGAATAACCTGGAGGTGAGAGGAGCTCCACAAGACCAACAGAGCCAACTAACCTGGGCCCAGAGGGGCTTCAGGAGACTGAAGCACCTAAGGACCACACATAGAGTAAGAGCATGCTTTGGTTTTATCATCTTACCACACAGAACATAAACTTCACCTCTGTTAAAGCACTGTACATTGTTCAATTCAGTGTCATATACTATAATGACAGTATTGTACCACAACTAACACCAGAGTTGACTTCCAGCAAGTTGTGTTTGACTTCCACATGGATGTGCCCACATACATACACTCACAGAATAAAGTGAATGTGAAAGGGTGATTATTTTGGTATGTGCATTTTATTTCAAAATGTGGTAACAAATAAAACTCTATAGGGCTAAACTGTCTTGCTGAGCAGTCCACAGAAGCATACTGATTTATCTTTTTCTGTGTGTCTATCTACAGGTAAACTGTGGGCTCATCAGTGTGCTTGCAGTTCTGTGTTAGGAGGGAGTGATAATTCTTGTTTCTGCTGAATTTTGGTGTGGCCATACAACTTACTCTGCCAGTAGAATTAAATACATTTAGAGCTCAAGCATGATTTGTAACCTTGCATTTTCATTCCTGGGGCAAACGGGGAAATCTGCTAGAAGAAGTATGCTGTCTGTTGCAGAGTGATTATATGCAAGCTGAGCCCCAGCATGTACACTTTAAGTAAATGAGAAACAGTTGGGTTTTGATGGTTGTTTGTCCTGTTTCAGAACTTAGCCTCTCTTGACAAATAGAAGATAGGTATGAAATTCAAAGATCAGTTACTAGGCTATCACTCAGCAGCAAAATGGAGAGAACATTTCAGCCTACAAGTTTGCAGGGCATTTAACCTGTGCATCGCTGCATAGGGATCGCAATTCTTAGTGGTTGTATCTGTTTGACTTTGCACTGTTTTTACATATTCATGGATTCTGATAACCCTGCAGAGCATGGTGGTGTACTCCTTTAATCCTAGCACTGGGAGGCAGAGGCTAATGAATTTCTTATGAGTTCGAGGCCAGTCTGCCTGGTCTATTCAGTGAGTTCCAGGACAGTCAGGACTACATTAATAGAGACCCTGTCACAAACAAATAAACAAACGAACAAAGTGTTCTCTTTCTCTTCTAGGAAAGAAAGGACACTGCTCTGTAAAGGGCATGCTCATGTACAACAAAGCCGTCTGGTCTCCTGAGCCCTGCACCACCTGCCTCTGCTCAAATGGAAGAGTGTTCTGCGATGAAACTGTGTGCTATCCCAAGGCGTGCCCTCATACCATAAAACCGGAAGGAGAATGCTGCCCCATCTGCTCTAACGCTGGTATACAATATAAAACAAAGTTTCATGGATAATTTAGTCTTTAACTTCTATTTCTTTTTATCATTACATTAAAACGCAAATTATTATGAATGTAGTCACCAAGGTACTCACAAAGTACTTAAAAGTCACCAAGGCAGGTCAGTGCTGATAAACAGAGTATTTAGAAAAATGCATTTAGGGTACAGAAAAAGACTCTGGCTCTGTAGTTCTAATTCTCAGACTGAGTCAAGTTGAACCTGATTCTATTTCATGTGTGGATAAACCCTGCCTTAGTAGTAAAGCGTTTCACTCGAGTCTGTCTGTATATGCATCATTCTGTTTCATCAAGCTTGTCAGGTGTAGACTAATCACTATCACAAGAACAAAGGAATGATCTTTAACCAGAGCAAACAAAGCTTCAAGCCTCCTGGCCCTTCCCACCCACCTCCTACAGGCAGTACAGGAACCCAACAGTGGTCTGAGAAAGCCCAGCACAGTACACAAGTGTGGACTGGGGCTTAGTGTTCTTAGGTGGCACATCTGCACTGAAGATCACAGCATGGGTTTCATTGGATGCTTATTGATCTGTTCTCAAATGACAGAGGTTTCTCAACAAGTGAGTGTGCCCTTCGGAGGTTGGCTTAGGCCTCCTGGAACAAAGTTTAGCTAGTGACTTATGAAAATAAACAGTTAAATAATTTGATAGGTACAGAAAGGAAGTTTTTCTCTTCTCAATATCAAGTCATCCCCCTCTCTCCCCACAGATAACAAGAGGACAGATATTTACAAAAGCTTCCTGCCAGGAGGAACTTCAGAATCCTTAGAAATACTTTGCACCACACTAATTATTTCACTAAGGCATTGTACTTTCTTTTCAAACAGGTTCTCACTGTGTAGCTTGGGCTGGTTCAGAACATGCTAGCTACAAATTCAAAGAAATTCCCCCCCTCTGCTTCTGCCACCCAATTGCTAGGATTAAAGACATACACCATCAAGCTTGGCCTAAAGCATTACACTTAAAAAAAAAGTTAAATGTTACTGACTCCTTGAAATAAAATATAAGCCTTATAGGCAAGATTCAGAAATTCTTAGATATTTTTCTTTTTCTTTCTTTTTTGGAGGAGGGGGAGTTTGACACAGCACTTCTCTGTGTAGCCTTGGCTATCCTGGACTTTGTAGACCAGGCTGGCCGTGACCACATAGAGATCCGCCTGCCTCTGCCTCCCTGAGTGCTGTGATTACAGGTGTGTACCACCAGGACTGAAACTTCTTAGACATTTTTAAAAAAGGATTTAGAGTCTTCTTGAAGTGTAGTTATTTTAGATAAGTAAACTTGGACACAAAAAAGATTTTAAGTGGTTAAATATGATACCTTTAGCTTCCACTTATTAATTTTACCCTCTTCTGCATGTTTTACTGTGGATATAAAAAATAAATCTTCAGATTTCATAATATATACTGAATGGATATCACAAGTAATTTCTTCAAATAATCACATTTTTGTGTTCCTTCTGGGGCTAGTTTATATGTGATTATCAATTAAAACTAGACAGATGATTAAATTATGTCATAACTTTTGATGGAAGAAAACCTATGCAATAAGAACTCATTTCTCTTTAGAGCTCTCCAGAGTGAGAATAAATCTAGACTATATTTTCTCTACTGCCTGTCAAATATCTACAGAACAGTATTCTATTATAATGGTATCTTATCTAATGGTATCAAAGCTTCACAGTAAGCCTTTCTGTTTTGCATTATGTGGCAATATTATTCCCTCTTTAGCTTACCAATTAGCATCATATTCTAGTGAAAACAAGTATTACATTATTTAGTACAAAAATAGTACTAAGACTCACAGACACCAAAATCACTCATCTATAGCAAATCCTACAAAAGAGAAATAAAGTTATAGTTAACTTGAAGGAAAAAAATTTGACTGCATTTCATCTTTACATAGCAGTCCAAATGCAGAGAGGGAATAATATTTACTAACCTCATTTTCATTATGACCTTTTGCATTTATTAACATCAACTTGCCTCCACACGTCATCCTTCCATGATCATTAGCCTCCTATTCTCTACTCAGTGGTAGACCACTACATGATAAACGTGAATTTTCTGGTGATTCTTCAGAACAAAGAGAATCCATTAACAAACTTCACAAGCAAGGGCCACCTCCTCATACGGAAATGGATCAAGTAGTACTAAAAGAAGCTCTTCAATCTGAGGAGGATGAAGAAGAAGCTAAAGGACACACGGCACACAAGAAAGAGACCACCGAGCTTCCTAAACTTCACAATGAGGGGGAAAGAGCAGAGGGAAAGCTGAGACCTGAGGAGGAAGGCAGGTCAGCACATCAGCCACTCTACCATGGAAGAAGTGGGGAAGAGGATGCTGAGGAGGAGACTGACAGGGAAGGAGAGGAGGAAGAGGAAGAAGAGGAGGATGCTGTAGTAAGAGGAGATGTATTCCAAATGCCTTCCCGGTTAATCCCTAGTATCCCAAGACGCAGGCCACGACTGCCCAGAAGCTGTTCCCTGTCCTACAGGACCATCAGCTGCCTCCATGCAGCCTTCACTCACATCCCACCAATAACAGCACCAGAAGTAACAAGCCTGGAGCTGGCTGGTAAGAGATGATCACGTATTTCATGCTCAGATATAAATGGTAAAATTTACTGTCCTTTGAATGTTACTTTAATTTAATAGGAACTAATTTTATCATCTTCATACAGATCAACTGTGCAGCAGAGATGGGCTCACACACACTACAACATGGCCCAATTAGGTTTAAAGCAAACTCTAATCAAATGCTGATTTCCCAAGGAGCATTTTAGAAGATTAGCTTTAATGGGATATACTTTATGTGATAAAATTTATTTATAATGTATAGCTGTACAAGTTTTTACAAATATTAACAGCACCAGACCTCAGATAAAAAATATTTTTATTACTCCCCAAATTCCTTGTATCTCCATCTCCTCCAGTTGCTGGCCACCATGAAACTGACCCATTTTCTGTGTTTACTGATTGGATTTTTGAGTGTTACTAAATATAATCACACAGTAACCCTTTTAGTTAGACTTCTAATGCTTTAAAAATCACTAGTTTATTTTCCTTTGTTTCTTAGCAACACTATTATGTAAATTAACTACAGAATGTGTAATTTTTTTTCCAGTTTAAGGCAATTTTGTCTGTAATTGCTAAAACATCGACATACAGATGTTTGTGAAGACCCATACCTTCATTTCTCATTATTCCTAGAAGTAGCTGAGAGATATGGCAAAACATTTTAAAGAAACTACCTAAAACTTTTCCACTGCCACAAGCAGTTATGGCTGTCCTGCAATCTCAGTGACTGTTTCGTCAGTTTTTTCTTTCCTTGAGCCATTCCAATGAGAATATGGTATCCAGACCTTTCGCCCATGTGTCTGTCAGGTTACCACGGAAAGTTCTGAGTGGTGGAGTGTTAGGACATCATTTATTTGAGGGTCTGGCTTTTAGAGACACGATGGCAGAGGATAATCCTTAGGATGCAGAGGTGAGGAGATCAGGATGGGTCTAAGATATACATGCAGGAATAGTCAGCAATAGGACGCTACCAGTATCAAACATACTAAAATTTCTTGTGGTCTCCTTGACAATATGTTTTCATATAAAATCACTTAATGAATTTGAATGCCTGGCAAAGCCTTCTCCTGTGGCCTTTGTGGCAGGTACCCTCTTCCTTACAAAGACTCAGTGAAAGACTAAAGCCACAGGAGGGATAAATAATCCATACAGAATTGTACAGTCTTTGTTTTACAAGGTGATTAAAACCATTGACAGCTGTATTTAGTCAAGTGTTAAGACACAAGTCCATATAATGAAGGATGTAGAATCCTTTTAGCTTGAAGAGAGAAAGTATGCTATCAAATATGGTGGGTGAGCTTTTACAGAGAGACACACAGATACTAAGTGGATACATAGAGCATCATGTTTCCAGGTCCAAGGAAATGGCAATGGAAAACTACGAAGGAAACCGTTTCTGTGGAGCCTCCCAGAAGCATAGCTTTGTTGTGAATGCACATGCTACTAGCCCTGCCCGACACAATGCTGTGGTCATTTTAAGCAGCTTGATCTGAAGCATGAGGTCCTGACCAAGACACACTCTTGACGGTTAAACTGTCTCAGCCCAATCTTGTTATTTTTCCAAGTGTGTATTTGTTTATACTTCCTGTCCTTTGTTCTGAATATCACTTTACTTTCCATATAAATCTATCCCTTAATATTAATGTATAAGGAGACATACACACTCATATAAGTATATGAACATGTTTATATATGCACATGTATCTAATACAATGATTGTACATATAGGTAATTCAATCATCTCCATTCCTGATGAAGCATTTAATGGATTACCAAATTTGGAAAGACTTGATCTGAGCAGAAATAATATCACTTCTTCGGGAATAGGTCGAAAAGCATTCAAGGTACACACTTCTATTAGTATGTAACAAGGTGACTCCTGCTGGCTGTGGCTAGAGGTGAGAAAGGGAAAAATAAGCAGAAAGGTTTTTTTTATTGCTAATTTTCTTCTACATTAAGTTTCTTCTCCGATGTCTTTATGTTATCGCCACGTTCTTTCTTGATTATAGTTTGTTGCTTTATATGTGTTACTCTTATAAGAAGAGTGGCAACAAGTAGGCGTGGCACACACCTTTAATTCCAGCACTCAGGGAGGCAGAGGCAGGTTGGTCTCTGTGAGTTCGAGGCTGCCTGGTCTACAAAGTGAGTCCGGGATACCCAAGGCTACACAGAGAAACCCTGTCTTGAAAAGGCGTTGGGGGAAAAAACAAGAAGAGAGGCAACAGTAGCTAATGTTTTGAGTTTAAGGAACAGTTTTTCTCCAGTAGGTGACAATAAACTGAAGTCTGGTCTCTCTTTATGTAAAGAACTGTCCAGTAATAAAGCAGAACTTCTGGAGAGCCTCTATTAAAATGGTCAGGCCAGTGAAGTGAAGCTTTCTTATTTCGCACAGTGGATAGAATGTGGTGGAGAATATTTTGGCAGGGGGGTTAAAAAACAAACAAATGAGCTCATATGAAAGCTATCATGAGATTGATTAAGGAGCTGGAGTGAAAAAGAAAAGACAGCAAATACACAATGGAAACCTTTGAAGAAAGCAGATTTAGTGAACAATTTCTTTTGAGAAAATACAAAATACTCAAGGATCAAGGAATTTCAGGGAAACAAAAATAGAAGCAAGAGAGGGACAGTTGGTGTGCATAAACGAGAACACATAGATTATATGCTTTAAAGCCATAAGTAAAGCACACTGTATCTACTAGGTTCATTTCTCCTTTGAGCAGTATTCTGGGCCCTTGGTCTGCCCTTGAAACAAATGAGTGGCCTCTTGGATTCTCTCCTAGTTCTCTGGAGTCTAGGCAGGCGGATGAGGGGACTTCTAAGTGCCTGCTTCATATTCTCCATCCTTCTGACATAATTGGCTGGCACAGATGGTCCAGATTTATCCTATAACTGAGCAAGTACAGAAAAATGTTATAGATTATGTGCTTCTTGATTTGGGGATCCTCTGTCCTGGTGAAACTTTGAAGTGGTCCTGCAGCAGCAATCACCTGTGTCTGCTCAGTGTTGCAGGATGAGCAATCATAATTGTGGAAGCACACCGTCCAGAAAGTCAACTGCCTGGCTAACTATATATAATCACTTTGTTTGGATATTTTTATTATATTTTAATTATTTAAAACAATTTTTAAATTTAAATACATTTTGATCATATTCTTTCCCTCCAAGTCCTTCCGGATCCTCTCCCCCTATCTACCCACCCAAATAGTGCTATTTTATAATAATTTTTCTAGCATATTAATGCAATTAGAAATCTGCACTTTATAAATATACTCTAACTATTAACATTCACAACAGGTTTTAACTACTGCATTCAGGTAATTCTGTTTACTGCTAAGAAGGTAAATAAAATCTTGGGCCTCACAAAACAAGACTGCCCAATATATGGGGAATATTGCAAAATAGCTGTGACTGGAAAAAATTGTAATTTTGAGATTTGTTTTTTAAGTTTTTGAAGAAGTTAATACGCCTGAACATGGATGGAAATAGTTTGATACATATTCCTTCAGAATTACCATCTACATTGGAAGAACTCAAAATAAATGACAACAACCTCCAGGCTATTGATGAAAAAAGTTTATCAGGTATTTAGCTTGTGTGTAAGTGTGCGTGCTTTGGTGTCTTCCTCTATCATTTTCTTTTCCGTTTGTTTTTTTGAGATAAAGGTCTCTCACTGAACCTGGACAATTGGCTAGACTGGCTGGCCAATAGTAAGTGTACAGGGTCTTCCTATTCCTGCTTCCTAGAGCTGGGTTATAGGCGTGTCTTGCAGCATCCAGTGTGTGCCAGAGTGTTGGGGATCTTACCCTTAAAACAGCGAGTACTTTACCCACTGGGCCATTTCCCCAGACCAACTTTTTTTCATACCCCTGTCCTTTTTAAAATTTCTTCTCTCATATATTACATCCCCACTAGTTTCCCCTTCCTGCTCTCCACCTCTCCTCTCTCCCAGCTCCAATTTGCCTCCTTTTCCCTTTAGAAAAAAGGCAGGCCTCCCAGGAATAGCAACTAAACATGGCATAACAAGTTTTAATAAGTCTAGGTACTTCCCTACATATTAAGGCTAGACAAGCCAGTAGGAGGGAAAAGGTACCAAAAGTAGCAAAAGAATCAGAGACAGCCTCTGCTCCTACTGTTAGGCGTCCCATAAGGCCAAGTTCTACAACCATAATGTATACACAGAGGACCTAGGTCATATCCACATAGGCTCCCCGATTTTTGGTTCAGTATCTGTGAGCCCCTATGAGTCCTGTTAGTTGATTCTTTTGATTCTATTGTAGTATCCTTGACCTCTCTGGCTCCTACAATCCTCCCCCCAACACTCCTCTGCAGGATTCCCTGAGTTCTGCCTATTGTTTGGCTGTGGGTTTCTTCATCAGTTCCCATCCATAACCCCGAACCCCTTTGCTGGCCCAGACAAATATTTTTAGATGATAGATTTTATAACCATTCTTCTATTGTCCTATAGAAATTGATTAACAGTATTGCTAAATGCATAACTAGGAAAATTTAGGCTATTTCACCAATACGTTAATTAACTTTAGTCACCCAAGAAATAAGTGTCATAGTGCCCTTTTGAAGTCCTGCTGTCTTTAAAACAAAAACCCACCCTAATCTTAACTAAACTTAATCTTAACGATGCCAGGTGCTCATCATTCACAGCACAGGGACCCCTTACGGGCCTTTAATATCTAGAGCTGCACTAATACTCCCTGAGCACCATGTATTTGGGTGGCTCACTGTGCCCATATGCACTGCTACTTAATTTTCCGTATGCTGCAACCTCAATCCAAGTGTATGGATTAAAGAAGGAATACTGTGTAACAGAGGTGCTGTTACACTGTGGGGCAAGAAGCCTCATAGTAGCAGCCTTGGTGGCTCTGCTCCTGAGGTATACATGTTGAGGTCCTGCTAATTCTGGCCCCCCATGGTGCATGAAATGAAGCTGTCACCACAGCTGGGCTTTCTGATGGACAATTCAGGAAGTATGTTTACAATTGGTGGAACAGGCTCTTATTCTTTCTCCAGTGATAGGCAGCTGACGGTGCTGAGCTGCAGCAACTGCACAGGTGTCATCATGGTTTCACTTTGTAGAAATCCTAACTGATAGCTTTGATTAGCTTATGAATTCCCTTAAGACAAGATTGTCTGAGTTTCTTTTTCATCGTCATAACCATATAGCATTACTCTTGAAGTGTAGTACCCAAGACGTTCTGCTAACTTGAGCTGAAATATAGTTATTGAGCAATAGTGAAAGAGAGAGCATATAAAGGAATAAACAATCTAAGTATTACTTCTGTTAGCTTCCAAAACACTTCATAGGAAAAAACACTTCCACTGATGAGAAAAGAATAGCAATTATGAGAATTGCCAAATGTGAGGATTACATAGTTATGGAACTACTCAGTTTCCAGATTGATTCAAGTATGCACATGAAAAACATTAATAAACAGACTTTGATGGGCTTTGTCATATGGAAAGGACACTGGAAACTTTGATTTCTCACTGCTTCATTAGGCTGAAAGAAACACCGAGTTGAGAACATGCGTATAAACAGGCTGTGTGAATCGTGAACATTTCTACATCTGCTACTAAATGACGCCTATAAAACATAAAGTGCTGATTTTACTTTTCTGAGACAGGGTCTCACTATGTAGTCTAGGCTGGCTTTGAACTTCTAGTCTTCCTGCCTCAGCTTTCCAAGTGTTAGATTTAGTTATGAGTCAGCATGTCTTACCATGTACTTCCTATTTTGAAGTTTTTCTCATATATTCCTGGAACAGCTACTTGGCCCACTTTGTCCCTCTCACACAAATACTTTGTATTTCCAGAGTGTTGATTCGTAGTCCTGGGTGGACTTCTCACCTTCTCTCTTATTTCTATGCATCAGGCAAAAAATGAGGAAGCCTCATTTTTATGTTGGTGGCCAGAAAAGCTCTTTTCTGCTCTCTGACATAAGAAGTCTCCTGAACTTATTCAGTGGCTTGGGTTCTGACTCCTGCTATGCACTGGTACTCCGGGCTGCTGGGATCCCTTGGTGGGGGCAGCTGCTGGGATCCCTTGCCTCTGGTGAATTCTGTTATGTGGATGACTGCTAGCAGATGAGCCACCTCACCCAGTGCTGTGACACAGCCTTTCTGTGTGTTGTCTCCAAAAGCTACTATGCTCTGTTAATCTTCCATGTAGCTACTCACCAATGACCTTTTAGATCACAGATGCAGAGAAATGAAAAACCAAGAGAAAAAAAGCACGTGAAAGAAAAAAAATAATTCTAGATGCTGTAGGAACTGTAGGCAGGATGGGCTGATAGTCAAGTGCTGAGGGAGGTGAGCGTGTAAGGACACACATAAGTGAAGTGAAGGGGGACAATCTGAGACCTTCAACATGTACTAAACAGAAGGGGAAGTTCTACCCCTGAGGAAGGGTAAAAGGCAGAGGGAGGGGCAGTGGGAAGAGGATGTGCTTCAGAACATTCTTATCATGTCTACCAACTAGAACAATCAAACTAAAGTCAGCATGGCTGTTTCAGTCCACAAGGAACACTAACAAACGTCACTGTACCCACAATGGGTCATGACCTTACCCACAAGGAAGGTCCTTTACCTGTATTTTCTAGCTAGAATCCTTTCAACAGTAAGCTCAGATATAACTTACATGTTCTTTACCCTACTGCTGACATACACACAGAGGAAATAGCACAGGCGTACAAACCATTGTAAATTGTTTCTCAGGATGTCATGTAATAAGCTTTACTTCTATTCTCCACTTTTCAGTGGAGAACTAAACTTCAAGATCTCCGCCTACAAGTTAGAGATCCTCTGCACCTTTAATTTTTGAAATAAGATAGAAAGAACTATAACTATGAACCTAGTTTCCTGGCTGTCCTCCCTATATCCTGTAACCCAATCCTTGATTGATCCCAAGTACCAGCACCAGAGTAATCTGTTCTTATGTGGCTTTTGTCATAGCATTCTGAGAGCCTAACCTACAACCAAGGCACAATGGCACCCCCTCTGAATAACAATTTTACCCTGCTGTAATGCAGCCCAGCTCAGGGACCTCCATCCCAGTGAGCTCAAATAGCATGTGCTCACTCGACTGCTTCAACCTGAAACTCCTCTTAACTCTACCTAAATCTTTGTATCTCCAAGTGTATTCCATACCACTAAAATCTTCTGCCATTTATATTCTCCACTCTTCATATCATTCTCTGCTGTTGTCCAGTACAGGCCTGAGCTGCATCTGCTGTAATGCTGATGACAGAGGTTGAACAGGAAAACATCCCCTATTTGGGGAATCTTGTCTACACCCTGAACCTGTGACTCAGAGGCCCCTGGGTATGACACTGTTGAGAGGTGTGTGTTCTATTTGACCTAGATAATACCACTCCTGAAGCCAGTAGAAACGGTGTAGAAAAAAAGAACAAAACAAGCAAACAAAAAATTGTTCGTATAAAGGCCTTCCTTGGTAGCTCAGTCTGAATACATGGAGAATTATGATCATATTTAAAACAAAACAAAACAAAACAAAAACCCTTTTATTTGGCTTCACTCTGTGCCAGTAAATGAGCAAGTATAATGGGAATTCACTGCTCTGGTTTTATTTTTCCTTTTTCTTTTTGGTGGTGGGAGGTTGTTCACTCTGGAGCTCTGGCTGTCTTGGCCAGGACAGTGTCCCTTTCTGTGTTACAGAGAAAGGAATCACCATCCCATTGCTTACTGCATTACCAATTCATACCTATAGGCATTAGCAAATGCCTCCAATGATTTTGATGACACTCCTTTAATTTTAAATTCCTGCTTGGCAAGTGTCTTAATCATGGTTATTGTTGTTGAGATGAACACACTGACCAAAGCAACTTGGGAGGAAAGGGTTTATTTGGCTTTTTCTTCTACATCCCTATTTATTATCAAAGCAAGTTAGGGCAGGGAAATAAGCAGGGTTGGAACCCCAAGGCAGGAGCTGATGCAGAAGCCATGGAGGGGTGCTTCTTATTGGCTTGTTCCCCAAGGCATTCTCAGACTGCTTTCTTACAGAACCTAGTACCATAAATGCAGGGGTGGTCCCATCCACAAAGGGGTGGTCCCCCCCCCCCACTGATCACTAATTATAAAATGTCCTACAGGCTTGTGTTCAGCCTGGTTTTATGGAGACATTTTCTCAATAGAAGAGGTTCCCTCTTCTCAGATGACTGCAGCTGTGTCAAGCTTATATAAAACTGTCCAGTACAGACAGTATGGCCTTTAGAGGTGATCCTTACTCTCTGTATACCTTCTGTTCTTTCTTGTTTCTGCTCCTTATACATATTTGTACCCTTCAACACCTGAATGATTTCCCCCAATGACTCCTGTCCTGGTAGGATTGTGCAGAAGTCACTTACAAAATTCTCAGGAAATGAATTTATGGGGGAAGCAAAGATAAAGAGATTACAAAAATCCAAATACACTACTGTTTTTCAAATGGTTTCTTCCCTCTGTTTACTTTTTCTTTCTTCTACAGTGCTGGGGCTCTGGCCCCAGTCCTAGGCAAATGTTTTGCCACTGTGCCACATCATCAGACTTCAAACTCCATGCTTTTAAAGTTATTCTAATATTTGAATAATTTTATTTTTCTAGACTTAAATCAACTTGTCACCTTAGAATTGGAAGGAAATCATCTCAGTGAAATTAATGTCAACCCTTTAGCTTTCCAATCTTTGAAGAGCCTATCATACCTGCGTCTGGGAAAAAACAAATTTAGAATCATACCGCAAGGTCTTCCTGCTTCCATTGAGGTACTGATATCTTCCTTCTAATTTCTGTTTTATTTCCTGAGACAGGATCTCACTATGTAGGCCAAGCTGGCCTAGAAATCATGATTCTCCTGCTTCAGCCTCCTGAGTGCTGGAACTGAAGGTATGGGCCATTACAATAAAATTCTAATTTTTTTGTTTGTTTTGTGTTTTTATTGTTGTTGTTGTTGTTTTTTGGTTTGTTTCGGTATTTTGAGACGGTTTCTCTGTGTATCCTTGGCTGTACTAGACTCCCTTTGTAGATCAGGCTGGCCTTGAACTCAGAGATCTGCTTGCCTCTGCCTCCCCGAGTGCTGGGATTACAAGTGTGTGCCACCAGGCCTGGTTTTTCTTCTAATGTTTTAAATGTATTACATATGACAAAAATTACAGAAGACAAATACATCCTTTAGATATTATTATTAGTGTTTGCGTATGTGTGTGACACAGAGAGAAACAGAGACATCCATCAGTACATGTACACACACATCACAAGGTGTAAATGGAAGTCAGAGCACAACATTTGGGTATTGGTTTGTCTTCCTTCTTCCATGGATTCTTGGGCTCAAATCCAGGTCATCAGGCTTGTGTGGCAGGTATTTGTGTATTACTATATATACAGCTTAGTAGATAATATGTATAAATATATAATATATATATATGGCTTAGTAGATTACATATACATATATACCTATTTGTAAAACCTGAGTAAAGCCACATTCTGACCTAATAGTAACAATATGAAAGGACCGTGGACTTAAGAATTGTACCACAAGGACCAATAAACTGGACCTAGGCCACTAAAAAAATGTAGCAAATGGGCAGGGAAGCTTAGGCTTCAAGTGGGTCCTCTAGTAAGTTGAAGTAGGGACTGCATCGGACATGGACTCACTTGCCAGCTTTTAGATCACTTTCCCCTGGCGGGACTGCCTTGACAGGCCACAAGGGAAGAGGACACATTCAGTCCTGTTGCAACTTGATGGGCTGGGGTGGATGGGAAAGGGAGGGCCCTTTTCTGAGGATAAGGGGAGGGGAGGAAGGAGGAAGGTGGGGCTGGGAAGGAAGAAGGGAAGGGTCTACAAGGATTTAAAGTGAATAAGACAAATGAGAGAGAAAAAAAGAAAAATAAAAAAAGAGTTGTACCAGTAAGTCCTGGGCTATTTCAGCAAGTCTGAAGCTTATACATTTTCACCAGTTTATACCCCAAACTACTCAGTCTGACTTCTGGCTCCAGAGCCTGCTCCTGTTTCAGATCTTCTGGAGTCCCGAGTGGCTCCTAGGAGTGTTTTCTCCTGTTCAGGTAGTCTTTGGCCATCAACTACCAATGCTCATTTCCTGAATTAGGAACATGAGGTCCAGAGCCGCAACTCAGGTTTCCTTATCTGAACTTCATGTTCATCCTACACAAAGCCAGAATAGAGTTCCTCTAGTCCTAGTTACCCAGAAAAGAGGGCTAGCTATTGTGACTGCATGCAGCTGTCATCCTGCACCTTCCTGCTTCTGCTATTGCTGAAGAGACATAGCTATGTAACAATGGCTTTACATCTGAATCATCTAGTACTTTGTTTTTAAAGAAGACATTGTTATCCTAGGCTAGGATCGAACTCCTGGATCTTCTGCTTCTACCTTCCAAGTGTTGAGATTACACACATGTATCACCATGCCTTGTTTTATATGGTACTGAGAATCAAACCCCTCTCCTCAAGCCCTCATCTAAGTCATTAAGATATAAAGACTCCTGGCCCTATCCTTGACATGCTAATTCTGATGCTTGGTCAGAAAGGTCAGACATCTAAAATTATTTTTTAAAGATGAAAATTTTAGGGGCCAGGGAGTTGGATCAACTGGTAACCCATCTGATGCTAACTAACCATGACACCTGAGTTTGGCTCCCGAGAGTCATATTGTAGAGGTAGCTGATACAAGTTGTCTTCTGATCTCCACATGGGTCTATCCACAGATACATATGCACATAAAATGAATGTAATGACATTTTAAATACTTTGTTATATGCAACTGGCAAAACATATACATGTACAACTTAGGTGATGTTTTCAGCCTGGCTTCTGTCTCTCCAGAGAGACCTATTTCCACTAACCTTGGAAATTCTGGACATAGAGTAAACAGCACATGCTATTTAGAAGCCAGCCTGCAAATAACACCTCTGAAGACTGTCACAAAGCAATCTTTCCTAAAGCTTCAGAGTCTTTGCAAATGGAAGAGTATTCCAGGACTTACTTAAATAGCTCTTCCTGGGATGTATTGAGTAGGAATTTCTACTTTAAAAGGCTCATGAGGTGATTTTGTTATACACTTGAGTTTGGAAACCTCTCATATAATTCATCTCTTAATTACACAGGACAATAAAGCAAAAAACTGGAATGTTCCTTTATGCATTTTTAACATATGCCAAAATTAAGTTACTAAATGAAAAAAAACATGATATGAATAAAAAGCTACATTTAACATATAAGCCAATTCTACTTATGCATTCTAAGTATAGACAGAAAATTTTTAATAATTCAGGACTTTTAGTAAAAATGTTTTTCTAATACCAGCAACTTGAAAGTAGCTGGCTACTAAAAACTTAGTAGTTCTAGCAAAGTGCACTCTTATCCAAATTTAGGTTCTTAATGAACTTTAATGTTATGAGTATATAAATTATAACTCATCTAAAAACATGAGCCTAAAGTAATTATAGGTGCTATAGAATACTGGGAAGCTGGTCTGATGCTAAGGCTCAGCCAGGCCAGCTCCTCATGCATCAGCCCTGGAACCCAGGGTGGGCATTCATCTTACTACAGGCCTGAGCTTCTTACTGGTTAAGTTGTGATTATTTCCACTCCTAATTTTCAGTATTCTGTAGCTCAAGTGACACAATTAATGTAAGTTTTATTACTCAAGTAATTTATAAAATTATATGATATGCTGTATCATATGTTATGGCTAAAAAGCTAAGTTTATTTGGTTGAAGAGATAACTTGGTAATATGCTTGCCACACAAATGTAAGGATCGAACTTTGGTTTCTAGCACCTATGAAAAGCTATGTGGTAGTGTGCATCTGTCTTCCCAGCATGAGACAGGTAGACAGGTGATCTCGGGAACCCACTAGTTCAGCTAGGCTAGTGGAATCAGTGATCACTAGGTTCAGCAGGGCATCCTGTCTCAAAAACTGAGGTGGAAAGTGACTGAAAAAAGGTACACCTCATACCAACCTGTCCTCTACACATGCTTCTGCATGCATGTTCATGTATACCCTACTCAAGTATGCATATGCATAACACACAAAGCAAATTTATTTAATACCATGAGCAAGACAGATAGTACCTTTTATTTTAGTAGCTATAAAATTTGACAACTTAAAAATATGAACTAACTTGAATAATATGATTTTAAGTAATACTAATGAGAACGGTCTATTTCAGTTTTTGTGAAATTCATTATCACTGAACACCAATGGAATAAAAATAATATTTTCTCTTATTTATAGGAGTTATACCTAGAAAATAATCAAATTGAAGAAATAACTGAAATTTGTTTCAATCACACCAGAAAGATCACTATGATTGTATTACGTTATAATAAAATAGAGGAAAGTCGGATTGCGCCTTTAGCATGGATAAATCAAGAGTAAGTATCTACCACAAATTAACTTTCTAAGCATCCTTTCCCATGGAACTGTGACTGTTAATTCCAACAATTAGCTACTTCCCTGAGTTTCCAAACCATTTATTACATAACTGTTATTATGACCACTTCACTGCCTGTGAACATGTTTAAGTGCTAAGCTAGCAAGAAATGAGTGCTGACCTCAACAGTCAAATGCTACCCTAGCAATGTTTACCTCAGAGGTTGTTAGTTTAAATGGCATAATCCTCTGCACACAGAGAGGAGTAAAGAGACAACCCTTTTCTTCACAATTAAATGGAAATGCCAGACTGTTCAGGCCAGACCTATCTTGCTATACCATACTGCCTTCTTTGACTCAAACCATTTCTCTATCTTAAGAAGGCTTTGTTTGAGAATAGAGGTACAAAATATAATCCACCTTCCTAGCTAGGTATCAACAGCCTATTTGCAGTCTCTAGCAATGACTGAATGAGTTGAAGGCAAGCCCTGTCTGATTGAATCATGTCCAATGGATATGTACAGACAAAGGCTGCATGGGAAATGGGTTGTTCAGAGAAATGAAAAGAGGCTTTGGGCCCAACTGAGAGATAATGAAGTTCTTCATGAATAGAGGGGTCCTTATTTCGGGAAAAGGACTGGGCAGAAGCCCTCGCAGACTCATGGGAAACTTCTGAAATAAAGCAGGGAGCTTACCACATTCCTGGGACTTCCAGGGCATGAATGCTTCTAGGTCCTTCCGTATCACTCTAATCCCTTTATCTCCCTGCAAGTCTCAGATTTGCCAGATCATAAATAAATAAGAACAAAAATAATGAAGGCAAATCCACCCTCACCCCAAATCTGGAAACACTGGAACTAAAGACTCCTGGATTTCATTTGATTCAACAATTTGAACTTAGTTCCCCCATTTCCCAAAGGTTCTGAGTTTTTCTACCTGGACTCTGATAGACACCCATAGCTAAGGAACGGTGTGAATGCTGGTAAGAACATGAGCTTGAGAGCCAGATAGACCCAGGCTGGCATATAATCTAGTTCTGTTTAGGATCATCAGGATGGTCAGTCAGTCTCTTGAGGTTCCTTATCCTGTTCACTTTTCCTTTGTTGCAGAAATCTTGAATCTATCGATCTATCCTATAACAAGCTTTACCACGTTCCCTCCTATCTACCCAAGTCTCTGCTGCACCTTGTACTAATCGGGAACCAAATTGAACGGATCCCTGGCTATGTGTTTGGCCACATGGAACCAGGCCTGGAGTACTTGTACCTGTCCTTTAATAGAATTTCTGATGATGGTGTGGACCTAGTCTCATTCTATGGGGCATATCATTCTTTGAGAGAATTATTTCTGGATCACAATGACTTGAAGTCCATACCACCCGGAATAGGAGAAATGAAAGCACTGCATTTTCTGAGGCTGAACAACAATAAGATTCGGTAAATTTTGGATTTTTCAAGTATCAATTTAAATTTTGGTTGGCAAACACCCAAAATATAAACCTTTGCATTTATTTTGAAAAGAAAAAATGGTGCTAAAGAGTAATTAGAACAAAACAAAACTGGCAATGCTAGTAATGCCTAAAATAGAACAATAGGTATGTGAAGATTCATAATTATTTCCACTTTTGTATTAATTTTGTAATTTTCCATAATATTAAGTAGAATATTATTAAATGATATGGAGAGCCTTGAAGACAGATTCACTTAAGGATACAAAGCAATAAATATACTATACTACAATCCCCATGTATATACAGAGTGTGATCTGCAGAATAGAATCTAGAGTTTCATGAAGGCAAATTCTGAATAAATTTACTGGGACTCAACTTCCTTCACTTTGGGGGACATGTTTCTTCTTGTTTAATCATTATGCCTGCCTGGGTGACTACCAGACCAATATGGAACAGTATGGAACCAAGTATGGTGGCTTGTGTTTGTAATTCAAGTTATTGAGAGGTAAGGGCAAAAGGTTCAGGAGTTAAAGATCAGTCTTGGCTACACCTATACAATAAGAGAGGTTTCTGTTTTAAATCAAAGAGTAAGAGGAGCTCCCTCACTTTGCAGGTTGTGACTCTGCTCCATTAGAGCACTCTTACAGTTTCATGTCTTATAGTTGTCTTTAAACTCACTGCAAGTCTTCATTAGGTTCCTGAATACTGGAATTACAAATGTGAGTCACCATGTCATGCCTAATTGCAACTTAAGAACTGAAACATTATTAAAAACTTAACTTCTAAATGCTAAAATTAGATTCTTCGGCTGCTTATAATTTATATGTCCATCTTTCTTTAGGAATATTCTTCCCGAACAAATCTGCAGTGCTCAAGAGGATGAGGATTCAGCTCTAGAACATCTTCATCTTGAAAACAATTATATTAGAGCTAGAGATATATCATCCTATGCATTTTCATGCATAAGACTGTATTCAAGTATTGTTCTTAAACCACAAAACATCAAGTAGTTTCAAGTTTTCTTTGGCTACTTATAAATTTTACCCATGCATTAAAAAATTACATCTCTTTATTGTGTGTATGCGTGTGTCAGTGTCTGTGTGTCTGTATGTGTTTGTACAGATGAGGGAAGTGCCCTTAGGAGCCAGTAGACGGTATTGGATGCCCTGGAGCTGGAGACACAGGTGGTTCTGCCTACTGATAATGTGTGTTATGAACTGAACTTGGATCCACTGTACGGGCAGCACATGTTCTTAACAGCTTGAACCATGTCTCCAGCCCCCAACATACCATTCGAATGCTACCTTTTTGGTTTAAATCATCTTATAGTAGTTACATGCAAATTGGTAATGGCAAGGAAAGCTTTCAGAAGATCACGAAATTTTACATTATAAGTCTAGAATTACTTTTTAAAGTTAAAAAAAAAAGACATTTCAAGACTGCTTTCATTCTTCAACAAGATCAAAAGATTACAAAAAGTAAGTTAGGCACAGTGGCACATGCCTTTAATCCCTGAACTTGGGAGGCAGAGGCAGAGGCAGGAGGATCTTTGAGTTTGAGCCCAGCCTGGTCTATATAGTCAGTTTCTGGACAGAAATCAAACAAAAAGTGAAAAGTAATTTGCCCAAAACACAAACTACTGTTAACTATAAGCTAAGTTAAACGTAAAAATAACTCATTTCTGAAAACACTCCTGCAGTTGCTATAGTTAGCAACCATTTCTTTTGCTATAGTTGCTAAAATGTGCTTTTTATCAGTTTAATGAACAAAATAGTATTCATTAGACACTGACATGCAATGATTTCCTTTATTAATGCAAACTTGATCTATCTATCTATCTATCTATCTATCTATCTATCTATCTATCTATCTATCTATCTATCTATCTATCTATCTATCTATCTATCGGAAGAGTCTTACTCTGTAGCTTTGGCTGGCCTGAAAGTTACCATGTGCTAGAAATAAAGGCATGTGCAGCTGTGATGACCTTAGATCTCTGTACTGGTAAAATTTTTATATGATACACACAGAAACTATGTTGATTTCTTTCATTAACTCTCAGTTTTGTGCTCTGAAGAAACACTAGTGTCATGACTTAAGTCCCAGCTTTGGCCTCTGCCTTAGTTTCTTTTACTGTCACTGTGATAAAAATACCCCGATGAAAGCCAACACAAGGAAGAAAGGATTCACTTTGCTATGCAGTTTAGGGGTATAACCCATCATGGGGCAGGAAAGTCAAAGGAGCTGGTCACATTGTGTCTAAAATTAGGAACTAGAAGCAATGAATGCATGTGCTCAAATCAAAGGGAACTTGTCAAACTGAGGATGACGAAGCAATGGAATTAATATCTAAATCTAACAGTGATGAGTTATTAAACAATTTATTTCTAATTCTCACACTTTTTATTTTTTATTTTTATTTTTTAGACAGAGTTTCTCTATGTAGCCTTGGCTGTCCTGGACTCAATTTGTAGAGCAGGCTGGCCTCAAACTCACAGAGGTCCCTCCCTGAATGTGCCTCTGACCCGGCTCACACTTTTTATTTTCAAACTGTGTCTCATTCTGTAGCTCAGGATGCCTTTGAACTCACTGTGGTCCTTTGTTTCTGCTTCCCAAGTGTTAGGATTACAAGCATGCATCACCTGTCACTCTTACTGTGACTTTTAGTTTCATTATGATGCCACTTTAGAGAACCAATGGCAAACATAACTGAGAAGTTCTCTCCTTCCTGGTAGGATTGCAAGCAGGAAATCAAGTATGAGGCAAGCACTGTCAATCAGGTGGTGATGAAAAGAGCATATCAGTCCAGGGTTCCTCTGCCAGGGCCTGAGAGCTCTCAGGGAATATGTGGCCACAGCCAAAAGCCTTCCAAGAAAGGATGGTGCCTGCAGCAGCAGGCACAGCTGCACTTGGCCTGCTAGGCACACTTCCCCCAGGTTTGCTAAGACAGCCAATCTCTAAAAAAGTTGAAAATCAGAATGACAGCTGAAACTTTGTCCTGAATTTGGAAGATTCAATTATTTCTGCAGTGGGAGTTTCAGTTTCTTTAAAAACTGGGTTATATAAACATATTTTGTTTAATCTCAGGTGTGAGACATGGGGCTGCTTTAGACTGCCCACAGCAGAAGACTATTTGCCTTGTGTGGGCTCTGAGAGGGCATGATCTCTGTCAGCTGTGACTAGTTTAATTCTGGGGACTCTTGAGGGTAAATAAATGCCAGAGCCTAGAGAGGGTCAGGGGGCTCCAAGGGGGGGGGTAGCTGTCACTGCAGTTTGATGAGAAGTTGGAGATATCCTGAAATGAAGACTGGACTTTGCTCGAGGAACCGGACTACCCTAACCAGTAGGAAGTAGCTAAAGACAACTATGGCTCCTCAACCCACTAACCACCTTTCTCTCTCACCTGGTGTTGAGGTGTTGGAAGAGACTGGGGTGCAGAATAGAGGTAGAGATATAGGAAACCCAAATAAAATAGATAAAAAGTATGTCTACATATTTCAAATGTTTTTATAGTTTCATGAACATTTTCAACATGGAACCTGTTCAGTCTTGAAACTTCATCATGTTCTGAATGGAATGTTTTAATTGTATAGAAAGTGATAAATGTTCGTATAGCAAAAATTCTTCTTGATACAATGTTTATAACAAACAGATGTTCAGTCTGGCCTCATAAATCAGCTGTGACTAAGGAAGTCTTAAGGACTAGCCACGGTTGGGAAAACACTAATGCGTGTCTTGACTTTACACATATGTACAAGGAATGATATTTGTATTCTTAATTTTGAGATTTTGCTTACTGTTCATGATTATTTTAATAAATGCTATAACATGATTAAGTAGAAAACATATATAGCCTGGTTATATGAATAAACCAGAGAAAGACCTAATGTGCTATATTTCAAGTAGAGAGTGATCAGATCACACAAGGCTCATGGAGAATCTAGGTCACCGATAAGGAAGTGAGCAGTGGCCATTTGTGAGAGGACAGGCTGCACCTGGCTTGCAGTGCAAGCAACAGATTGGAAGGAAGACAATAAAGTCAGGGATCATAGGTGGGTGAATGAAGTGTGAGGATACATGCTTTGAGAGTCAGCGCACCCCCATCTCAGGGCACAGGAGACAAGCCAAGCTCACCACCAGTCTCCATGACTTGAGCACCTGTCTTTCAAAAGCTAGCTCTCAGGTACAGAAAGAAGTGACTCTTCAGGAAGCATCCTCCCCTACTTCATGCTCATGTTAACATCACTGAGGTTAGATCTGGGTTTATTAGTTATGTCTAACTGACTGCTTGCTATTTCTAGTGAGATATGATGTCTTTGAGAATGGGGGTGTTGCATGACAGCTAGATGGAGAGGTATACTGTACTTTTTCAAAAGGAATGTAAAACTCAGGAGAAAATAAAGAATTCATCTCTTGAATCCTTACATGCTGTGCATAGTAGGCAATAAAAATGGGCATTGAATAAACAAAAAATTTGTCTTCCTGGTCCTCAATGTAAAATGCATCAATTCACAGGTCACCCAAAGTTAATACAAACATTTACCCCCTCAAAACAAACAAACAAACAGAAAAGAACCTGAAAAAAATTAAGCATTTTGTGGGGTGGTGGTAGCACACGCCTTTAATCCTGCACTTGGAGGCAGAGGCAGGTGGATCTCTATTAGTTCGAGACTAGCCTAGTCTACAGAGCAAGTTCCAGGCCAGCCAGAACTATACAGAGAAACGCTGTCTTGAAAAACAAAACAAAACAAAACAAAACAACAAAGCATTCCCAAGAGAGAACTGGAAAACTAAAAGGGAAAAAAATTCAGTGTCATAAAGTTAATCAGGGATAACTGTTCTTATTAATCTTTCCTAACTTAGAGAAAGGGTATTTTAACTTTGTGTGGATGTGCGGGAATGTACACATGTGTGCAGAGACCCACAGAGACCAGAGGCATCAAACTCGTCTGGAGCTGGAGTTACAGGCTTCCTGACGTGGGTGCTGGGAACTTGTGTCCTCTGAACAATATACAACTTAATTGCTGAGCTAGTTTTCCAGGCCAGACTGTATTCTTTAAACTACTAAATCATGCTTTGACAACTGGAAATACTTAGTAATCAATATGGTTGTTCTGCATCACAGTCCTTCCAAAGCCATCATTTAAATATACCATGAATTACTATGTTCCCAAGCCGATGATTTAATTAAATACTCAAATTCTGCTGTTTAAGGGAAACCTCAAGGGGTGGTATAAACAAAACTCTATATGATATCAATTCTCCTCAGAGAAGAATTCTCCTCAGAGAAGAATTTATAAACTGAGACAACTGAACTTTGTTTATGGTTGTATATCAGTTCAGATCACTGATTGACCTAAAATTTAAAAAATATATTAAAAGAATGCATTACAAGAAATTTGTGTTCATGTCTAATCTAATCCCAGGCAATCGTTAGATGCCCCTAAGCTCTAGATTCTATGAAATACTGAGATTTATCTCCAGTACATTAAAAAAATGAACATGATACCTTGGAACTGAAATCAGTATTATTCATAGACATGGTCTAAAACTTAGACCCACCTTCCAATATCCTCATCCATAAAATTGGGGAAAAAACTGTGTCCCACAGTGGATGGACAATTAAACGATGTGATGTCATAAGTGCTGAGCCTAGGGCTGACTTTTGAAAGTGAGTATCAATGTCTTTATCCAGACACTTCAGCAAACAGGCACATAGGGAATTAATTAAATTATTCAAAGCTCCCAGGCCTTTTGTGTGGTGCCTATTACTATCTAAAGTGGCATTTCACTAGGTTAGGATAAACAGTGGAGAAAAAGAATAGGCCAAGGACACCAGGGCAGTGTTCAGCAGAGTCCTCTATACTAGGCCAGATAGAAAGTAAATACCTCAGGCTTCTCAGCTGGCCCGGAAGGTTTATATAGGGAACCTAGTCATGCAAGCAGCTCAGCAAACCATGGCTTTCCTGAAGAGCAGGAGGGGAATCAACAAAACTCAAGTGTGACCATCTTTTCACTGTGCCATAGCATGTTCGTATTCATGACTCAGAACAGAATGAACTCTGGTGTAGGAAATCTCTGAGCTGGACTCCAGGCTAAAAGAGCATATTAGGAGTGAAAGTTGAAATTCAGAGTCTAATGTACTTCTCACCCTAGACTGAAGAACAAACAGATGGCTCAAAGCTTAAGAGCATTAGTTGGTCTTGCAACCGACCTGGGTTCAGTTCCTTGTACTCACATGATGGCTCACAATCCTTTGTAACTCTAGTTCTGGGAAGTAGAATGATCTCTTCTGATCCCTGTGGGCATTGGACATGGTGTATTTATTCACACACATGCAGGCAAAACACTCACGCACATAAAAAATAAATTTAAAAAAAATTTAAAAAGAAAAACACAAAACAAACAAATTGACCCAGCCTGGAGAAATGCCTCAATGGTTAAGAGCACTTGCTGTTCTTCCAGAGGACTCATGAATATTCAGTTCCCGGCACACACACTGTGCACCTTACAAGCCACATTTAACTCCAGCTCCAAGGAATGTGACACCCTCTTCTGGCTGCCTCAGGTACCCAAATATACTAAGACATATATACAATAAGCAAGCAAGCAAACAAACAAACAAACAAATACGTAATTCTTCGAACAATAACAAAGAAACCCCATCAGGTTTGGGGTGGTGACATAGGCCTATAATCCCTGTACTCAAAAGGGTAAGGCAAGGCAAGTACTCAAGTTTGAGGCCAGCCTGGGCCACATATAGAGTAAATTATGGATAAGTCTGGGCTATGAGCAAATAAACCAAGTTGATAAGAAAATTAAATCCAAGTCACTTTGGATGCTAGCAGTATCAAAAAATTGTAAAACGCAAAACTCTGTATATTACTTGTAACAGCCAACCAAAATAGAACTAATATTTGATCAATAAGCCTGTGAAGTAGATAGACTCCTCCCTTAGAAATAACATCTGAGTCCCTAATACAGTCTGCATGGAGAGATCAGGCCTTTCTAGCATGCAGCAAAGTTGGAACAGAACATTACATAGCTAAACTATCCTTTCCTACTTCATTTCTGGACCTATGGCTATTAGTTCCAACTAAATCTAACCCAACTGAACCAGACAGGGGTGAATATGATCAAGATATATTATATAGGAACTTCAAAGACCTAAATAAAAATTTCATAAACACAATACTGGAAGCTAATATTTTTCTCCTATATCCCCAAAAGGCTTTCAGAAAAGAAAACTATTGCATGTTATAGTTCTGTGGAGTGAATGTTTGAGTCTATGTATAAGAAGGAAATCCCTGGAATATTACTTACATGTTCTTGGTTCAATGTGCTAAACAATAACATCTGAAACTGAGAGCCTTGCCAGAACTCTATCATCTGCTATCATTTTTAAAGGAACAAATGGTTTAACTTTTAAGTATATCTTCATGATTACACAACTAAAAAGTAACAATATGACATTTTTCTGTTAAACTTTGTGTCCCTTTAAACATATAAATGAATAGAGTATAAACTTACATACTAGCTTATTTTTTCCTTGCATAAAATGTGAAGAATGTGAACCATACACCAGGGGAAAGCAGAACTGTCTTAAAAATAACATGTGATTATACTAAATGAGTATTAGTTTGGAAGAGAGTAAGAATACATCATGTTATTAAAATGTTCTGGTTTGTTTCTAAGTAACAATCTCTGTGGTCAAATAAACTTACATCAAGCCATCAGTGGCTATACGCAAGTTTTTTGTAAGCTGGGATCAGTTGGAGGTTCACTGTTTTGCATAAGGTGGGAATTACATTCACAAGTACCAAATCTGCATGTGAACGACTAACCCAACTAGTATTCCAGCCGCCACCCACCCCCTGCCCTATGCACTCTAAGTTGGAATTGTATTGTAGAACATCCCTTTAGGACTATGACAAAAGCTATTCACATATGTCAAAGTATTTATAAAATGGGCCTGGGGAGATAGCTCAGTCAGTAAACTCTTTGCCATACAAAAGGAAGACCCCAGTACCCATTAAGAAAGCCAGACATACTGGTGGGTGCTTATAATCTTGGCACTGGGAAGGTGGAAAGGAATCCCAAGATTTACTGGTCAGACACACAAGAGGCTCTCTCTTAAAACACAAGGTGGAAGAGACCAGCAGAACAACATTTGAGGGTGACCCTATGCCTCTACATGCACGCACACACACATACACACTTGCATGCACCTGCATACTTGTGTTCACATGCATGCACACACGCATACCCACAAAGAGATTTATAAAATATCAGCACAAATCCTACATAGGTTTATGAATGCAAGTTAAGGACTGGAAGGATGGGTCAGTGATTAAGAGCACAGACTGTTACTGCGCAGATTCAGTTTCCAGCACCCACTTGGTGTGGCAGGTTACAGCCATCTGTAACTCCAGTTCCAGAGATTTGGCCTCTGCTGGCACCAAGCACATGCATACATATGTAAAAAACAAAACCACATATACATAAAATAAAATAATCTTAAAAAAGAAACCTCGATTAGGCTACCAATTAAATTAACTTAAAATAATTTTATTTAAACATTACTACAATAAAGGTAAATCAAAGGATTACAATTAAGACAAGCTGGTTCATCTTGCCCAATGTTAAATATTTATTTATTCTACTTATTGACATTTTCAAGGCTACAGGAAACTTAAAACGATATAATATGCAGTTATATGCTCTCCATTTACACATAACAATTAGTACTTTAGAATTTATCTAATCTGTCTCTGCTTTCATATCAGTGATTGTTTATCCATCTATCCCCTTGCATCTAAATCTCTATCTATATTCATCTACTACTCAGGAATCAATCTGGGCCTTTTAAACATATTCTAATATTCATCTTCAATACCTCAGTATGAATCACTTCAGAGCAAGATTTCCTTACCACCGGGCCAATTATTATTTTTACATTCTCAATTATAAAAAATTATATAATTATAACTGAACATTGATTGAGTATTATCAAGCACACCATCCATATCCAGATCGCAGTTGTAGTGTATGAGGTTCAGGACCTAAATGAAGCTCATAGGCCTCTTAGGCATGATATTGCTTCCAGTGGGAGGTGGCATTTGGAAACACAGACCTGGAAGCTAGCTGTAGGCACTGTTCTCAGGTCCTCTCAAAGGAACATGCTGGGATATTTATTTAAAATACAACCGTTTCTTGTACTGAATTCTCAAAGCAGAGACATTTTAAGACTTCAGCAGTTACTTTTCTGTTGTTGTAATAAAACACCATGACCTCAGTGGCTTATAGGAGGAAGATTTACTTTGGTTTCTGGTTCCAGAGGGATAGGAGCTCACCCTGACTGGGAAACAGGGCAGCAAGTGAAGGAAATGGAAATGGCAGTTGGAGTAGAAGCTGAGAGATCACATTCCCAACTACAAGCTCAAATCAGAGCACAAATATGAAATGGAATAAAACTATAAACACTCAAAGCCTACCCCAAGAGGCCTACAGCAATGCTCTACCTACCAAGGGTTCCACAACCTCTCCAAAAAGTGTGGAGGAAATCATGTTTTCAAATACCAGAGGCTACAGGAGATACTTCTCATTCCAACCACCAGAGACATCTGACAGTATTTCATATCCATATACTATAGGTTAAATTGTATTGTAAAACTTGGATTCAATTGGGTTCATGTTAAATGACAAGATTGCAGCAATTCTTCTTTCATAACGTGAAACCTCAAGCAAGTGCTCTACCCCATAAATTGTCATTGCAGCAATGAACCCATGAAAGGGCAGGGCAGCAGAGGACAGAGGAAATACCTACAATAAACACAGAATTCTGCCCCAGGACTTCAGGTTGATTTTGCTGGATAGCATTATTCAAGATATGCTTTAAAAAAAAAAAAAAAAGGACTTAGCTGCAAGATTTCTTGATTTTCTTTTTTTTAAGCCATACACTCTAAATTCAGCTGCAGACAATAGTGGGTATAGTTCATGTTCTATACTTCCAAATTCTCATCAATATGCCTAACTAGTCCTCCATAAGAAACATAAATACGAAAAAACCTAAAAATATGAACCTTCCCCCAAAAGTTTTTGTAGGTATCCACTAAATGCAAAACCCTAGGCTATTAGCCAAACAAGCCAGTATAAGCCTAGGCTACAATTTGGGCACTTTAGAGGCTGGGTAAGGAAAAATCACAAATTCTAGGCCAGTCTGAGATATTTGGAGAGAGCATGTTTCAAGAGAAACAAACAAAACAAAACTTTGTGGTATTCATATCTGCATTCTAGGATTCAGTGCTCTTGGCCATTCTTTCTGTTATTGTCTTTCTTTCTTCCTTTCTTTCTTCCTTCCCTTTCCTTCCCTTCTTTCTTTCTTTCTTTCTTTTCTTTCTTTCTTTCTTTCTTTCTTTCCTTCCTTCCTTCCTTCCTTCCTTCCTTCCTTCCTTCCTTCCTTCCTTCCTTCCTTCCTTCCTTCCTTCCTTCCTTCCTTCCTTTCTTTCTTTCTTTCGTTATTGTCTTTCAAGACAGGGTTTTTCTCTGTAGCCCTGGCTGTGCTCTAACTCAGAGATCCATTTGCTTCTGCCTCCCATGTGCTGGGACTAAAGACCTGCACCACTGTGCCCAGCATCCTTTGACCTTATTAGGATGTATGGCATACATCCTTGCAGTCTTCACCACACTGTCATTTCACCCCATTTTCCTTCACAGAACTAGAATCTTCTCTAAACCTCTCAGAATGTGAGGGAGAGTGAGGCCCTAAAACACAAAGTGCTGGCAGGCAAGTACGTGTGCCTGCAGCCCACTTGTGCCTCAGCTCCTACAGCACTTTTCTTACCCATTACTTTTTTTTCAGTTCCATAAGACAGTTTCTCATCCTTTTCCTTATTTTAATTTGTATTATGGACTTTGATGTCTACTGTCCATATCTATACCAGAAGGATTAGGAATCATATTTGAGCACAACTATTAGTTTTATTTTCATAATCATTAGTACATAGGGTGAAACAAAAAATAAATTTGCATTTTATACAGTTTTTTTAAGCAGTCAAATTTTCTGTCCACAAAATAAAAGGAATATTACTTAAATTTAGTAATTAATCTCATTTCCAACAAAATATAACCTTAACTTCTAAAGACAGTTATAATACAACTAGTTCTTCAATGTTTAGAGCAAAACATGAATGGAGAGGTGGGGAAAACCACCAAAACTTGTAGAAAAGAAAAAGAATTAGGCCCTCCACAGACCTAATGGGTCTTATTCAAAGGTGATTTTCTCAGAATGCAGGAGGAAACACACAGCTCTCTAATGCTGTCCAGGGGAAGGAGAGCTTCTCAGTTCACCTTGCTGCGCCCTGGGAGAAGCTAAGATACAGCAATTCCCACCTAATTAAATGCATACATACAACTGTCAAATAATAAGATTTTTAAATGTTCATAACAATGCTTTAAAAGGTAATTAACTGTGTTGCATGTTAATAATGTGTGGCACATTCTTACGATGTATACAGTAGTAAGAATGAACTATTGTTAACCACAATAACACAGGTGGCTTTCAAAACCATACTGTTGAATGAGAAGACAAACATACGAAGAATGTATAATGTGACTGCATGTGCATAGAGTTCAAACACAAGCTACGATGCTGAAATTATCTTTGAGTTATCTTTCTGGGGAAGATGGGAAGGGATTCAGATTCTTGATAAAGAATTAGAATTAATTGAGCTGTACCATTATGCTATGTTTACACCTTTTAATGTATGTTTCAATAAACTATTGAAATACAAAACAAGTCATTGTGTAGGACAAGTTGAACTTCACTCATGAGCTTCTTCTTTATGTCTATGCACTGATGGAATTAAGGCAGAGGCTGGCTACTCTGGGCACAGACTGATAAAGTACAGTTTATATCATCCTGTTCCTAGTCCATCAAGCTAACAGATACATTTACAACTAAAGTGAAAATAAATAACGAGTATGAGCATCTGCTCTAGAAGATGGTGCTGAGCAGGCTGCATGCAGCACCACCTGAGGCATAATGAATGGGGATCTGGAAGTGCTGAGCTGCCTGTGATGTCAGACTTGAGGTTAAAAGATGAGCCTTTTACATAAGGGAAGGAAAGATGAACACATATTCAAGCTTCCTGACACATGTGAGATACAGATTTTCTATGGTTGTCACTGGCTCAATTCTGTGCCATTACTCTGCAGACTGGGAATAACAAATGATGAGACTTTTTGACAGGACAGACTAGATTTCAGAGATCTATATTGTAAACAGGCTGTTCACAAATCTGCATAAGCCATCAGGTCATTCACAGGGATCACCTATACCAACTGAGCCTTTCCCCCTAGAGTTAGACAAACATCCTGTCTTAAAGGATCCTGTGCTTAATGGATGTGGGAGTAGAAAACAGGAATTTTTTTTCCCCCTCAGAGACTGGCATCTCTTGAACACCAGTGAGGAAAGAGCTGAGACTCGTGCAAAGAAAAGGTATAGGAGTTATCTGGCTAAGAACAACTGTTTATACCAGGAACAGTTCCCTAAGATGCCTATTGCAGTGTTAAGAGCTAAAAAAAGAAAAGAAAAAAAAAAGAAGAAAAGTCTTGAGACATCTGCTTAACATAATGCTTCAGTCATTCTGAGAAAACAAAGTCATGGCTACTTAGGTAGATGCACACTTTGGGTTCACACTTAAATAATATAGGTGTTCTTTGCTAACACTGATAAATGTTTTATTAGCCTATAAAAGGAGGGTGATTTTTAAAACTAATTTATAGGTATTCATTCATGTAAGAATTTCACAAAATATTCTCAAATCAGTATTTCTAGAGTGACTGACTACAGTTTCAATGGCCAGTTGCCATGAATTATTAAACTCTTTTTTTTCTTCCAAATCTTCCAGTAGACGTCTAGAGTTTAGCTGGAAGTTTTGGCTACGATACAAACAGTGATGGAAAACATATGAGCAGTAACAAGTTTTAATCTCGCTCTTTAGCGCGAACATGGACTAATCTGTGGAGGCAGTTTACTCCAGCATCACCAGGGTGCAGCCACACAGAGGCTCTTAGCAGGGCTAGTTTTTCATTGTGTGCTGTTTTTTTCAATTTTCTTTTAATGTAACACTTTTCTTTTTAAAGAGGTTTGAGGATATTTATATTATAGCTAAGTTATACAGGGTGGATAAATTCTACTTTGAAGAAAACCTCTCTTCTGACAAGGTATGTTTTCATGTCTCTATTACATGTACCAGTATGCAGTTATTTTATTGTTGATACAGTTGATATTGTTGATACAGTTATGTTAATGTTGATACACAGTAATGTTTATTAATGTTATTAAATATTTGTGAATTGTAACTAAAATTACTTTAGTTTTGTCTTATACTAGAGCTATTTTAACTATTATGCATTTAAAAAAAGTAAAAAACTGTCATTAATGCTTTATCATCATTGTTAACATGACTGATTTTAAAAAGTAAAGACTCACACAATCTTTTCAGAAAACAACATTACTTTAATAATTAATGTTAAAGAATTTAAAACATATTAGATATATTAAAGTCATTCACTATGTAAATCTGATACCATTTCTTTAAATGTATAAATTATTCAAATGTCATCTTTATCCATACCTTTAAAAACCTATATTTTTCCTTGATAAATCTTACTGTACAATGACATGGTACTGAGCAGTTATAACAGAAGTTAACATAACTTCAAGAAAGACTACCTATCAGCAATAGTTTAACCAGGTCTATATCCCATATAGACCTTTTCCATAAACTTCATACTCAAAGATTCCCTTTGTCCTTTCACAAAGTGTACTTTTTTTAAAAACCAAAGTACACCTTTTATTAGATCTCAGATCTTAAAAATTAAGGCGTGCTTTCACCACTCTTCTCCCAGTAATCTAAAGAGAACACAGTATTCCTTCATGCTAATGCATGCAGAGGCTGCCATGGAAACAGTGGCCACATGCTGTAAGGACCAAGTCACAAAGTCACAAAGAGCCCGAGGGCTTTCTGTGTATTTTATCTATTACTCTTAAAATAGTGTGCTTTATCATTTTATTTTTCTTGTAATCCAACCAAGAATCATTATGTTGAGAAAGAAAAAGAAAAAAAGAAAGAAAGAAAAAGGGGAAGGAAGGGAGGGAGGCAGCTGGAGCACAAGTCCCCGCTCATGCGAGGGTCTGAGCTGCTGTTTCTCATTTGGTTTTGGCACGAAGCACTGTAGTGTAATAGTGGAAAGAATGGGAGGATGCCGTCTCTGTTACAACTAACCACTGCATTGAAAACGACTGTCCTGATACCCGGCCTGAACTCGAGACAGAACACATTACACGCACTGGCGGAAATCTCAAAAGTAGAGAGGAAGAAATGTTTGTTTTTAAAACAGCAGTTAAGTTGCTGAATATAGCTGATAAAGAGAAAAACTGGTACCCATGGAAAGAAAACAGCCAATTCTTTAATTAGAATGCATTTATATTTCCAAGGTACAATTAATTAAAAGTATTGTTTAAAAATGCATTGATGTCTATGAACAAAGAGTACATTAAATAAGTTTCCAATCCATGCTTGGGTTTTTAAGTTATTCAAGGATAAGGCTTTGCCTTGATTATACCTGCACATAGTTTGTATTTTCTGTGTGAGACATATAGGACATGTTATGTCTCATTTATATCCTGGAGCCTATAACATATCTGTGAACTGAAATAATCAAGTCAAATTGTCAAGACGACCTTTAAACACGGGATGAAAGAATAGAGTGGCTTATTTACCTAATAAGGTTCTGAAAGAAAACAGCATTCACTTGGCTGAGATTTCCATTTCAAGACGGTCAAGGAGTAAATAGGAAGCCTCTGCCCTTCTCCGCTGCACTGGTAGTGTTATTAGCAAGTCTGAGAAGCTGGCCACACCTCAGCCTGTCCTTTTCAGAGGACATTTAGTTCACTGCTTGGTGGTGACTCTGTGAGATGAAATCCACTCAAAGCATGGTTGAAAGCTTTAGCAGAGAGTGAGAAGTTGTCTCAGCTCTGCTGCCTCCAGGGAATTCTGGAAGCACAAAGCCTAAACTTCCTCCTCTACAGAGTTCCTGGGAGTGATATCTAGAGCTGTCTCTCAGCTCTAAATTCTGATTTATTAGTAACAGTAGGAGCGCTGGGGTAGTGTTCCCAAGAGTCTTCATATTAAGACTAGAACTTGAGACTAAAACCCAAAGCTTTCTGTACATAGAAACACTAGCAAAACTGGTCTAAATCAGGAAAACATTGAGTCTTCCTGAGAACAAGATATATTCTTAAAGCTTTTAAAAATGGCACAATCTAAATGCTGCCAAAACTAATAAGCTTGACTTTGAACTGCCTTAACAAACTCAAAAGAAGGTCATACACTGCAATAAAATACTATTTCACATATTTTTTTCTGAATAATAGAAGGCACTCTAAATATATGCACTACAAATATTTATCCAGTGGTAAACAGCTAGCTATATAGCTTGACCAACAGAGGTTTTGGATCTTTTCAAGGACTCCTATTTTTTAAATGGCTAACAGTTTTCTGTGTTAAAACTAACACAGAGAACTACTAAGGCGGCATTTCTGTTCTTCACATAAAGATGTTTCTAACAGCATAGGTGGCCAGCGATCTAGAGGTAGCGTGCTCCCTAGAGTACTTTCATCGGCATTTATGAAGGTAGTATGGTCCAGACTGTCCTAGAGCCTCCACAAAGAGGTACTTTAATTGAGGTGGTAGGCTGTGTATATATAGAACTGTACCTCTCACCAGGAAAAATGACAAACCGCCATTTAGGAGCTGAGAGCCTCCACTAGTTACCAATGGCAAGGCTCCTCCACTGTGACAGATAATGCTGAAACTTGCAGGGCGAAGTTCTAATTCATACTTCCATCTACTGCAGTTTTGAAAAAGGCAAAGAGGCAGTCACAAAACACTATTATTCTAAGAAAGAAATTAGAAAATGAGGGGCTCCACTGATGCTTAGTGAACCTGAGGCAGATGTGCAAGAGAACCATCATTATTCTGCTTCTTGGTTCCCTGTTCTGTGTGCTTTCTCCTTATTCCCTGCCCTCCACATCCAGCGTCTCATACTCTACCCTGTTCTTCAGCTTGAACCTCCACTCACCGTTGGGGCAGTTACTCTTGAGCTCACTCAGGCAAGCAGGCTAAAGGAATCTCTGTCAGCAGCACGTGGAACACAGACAGATGTGTTCAGGCCTCAGCTCTGCTGCCAGACTACACGGAAGATCAAGACATGTTCTTGGCATTCACCCTGGAGCGCTAACACACGCCTCCTGTTATATATACTTTAAAAATTTCCACAGTTTTCTTAGTTCTATATTTCAAATACCTTAGTGTTAAAATAGTTTTTCCTCTAATGCTGGAAGCTAAAGCCCATGTAATTCAGTTTTTATACTAAAAGACAAAAACAATCAGTCAACTTAATAAACCCCACTTTTCATTTCCTATAATCTAGAATAAGGCTGAGACCTTAAAACACTGAATTACAAAACCATTTCAAGGTAGATGTTTTTCCTTTGTTTTCTAGGAGAGGCAATGAATGAGAACAATGTGTATGGAAAATTTTGTGAGAAGGGGTAGAAAAGGGCAAAGTATATATTTAGGATTAAAGCTAGAGTTTTGTTGTCAGACTGGTACTTCAAACATTTTAACACCAGGCATGGTAACAAATGGCTGTAATCCCAGCACTGAAGAGGATCACACGTTTGAGACCAGACCGGGCTACACAAACAAACAAACAAACAAACAAACAAACAAACAAACAAACAAACAAACAAACAAACAGATAAATTAAATATATAAATAGATAAATAAATGATAAATGAATGAATGAATAAAATAAGTATAAATAAATATAAATAAATATAAATAAATAGATAAATGATATATTTGTAGCAACAACAAACCTATGTGTGAGAAAAGGTGTCAATTTATCCCATTTATATAGAATTATACTCATTTTAATCTTTTTCAGTGTTCTATTTGTTTCAAAAAATAATGGGTTACTAAAAGGGGAGAAACACTTAAGAATGTCATTTTCAAATTTTGTCACTTATGTCTAGAGTTAATTTTTAAAAGTGTTGAGTTGGATTATATACATTGGACACTTAATAATTTAGACTACTTGTTTATTTATTGATAGCAAGTGCATGTGGTATATGCTGTGTACATGTATGAACAGGTGTGCTCACCATGTAGGCATAAGTGGAGGCCTGAAGTTATTAGGTGTTGCTCTCCCCCTCATTTGTAACACAGGGTCCTCACTTAATCTGGAGATCGCCATTTATACTAAACTGGCTATCCAGGGAGTCCCTGGGATCTGTTTTCTCCACATTCACACTGAGCACTGGGATTACAGATGCGTGCCAACACATCTGAGGATGATGGTGGTGAGGATAGCAACTCACTTTTCATGTTTGCATAGTAAACCCTTTACCCACTCAGCAATCTCCAGGGCCAGCTTCCCCTCACTGCCTTTAGGACAGTTAGTGTTCAGTTGTTGTTGGCAGGTTCTTACTATATAGCTCAAGCTGCCCTAGGATCCCGGTACAGCCCGGGCTGGCTTCAAACTCATCTGGCTGCAGACGCCTAAGTGCTGAGATTAGTCCACTATGCCCTACTTATCATATTTAATAATATTTCCTTAGAAGTTACAATTATGTTTCTGAGTAGAAGTGTGAGGAGAGGAACGGGAGGGAGATATGTCGTACCTAATGTCACACTTGGGACACATGAATACTTAAGATATACCCACTGACTGGTTGGGGTGGTGCATGCCTATAATTCCATCTGAGTCCATAGTCAGCTTGGGTCTACATAGCAAGTTCCAGGGTAGCCAGAATACATGAGACCCTATGAAAAAACAAATGGAAAACACAAAACCCCTACAAAACCAACCAACCAGACACACACAACCCACAAACAAAACAAATCCCTAACAACAAAACAAATAAAAACAAAAGAATGCTCACTGAACAACTAACTTTTATCTGTTGACACTAACTAATTTAATTCTCAATGTCTACTGAATGCCAGGTTGGATTTGTACACAGGACAGAATGAAAGAATATACGATGCTACTGCTGTTGGCTGTGTGCTCCGCTAAACCCTTCTTTAGCCCTTCACACACAGCACTGAAGAATACGATGTTGAAGGATATGGAAGATACAGATGATGATGACGATGACGACAATTCACTTTTTCCAACAAAAGAGCCAGTGAACCCCTTTTTCCCTTTCGATTTGTTTCCAACATGCCCATTTGGGTGTCAATGTTATTCTCGAGTTGTCCACTGTTCTGATCTAGGTAAGGACAGAAGTCAGCTTTGTTTTGAAGAATAGTGCTATTCTGAAAACGTTAAGAGGATAAAAGCGTAGCCACTGAACTTTCAAAATTCTCTTCAGTTGCTGAAAATGGTTTATTTACACTCTTATAACCACACTCTGGAAGGCAAGTGTGGTAGCCCAAGCTTTTAGTACACACCACTTAGGAAGCCAAGACAGAAGGACTAAGTGAGAGGCCAGCTTAGGTAAAATAGAGAGACCATATAAGAAATAGAAAAGGTGAGAGGGTGGTAGATTGCCTGCTCACTACGCTGGTTTTGATCTTAAAACTGCAAAACAGGCAGAGACATGTTCAGGTACAGAATACAGAAGACTGCAAAGTATATCTACATTTATTCTGAAAATTCAGAATTAAAAAATATGGGGACCTTATATAGAGAGGATTTCTTTCTCTTCTCAAATCTAAGCATTTAATTTTTACTTTCCTTCATCGTAATTCAACTTAAAATGTCAAAAGGTTGATCCTGCACTTGATAGTAAAATAAGGTGCCCATCTAGAGCAATGTCATGAGTCATGCAGACTTCATGAAATCTTTAGATATTTTAAATGTAATGATATAAGAAGACCAACAGAACCAACTAATTTGGCCATAGGGGCCCCTGTGGAGACTAAAGCACCAATCAAGGACCATTCATGGGCTGGATCTAGGCCCCATACACATATATACCCGGTGGGCAACTTGGTCTTCTTATGGGTTCGCTAGTACGGGGAGTGGAGGTTGACATGAACTTGTTGCATGCTTTTCAATCATTTCCCTCTGGTGGAGCTGCATTGCTAGGCCACTGTGGAAGAGGATGTGTTCCGTCCTGATATGACTTACAGTGCTAGCAAGGGGGCCCTGTCCTGAAGAGGAAAGGAAGAGGAGGGGGAAAAGAGAGAGAGTGGGACCAAGAGGAGAGGAGGATGGGAAGTAAGATTGAGATGTAAAGTGAACAGCTAAATAAAGTTAAAATTTAAAAAAAACTAAAGAAAAACAGCAAGTAAAGACTAGACTAAATCAAGATAACAAGCCCACAATGCCAAATCCCGCAGCTAGCACTCAGAGTACAGCTGGCATGGCATGAGCTCTAGTGTGCCTATACTAGTTGTAGCCAACATGGCCTCTCCCTGGGCTGGTTCTGCTTCTTCCCTCCATCCCTCTTCTCTCCCCCTTCTTCTTTTGATTTAGATAGCCCAAGACAGCCTCAGACCAGCTATGAGGCTAAAAATACTCTTACATTTCTGAGTCTTTTTATCCCTACTTCTGAAATTAAAAAAAGGTGGTCAGCCTGAAAAAGTTACACATACAGACAACATTATATGGATTGAGCAGGTTGCATTTATATAGTTAGGAGTATACATACACCTTATAATTAAAGGGGGAAAAGGATATAAATTTAAAAGAGGGCAAGGAGGACATCATGAGAAGTCAAGTTTGAAGGGAGGAAAAGGAAGAGGGAAATGACGTAGTTGTATTATAATCTCCAAAACTCTAAAAGAAGTGTGTACCTTTACCTTATTCTGAGATTACAAAGGCATCTGTTGCGTTGGTGAAAAGGAACAGAGACTAAATGCATAATGGTAGGAAAGTGATGTGAGTTAAATCACTTTGTTCTCAAATTTATACTGTAGGTGATGAATGAAATAAATTACTACACACTAATCCAGATATTTGTGGGATCCGTAAATAAGATTTACAGCCAGTTAGAGGAACTATTTACAGTAAAAGGGTAGTAAGTTTTTGTTAATATTCATGAAAAAATAATCTAGCATATCTATTTTTCTATCTATTTTTCTACACATTGGGCCTTTATTGTTGTTGGGTTTATTTTTTGACAGGGTCACACTATGTAGGCAGGCTGGCTTAGAACTCACAGAGACGTGCCTGCCTCAGTCTCTGGAGTGCTAGGATTAAAGGTGTGTACCACCCCAAGCAATTTCATTTTGGTTTTTCTTAAAAAAGAAAAATGGTCAGGACCCTCATGCTCCAGTTTCTTCCGAAGCAACAAATCTTTGATAAAGCTATTATTTTGAGCTCAAAGTGCACTGCATACACTGTTATTTGTAATTTCTACACAAAGCCACGCACAGCCTACCACCATGTATTTCACTTTGAAGCCAGACAGGCTCACGACATAAAGAAGATACCTTATAAAGATAAAAAGTTACTTGAAAGGTCCTAAGACTTTTCAAAAGAAAATGTTCTTCATCATTTTTTACCACTATTAAGTCCTCTGTTATTGATCAGCATAAAATTTTAAAATATACATCTCTACAGAATTACTGCTCTCATCTTTAGCATCCATGTCTAGCACTTTTAACATATTTGTTTGTTTCTCAGGTCTGACCTCAGTCCCAAGCAACATTCCATTTGATACTCGGATGGTTGACCTTCAAAACAATAAAATTAAGGAAATTAAAGAAAACGATTTTAAAGGACTCACTTCACTTTACGTAAGAATAAACACCCATATTTTCAAATCTTAAGTGAAAATCCTTATCACTGCTGAAATGATTACTTATATTGCAACAGTGTAAAGATTTCTTTCGTTTCTATCGGTGTCCTACTGTAAAATTCTTGTAAACACTACGTATTTGATTCAATTAACGTTTCCGGAATACACCGGATAAGACGTTACCGGGCTGAGAGTTTAAATGAGTTCACGGTCAGATGGCAATGTATCTGCTAAAATGAGGAAGAGCACCATTGCCAGAGCCTGGTAGCCTGTGATTCTAGCACTTGGGAGGCAGACGTAGGTGGATCTCAGGCCAGACACAGCTACATGAAACCCTGTTTCAAAACTAGCAAAAATTAATTATCTACATTAATAATCAACGCAGTATATAAGAAATCTTCATCCGAAACCACTGACTTATGATCTCACCACAATTCTCTAACAGTAGCACACAGAATATATTGAGATGACTAACATATTCATGTATGTCATTTTCTCTGATCTTTGTAAAGGGAAAAGAATTTCCCTTTCTATGTTAATAAACATAATTAATATTTTATTTTCCTAGCATTGCCTAGTATTTTGAACCTTATGAGTCTACTAACGGTCAGAGTTCCTCTGAAATTAAGTTCGGATTAGGAGTCTGCTTCCACACTGACGCAGCTGTGGAGGATTAACTGCTCCTATCAGCACTGCCCTTATCTTGCTGAGCTGAGGCTAGGTGTGCCAGAGGAGCAGCTTTGGCTCCATGGTGTATGGTGTGGTGGGCCAGGACTACCTCTTCCAGGGCATGTGCTGGTGAAAATAAACATATAACATGTTATCTTTAGTAAAATACTAAAAGGAGGGCTGGAGAGATGGCTCAGCCATTAAAGGCTCACAAACAAAAATATAAAATTCTAAGAGGAGAAGAGAATTCACAATCATATTAGGCCTTCCATATAGGCCTATTTTTATACAACAGGATCCAAGTATAGATTCTGTATGTGGGAGATGTGAAGTCACCTTGACCCCTATCATTCCAGGTCAAAGACATGCATATTCATCATGTTAAGAGGCACACAAAGGGATAACTGTCAAGGTGTTGTGCCCAGAGCCTAGAAATTAGGTCAACCCTCCCAAAATACTTGTTTTTAATGCTGTACTGCTTGGTATCTGGCCTCTGACTACTCTTTTGCTTTTAAGTTAAGAAGACAGCATTTAATTTCAAACAAAATTAAATTTCCACAAATATATTAGGACTTAGTCAAATATTAAGATAGCCAGCAATAACACAATGGATTCTACCAATTAGCCACCTAGTACATCCCACTAGCTTGATATTACAGAAACGTGGAGAGGCCATTATTCTACCAGAGATGGGAAAAATGTGTATACGTACATATGCAATTTAAAAAGAGAATTTGGAAATATATATACCTGTGAATGCTTCTACTATCTATGAAACTACAACTGTTATTTTATGCCAAAGCTCTAAAAGTTTCAAATTTGTATAACATAATATTATATTTTACAGTAAATTCCTATGCTACCTTGTGTTAAAGGTGACTGTCTGGTGTCGGGTACAACCCTCGGCACTATCAGGTATACAATACTGGAGGAAGCGGCCTCACCTTCCTCAGCAGTAAGAAGGGTGTCATAATCACGTGGATTTTGTAGAACAGTTTATAAGATTAAATGAGCAAATAATGTAAGTTGCTACTCAAAGACAGAGATTTCCTAAACTATTGATTAGTATTAATGTCAAGCCAGTGTGAGTAGACTGACCATATGTTAATGTTAACCACTTTCATTTTTAGTTTTTTTTTCACCAAGAAATGTTTATTTGAATAAAACTATATTTGCATAGACAGGTGTTGACAGTACAAGAGAGGTCAGCTCTAAAATCATAGAAGATGGATTTTTAATTTTTTTTACTGTTCTCTTTTTTTTAATGTAATTTATTTATTTATATATCAATCACAGGTTAGGTACTTTGCATCCCAGGTGTAGCCCCCTCCTTCATTCCCTCCCACTCTCCCCATCCCTCCCTCATCTCTTCCCCGCCCCCTCCAAGTCCAACAACAGGGGAGGACCTCCTCCCCTTCCATCTGACCCCAGATCATCTTGTCTCCTCAGGACTGGCTGCAATGTCCTCCCCTGGGATCTAGCCAGGCTGTTACTCCCTGGCGTGTATGGGGGAGGGTCAAAGAGCAAGCCATTGAGTTCATGACAGAAACAGTCCCTGTTCCCCTTACTAGGGTCTTCAGTTGGGCACTGTGCTACCATGGGCCACATCTGAGCGGGGGTTCTAGGCCATATCCATACACGGTCCTTGGTTGGAGAAACTGTCTCGTATAAGATCATTTTTAGTTTTTACAAGACAGGTTTTACTATGTTACCAGGCTGTCCTCAAACTCCTGGGCTTAAGTAATTACCCTTTCTAGTTGTCCCAAGTAAGTGTAACAAGAAGTGTTTACTACTGCTTTAGGCTAAAGCCCTTTCACAAGCAGGTGCTTTATACTTGAAGTAGTGGTATACTGCATAATATTAAAAGTTTAATTATAATATTATCTTAAATTATCTGTCTTAAAAGAGAAATCAAAATGTTTCAGACATTCTCGGAATTTCTGTTCTATTTTACTCTGCATGTTTGGTGTTGGTACTCTCACAGAAAAGACAACAGAGTGGCCGGGATCCTTGAACACTCTCAGGTCTTCCCACTCCTTTCTGCTGCTACAAACAGTGACTTCACACTGCATTTTCTTCCACATTGTTTGTCAGTGATGAATCTGGGATGCAGGACAGCCAGTTCCTTGTGTAAAAGCCAACACTGAGAATACAGTTGACCTGGGGTTACTCTGTTAGCTTGTCATGCCAAGCATTATGTCATTCGGCGTTTGACAGAGCTGAATAAAGTTGAAGAAAAACTTTTCCCTTGTTTTATTACTCATCATTCCTTTTATTTAATTAAAAAACCTAACAAATGCATGTTTTAACTAGGAAAAAAAAACATGCAAATGGCAAAAGACATAAGTCCTGAGCACCATGACAAGATCTTATTGAGGCATGTATTCATTAGGCAAGGCAGCTCTGACCTTCACTTACAGGGAGACAACAGGCAAGTCACTTTTCTCCATCCTGTTCTGTACTGTAGCACTCAAAGACTGACTTAACCTCATGAGGTCTAGTGAAAGTCCTCAGCGACCTTCATGATCCACTGAGCTGTGGAAGCCGTATAACTGCTAACGAAAGAGAGACACAGCCTTCGTTATCATCACGTACCCTGAAAGGAGACTATTCTGCTGCGTGGCAGCAAGAAACAGTTTCCCTCTTCGTTTAGAATTAACCTTTCTCAGATGAAGCCTTTAACAGCCACGGTTTGTCAGGAAGGAGACACCGAAGCCGGAGAGTGAAGTGAGTGAACATGCTCTCACAGGAACTTGCTGTGCAGTCAGAATGTAATGCTAAGGAGGAACAACCCTGAGCAACCCAGGAAGACATTGAAGCTATCTAGAAATAAAAGAACAGAGTACAGATAACGTTTATAAAAGAAATAAATCTCAAGTGTTATTTACAGAATCAGATTATTAGAGAAACAAAAATGTCGTAAAGATGCTAAGAAACCTCCTACCACCATTGGTACACATCAAAAATTCTTTCTGCTCAATATAGCAGAGGGATAAAAAATATTTTACTGTGAATGTATCTAACTACCACCAGCCATTAAAATACTGTACTGTTCTAACTCAATAATAACATGCTGTTTTGTTTTTGAGACAGGGTTTCTCTGTGTAGCCCTGGCTGTCTTGGACTCACTTTGTAGGCCAGGCTGGCCTCCAGCTCACAGAGATCTGCCTGCCTCTGCCTGCTGAAGTGCACTGGGCGCCACCACACCTGGCTAAAAATAAATATTTTTAAAGCAGAAATTTTAATTGGTATCTTTAGCTAGCGTAAAAATGGTAGAAATTATATTGATTTTCCATGACTAATTCTTATAGAATACTAGTAATCAATCCATTCCCTTAAACCACTGGCTCTCAATCTTCCTTGTGCTGTGACCCTTTAATACAGTTCCTCATGATAAAGTGATCCCCAACCGCAAAATTATTTCATTGCTACTTTTTAATTCTGCTACTGTTATGAGTCATACTGTAAACATCTGTTTTCTGATGGGCTTAAGGGAGTCATGACTCACAGGTTGAGAACTCCTGCTTTAAACTGTCTTTCTATGCTTTTTCTAGGCTCTGATTCTGAACAACAACAAGCTAACAAAGATTCACCCTAAAACCTTTCTAACCACAAAGAAGTTGCGAAGGCTATATTTATCTCACAATCAACTAAGTGAAATTCCACTTAACCTTCCCAAATCATTAGCAGAACTCAGAATTCATGACAATAAAGTTAAGAAAATACAAAAGGACACGTTCAAAGGAATGAATGCTTTACATGTTTTGGGTAAGTTTTCCCAATGAGTGGGACATCTTGAAATTGCAGTTAGTGCCCAAATTTAGGTTATTAATTTTCAAAGTAATTCTAAAATTAATCTTTGAATCTATTATGCTATTTATAAGCTAATTAAAGCATGAAAAATTATAGGGCATAAAAGAAAGTTTTGTGATGCTGTCTCTCTTTTTTTAACAATCTGATACACTCTGCTCTATTTTGAGGAACTGAAGCCTAATTCACAAAGCTTATGCTATGAAATTTAAAGGTAATATTTTAATGTATTGTATAAACTATTCAAACATAATGTAGACAATTAAATTCCTTTATTATTTGGAATACAAACCTAATTTTGGTTATCAGTCTTAAGATAATTAGTATGAAGAATATTTTACTGTATAATTTAAATCTCACTGTTTTATTTATGATGCCCATCATGTAACTGCCATCTTCCCACAACAGTCATTCAAATACCTATGCAAAGTTCATGTCCATATACTCACTTAAGTCACCCATGTACATGACACTTAGGAAACAGCTTCTTACTGACATTTCTTCTACATTAGATGATTTATAATTTATAATTGACATACGATATTTTAAATTAAGTGGCAGATTTAGGGAGACAACTCAGTCAGTAAACTGTACAAATATGAGAACCTGAGTTTGATCCCCAGAATCCACATTAAAAAGTTGGGTATGGCAGCGTATACTTGTAATCCAAGCACTGGGGAAGCAGAGATGGACAGATACCTATGGTTCAATGGCCAGCTAGCCTAGTCTACTTGGCAAACCCTATCTCAACAAACAAACAAATCTAAGGCGGTTATATGTAATTAATTTCCATCACTTTAAAACATCACAGAAAAAAGTGGATAGCATCTTAGGAATGACATCCAAGAGTAACCCCTGACTTCCATTAGCTTGTGCACATGCACACAAACAAAATGGAAAACATACTGGTAACAAAATGGACAACATGAAAATCTTAAATTATGTAATGGGTGTTTTTTTTCCTGCTGCATTATTACTATAAATGAGCCAAAACCACCATTCTTATCGCATTCTGGAAAGTAATGTCATTAACTTAGTGGTTCAAAATAAAATAAAAATTAAAGAAATTTGCTATATGTATGTGTGTATATATGTATGTATATATATATACATATATATTTATATATTTCAGTTCACAACATTCAAAGCAGTGTTTTTTCTGAGGTCAGTAGAAAGAAGAGTACACATAAGTAGGTACACAACCTTGCTAGATGGAGCAAGAGATTGAAACGAGTACGGATAATGAAGACCACACTTCTCTAATATTCAGATGTGTCCTTCTGCATGGTAAGTTTCCATGATGATAACTGATGTGTGCTAAATCATGTCATTTCTTTCACAGAAATGAGTGCAAACCCTCTAGATAACAACGGGATAGAACCAGGAGCATTTGAAGGGGTGACAGTATTCCATATCAGGATTGCTGAAGCAAAACTAACCTCAATCCCAAAAGGTTTGTATTTATTTTACTTAAAATACAGTGCTTTAAAAAGCACCATCTTGACCATACATGGAGAGGTCCTCTACCCCCTGCTCAGAGGAAGCCCATAGACTGCTCGTTTACAAGTTGGTTCCCTAGTAATGGGAACAGGGACTGTCTCTGACATGAACTCAGTGGCTAGCTCTTTGATCACTTCCCCCTGGGGGAAGGCCAGGCCACAGAGGAGGAGGATGCAGCCAGTCCTAATGAGACCTAATAGGCTAGGGTCAGATAGAAGGGAGGTCATGGACTAGAAGAGGGGCATAGGGGGAGAAGAGGGAGAGTGGGTGGGACTAGGAGGTGATGAGGGAGGGAGGAAATGAGGGATACAAAGTGAATACATTGTAATGAATAAAATACGTTGTCAGTAGAAGACAGGCAAGGAGAGATATGGTATCTATAACAGAAGAACAGGAGGAAAGACACAAGCCAAGGCATGGAGAAAACAATTAACTGTGACCCTAAGAAATTTGCCTTATACTGAAGATGAAAAATTGACAAGACATAATGTACCTGAGAATTTACAGAATGATAAATTCTAAAATATATCTTAATAAAATGATTAATTTTAAAATTAAAAAAGCACTCTTTTCCCTGTCTCAAAAATCAAAAAGCACCATCTTCAACAAGTAAACATTGTTATATTAACAATTAACTTGTAATGTTTAAAACATTAGTATTCAGTGCATGTATAGTGCCAGCGTATTTTACCAGGAGTATGAAATTTAGTACTGTTTCACATACAGAGAGCCATATGTAGTGATCTTTTCAACAACATTAAACCATGTAAGAATTCTATTCTTACTTTTCCCAGTAAGAATAAATACTAAAAAACAATGAGTTTTCTATTTTCCTTTACTTTTCTGACATTTATTCTCCCAAACCTGTCAGTCCGTGAAGTTTTATAGAGCTGGAGAACTCTGCAGAGTAAAAAGGAGTGCAAGCTTAAAGGAGCCAGACCCTTATCCTTAGCTGCTACAGCTGAGGGGGACAGAGATTGTAAGGCCAGATGAGGTAGCATGGGCTCTGGCTGGAAGGATGTCACAAAGGGCTCTGTGACATCTTCCCAGGGGTGTGGTGAAGATTAATGTGTTAATACACAGAAAGGCTTGAAGACAGTGTTTGGCACATAGTATGTGCAACAGCCTTGCTAGATGGAGCTCTGCACCTTCAGCCCTGGTTCATGTGACCCGAAGCAGGCACTTCAAGGAAAAATGTTCCTTCACTGTGCTAGATACCTTACTTCTAAAACTTGCTCCTGGATAACTAGCTGGGTAGGACTGACTGCCTTTCTTGGAACTCAGGCTTACAATCTTGCTTTTCTCATCTCCAATATAGGCTTGTTTTCTGTGTTGACGACTATCTGGGTTAGAAATCACCCATATTAATAACATTTTCCAATTTCAAACAGTAATTTCAATTTCTACTAATAAAATAGCAACTTGTCCCTTTCTACTACTCTTATCCAAAATGAACAAAAAGAGTACAAGACACAGAGAAACTGATAATTATAATACAAATAAACTTATAGGGGCTGGAGAGATGGCTTAGCAGTTCAAGAGCACTGGTTGCTTGTCTAGAGGACCCAGGTTCAATTCCTAGTTGCCCACAAGGATGCTCATGAACTTATTCTGGCTTCAGGTACCAGACTTGCATGTGGTACATGTGAATACATACAGGCAAAACCCATAGACACAAAATTAAAATTTAAAAATTAAAGTTATCTTTCACTTCTTTGAAAGATATATAAAATAAAATGGGAAGATAATTTTCCCACCAAGAAGAATCCATACCTACATACATAAATCACCTTTAGAGTTGAAGTGGCTGTTTAACTACTAGAAACCTAAAATCTTATAATTTTTAGAGCAGTGACATAAAAATAAATTCTATCCAGTAGGTCAAAAGTATACAAATTTTCTTTTTTTCTGGGATGTAAGTTGGTATAGAGTACAGAAAAGCCAGAGCAAGGGCAGGCATGAAGGTAAAGAAGAAAACAAAAGAGAACTTGATGAGTAGAAAGAAGCAGCTCAACCTGGCAGGATGGCTAATATCAGTAGGTGTGACCAGTCTTTCCAACCCTAAAACACCTTAATTACAATTTTCCTCAAGAATCAGAGTATATTTTAATTTAATTTGTAGGATTTTTTCCCAGAGCTTAAGAAATTATGTCTTTACAAACAAACCAAAACCAAACGTCTCAGTTCACCTAACTATTCGGTCACCATCTCTCTAACATTCAGAAACTTGTAAAAAGTTATTCACTAAATACATGATAGCCTATATGTCAAAATTTTATCAGTAATATATTTTGCAGCAGGGTGAAATAACAGACAACCCAGGAAGTCTCACCAGAAAGAGTTAACAGGAGAAAAGTAGGACATGTCTTCTTTCCTGTTTGCGTGGGAAATTCTACTGCATAATCCCATGGGATGGGCAGTGGTTTAAGACAGAAATAGATACTCCTTTCCAAAAGCACACTAATATCTGTCAGCAGTAAAAGGGGCTTTTGCTAGATTCTCATTTCTGCACGTGCCCTGCTCACACCTGTCTTAGAGGCTGCACCCTATTCTGTTCATCCGCTTGTCCTCATGTCCTCAGGACAATGGCCCCTTAGGTTCATTAAACTGCCCATTGAGTTTGCTCTTTTCCAACTTACTATACTCTACCCCAGAATAGGCTGATACAGGACACTATCTAGAAATTCATATAATGATGGGAATATTAATGTCTTTGACGATAGACCTGAAAGCATCATACAGTCATTGAATACATATAATTGCACTCAAAATTCAAGAAGTTAGAATGCTGTCAGTTTAGAAGAATAATTTTTCTGCTATCTAGTCTGCTTATTTTTAAATTCAAATTAGGGCTGGAGAGATGGCTCAGCAGGTAAGAGCACTGGCTGCTCTTTCTGAGATCCTGATACAATTCCCAGCAACCCCATGGTGACTGATGTCCTGTTCTGGCATGCAGATATACATGCAGACAGAGCACTTGTACATTAAAAACAAAACAAAACCCTAAGTAAATTCTAGAATCAAAATAAATTCAGCCATAAAATCTACCAATAACAATAAGATATTTCAATTTCATTCATAAGTTTTCACCATTAATATGGGAAGGAAATGTTTCAGCAAAACTTGAAAACAGAAAGCTTTTCCGGCAAGATATCTAGAACCATAGGTTGACAAACAATACTTTCAAGGATGAGTCCCCTGGTCGGCCTCTTTCATGCCAGCTACAAATGCAGAGGGCTGGGCTCTGGGCACACAAGTGTGAAAAGAAGAACAAATGTTCAGGGGTTACCTGTCATGTGCCAGGGCACTGTAGCTGAATTTCTTATATAAAATAAATATTACTAATTGAAAGAATAAGCGAACAATGAACTAAACATCTCAAAGAAGTAAAATTTTGTATGATGATGATAAGAAAAAAATGACTTAACAGGTAACCTCTGGGCATTTTATAAATTTACCTGAAAGACTCAAACTTGTCCACTGCTTCTTCTGTGAAAATAATGTTACAAAGTTAACATTCAGAAAGTTACTGGAAAAACAATTCCAGCTAATAAATCCATAAACAAAGACAATATAATAAAATCACCAAAGCCAAGTACAATGGTGTACATGTACTGCTAGCCTCTTTGGAAACTAAGAAACGAGTTTGGCTTGCAACCAGGAACGTGGCCAACCTGGGGATCCTAGTGTACACCATCCCAATCACATTTCCAATCTTTAATAAAGAACAAACCAAAGCAACAACTAACAATTCCTAACGTATCAATTGAAGAGTGACCTAACCCATCTGGCAGAGTCTCCGGATCTGAGGGCTAAGATGTAGAAATAAGGAGGCAGAGTTCTGATAGACTCACCTGGAAGTGGACAGCCAAGTCCAAAGAATGAACATCTCAACCAAACCAGTCTCTCAAACAAATCAAAAGAAAGTAAGGAATATGTTATTCAAGTTTTTGGTGTGTGTAGAGTTGTATATTTTTAAATTTTAAGTGCATTAGTAGTTTTGCCAGCATTCATGTCTGTGTGAGGGCATCAGATTCCCTGCATCTGGAATTAAAGACAGTTGTGAGCTGTTATGTGGGTACTGGGAACTGAATCTGGGTCCTCTGGAAGAGTAGCCAGTGCTCTTAACCACTGAGCCATCTTTTGAGCCCTGCCCCCCCCCTTTGGGTTTCTTTGATACAGGGTTTCTCTGTGTAGCCTCTGTGTCCTGGAACTCACTTTAGAGACTAGACTGGCCTTGAACTCAGAGAACCACCTGCTTCCTGAGTGCTCGGATTAAAGGAGTGCACTATCATTGCCAGTTGTATATTGATTGTTAATACTTACAATCTGGGGTCAGGCTGGGTGCTGGTGGCGCATGACTTTAATCCTAGCACTTGGGAAGCAGAGGCTGAGGCCACTCTGGTATACAAGTTCTAGGACAGCCAAGGCTACACAGAGAAACCCTGTCTCAAAAAAGGGGGATGGGGTGGAGAGATCAAATCCTGGGTCTGTCACTTAGCTACAGTCTTAGTCCTTAATTTGTGTCCTTTTATACATATGAGTACTCTATTTGCATGTATGCCTGCCTGACACATACAGGGCATCAGATCCCTGTATAGATGGCTGTGAGTCACCATGTGGTTGCTGGGAATTGAACTCAGGACCTCTGGAAGAGCAGCTAATGCTCTTAACCTCTGAGCTACTCTCCAATTTGTTTCCTTTTAAGACAAGATCTCATTTGATATCCAGGCAGTCCTTGAATTTGCAATCTTCTGGCTCAGTCTTTCAAGTGCTGAGGACATAGGTGGGTACCATCATATCCAAGGAAGAAGAGACAATTTAAAATGATTTAATATAACTTAGACAATTTACGACAACCAAGGAAAGAAATATTAGATGATTAAGAATTTTCAGAATACAGATAAGGTGGTTATGTAAAAACAAAACAAAAATAGGACCTTATTAGACATCTAGTGAAGTATTCACAGGTGAAATTTCATCATGCTGTAGATTTCAGTTAAACTCCAGCCAAAAAAGTGACTAAATAAGCAAGTAAGTAAATGAGGTAGATGAAATGGAAAAAAAACAGAGCTAGTTGTTGAAGCAAGACGATAGCACAGTGGTTAATAATAATACTATCTACCTCTGAGTATGGTTGAAAATTTCTATAATGAAAGGTTTATTATAAGCACTCACTTGAAACACCTGCCTCATTCCACAGTCTGAAGCTTGGTAAACAGTCACCGAGGCTTGGCCTTATGTTCTTTAACACACTTCCTTTCTTTTTAGGCCTACCACCAACTTTACTGGAGCTACATTTGGATTTCAATAAAATTTCAACTGTGGAACTTGAAGATTTTAAACGATACAAGGAACTGCAAAGGTAAAAGTTCCCAAAGTCTTCACTGAAAAATGGTAGCATATATGACTAAAGCATTAATGAAGTTTTTAAGAGATTGTGCAGGGATCCTACTTAAGAGACTCTACAGGGAAAACAAGAAAAGAACCGCTGTTATCACTGCCTAACTAATAGGCTCATATCCTACATCCTGATGTGGGGATTTCAGCAAATGCGTATCAAATCTAACCATAATACATTTTATATCATCCATAGGCTGGGTCTTGGAAACAACAGAATCACAGATATTGAAAACGGAACTTTTGCTAATATTCCACGTGTGAGAGAAATACACTTGGAACACAATAAACTTAAAAAAATCCCTTCAGGATTACAGGAGCTGAAATACCTCCAGGTAACCATCCTACTTGTATTTGGTAGATATAGGCACTTTAACTTGTAAAGAACATACTAGCGAATGTCAAACAACGATCCAGGAAGCAACCAGAAGACTTTAAATATAATGATTCCAGTGGCATGGGTAGGAGAGCATGGGAGGAACACTTTCTCCTCAGGTAGCACTCAAGCAGAGCAAGACCCTCTTCACCTACACTTTCACCTCCTGAAACTGCTGAGGTCACTGTGACAAGCTGTTCATCAAGCAAACTTCAAGTTGTTCAAGTTTCCCAAGCAGGGCTAGTCAGGACGCTAAACAGAATCATCTGTTTCTTTTGTTTTAGAAACTTTTCACAAGGCAAACCAAGAGGATTAGGACCCAGGTACTAGGTTAGAAGTGGGCATACAGTTTCAAACATTTACACAGAGAATGAAATTAAAGAAAAAAACAGTATTTGGAGCATGTATTAGTTTTCATTCTATTGGTGTAATAAGACTATGAATAAGGCAACTTGTAAAAGGAGTTAAGTGGGCTTATGGTGCCACAGATTGCAGTCCATGATGGCAGGGTAAAGCCATGACAACAGCTGGCTGTTGCAGCAGCTCAGAGCTCTCATTCTGATCCACAAGCAAGTGGCAGAGTATACTGGGAATGATGTGAATCTTTTGATACCTCAAAGCCCTCCCCAGTAACACACTCCCTGCAACAAGTCTATATCTCCTAATCTTTCCCAAACAGGTGCACCACTGGTACCAACTATTCAAATCTATGAGCCTGTGGGGACCATTCTCACTCAAACTACTACAGAGCCTAAGAAATAAGGCTACCAATGTAGTTTAGTGGTATAGTGCTTACATAGAATGTGTGAAGCAATAGGATCAATTCTCAGTATCTGTACTCTCTCTAAAAAGCTCAATTTTTGTCATCTCCTGCTGGAAGAAATCACCAAAGATGAAGACAGATTTTACACATAATTCTAAAACGTCTACCTTGCCTAAATTCTCATAGTCTAATCTATTGCCATCAGATGAAAAAATCCCTATTTCAATTCAATCTGTTTTTGCTGAGGCCTTTCCTTATTGTGAAAAGGCTTTTCTCCCAAGGAGCAAAAGAAAAGTAAGCATTGGGTTGCACTATTTTTTTTTTTAATTGTTCCTTTTGAAACAGGATCTTATTATGTAGCCTAGCTTGGTCTCAAACTCCCTATGCAGCACAGACATTTAAACACTCATGGTCCTCCTGCGTCATTCAACCTCTTGAGTGCCAAGATTACAGCTGTGTACACCATGCCCAATTTTTTTTTCTTATCTTTAAATAAGTTTTGTTCACTGCATTCTGGAGACTCAAGCCACTAAAGAATGGACTATGTGTAGGTGTAGATATCAGGCTTTGATGTTTCTGCACCCATGAGCACAGCCCAGTTTTCTCTCTGAAGCCATGCCCTATATCCTTATTTCCACACCTGCAACTCTGAACTATAACCTACCATTTCACAGTGGACAAAATTTTAACACAGAAAAGTTCCAAGTGGATAATAAATATCTGGAAAGTAAATAAATCCACGCCTCACTTGGTTTTTATTCTCACCAAGTTTTCTGTTCTAAGTAATACCTTGCTATGATATTGAACAGTGGGAGAAATGTAGAGGAATTGTATAAACTATACAATATCCCAAGACTGGTACACAATAGAAGAGAGTTGAAGATCAACCATAACTATTTTAGTCAATGTCTGTCTGTGCTATTCACGAACAGGCTTAGATTAATCTTGGATAATGAAAGCAGATTATGTAGGTAATAAAAATAAGTAGCTTTGAAAGTAAAAGGCATATAAACATGGCATAGTCATGACTACAGGTATAAGGTGGGGAAAGTAAAAGAGAAAAGCAAAGTGACTAAGATGACCAGGCACTATATTCTGGATGCTGATACAAATTCTATGCGACAAGGTTCTTCCCAAAACACTTGCATAATGCCTAAAATTGACTTGGTATGACAAGTATTTAACATGTATAAATGTATATATTTATCTTATGGGAAAATGCTTTCATAACAATATAAAGGAAATAGATGAAGCTGGGTGGTGTTGGCACATGCCTTTAATCCTAGCACTTGGGAGGCACAGGCAGGCTCATCTCTAAGTTCAAGGCCAGTATGCTCTACAGAGCTAGTTCCAGAAGAGACAGGGATACACAGAGAAACCCTGTCTCGAATGCCACCCAGAACAAACAAACGAGGAAACAGATGAATAAGTCCACAAATCATAAATACTGACTATATCCAAGAATAATGGTTTATATCCAAGATACTAGTCAGGAGGTTAAGGCCAGAAGATCAAAAGTTTTTTAAGGCCAGTTTTGAAATGTAGCGAGACTTTGTCTCAAATAAAAATAATAAGGATCAGAAGTGTAGCTCAGTGTAGAATATTTCTCTATCATACATGAGGCCCATGTTCAAGATTTAGTCACCCTAACTATTAATAGAACCTATTAATAAAACACATTCCTTTTATATTTACTGTGCATTTAAAATTCATTTATCATTTTCTCCTCCACAACAGATAATTTTCCTGCATTATAATTCAATTACAAAAGTGGGGGTGAACGACTTCTGTCCAACAGTGCCAAAAATGAAGAAGTCTTTATACAGTGCAATAAGTTTATTCAACAACCCAATGAAGTACTGGGAAATACAACCTGCAACATTCCGTTGTGTTCTCGGCAGAATGAGTGTTCAGCTTGGGAATGTTGGAAAATAATAGTTAATGACATGCATTGAATACAAAAATTAAAAAATTTACACATTGGAATACTTGAACTGTACTAATAATGGTAATATTGTACACATAAGCAAAATTCTATTCCATATGATCAATGACAAAAAATTTCAACAGAATTTTGCTTATCAATACTCAGAATAAATGTCTATTGCAGTGTCCCTTTGCACATGAATGATTCTGCATAAATCTTTTGCTTGAACATTCTATTTTTCAGCAATGAAAAGATGATATTCAGTATTTAGCCCTTCATTACCAAGTATGTTAAAGAGAATTGTACTATAAACAGAATGCTTGACTTAGTAACATTTGTGCCCTTTCTTTGCCGTTAGAAAAATAAAACTGGCAAGAACAGTAATACGAAGAGTACACATATTTTTAGTATCTCTTTAATAACTTGGATAGTACTATAATATTTCCAATACTGTTGAAATAGTTTGACAAAATCATATTGAAATTCTCAATTCATAGTAAAACTAAAAGTATTCACTATCAACAGTTAATATTCATAAGGGTTGGTTTTTTAACTATAACACATGATTTTTCTTTTTTTAATTATATGGTAATAAAATTGTAAAATGAAATGACTGCTTATATAAATGTATAATGTGCATTTTATGATCAGTTATATAAGCTTTTAAGAACACAGCAACTGTTAGGTTACATAGCATCGTCACTTCAAATAGGAATGCGTCATGATATTTCTTTGGAAGAGTATGGACGCCTATCAATTCTGCATCAACTTGTCTTTTCAAATATGCAGACTGGACAACTCTGAGGAACACATCTGGGCTGACAAAAACTAAAAACTGAACAAAAGATAAGAATACCTTCATGTTTTTTTAAACTGATATTCAATATGAAAATTAAATAAAATTTGGAAATCAGGAAAACATTATTAAAATACTGGTTCTAAATAAAATATGTGTGCTTTGGTTCAATTTGTCTTCCTACCAAAACAAGAACATACTTTTTTCTTTAGAAAACCAATTTATTTTAATATTTTATTTATGTGTTTGGGTGTTTTATCTACATGTGAGTATAAGTGCCTCTTGCAGGCCTGGTGCTAGAGGAAGGCATTAATTCACTGGGACTGGAGTTGTAGATGGTTATGAGCCACCATGTTTAGTGCTGAGAACCAAACTTGGGTCCTTTGAAAGAGCTGTCAGTGCTCGTAACCACTGAGCCAGCTCTCTAGTCTGTTACATTTATTTTATGCTACCTTAAAATCTAGACTTCAAATATATATTTTTGGTGGAAAAAGAAAAATAGGTATGTAATAAAAAGAGGTGGAAGCTGAACACCACGATGAAGAATGGGTACATGACATCTCAGTCTTCAAGGTGGGTTGGTCACTTAGTCTTAGCACCCGTGGTGTTTTGGACCATTATTTTTTGGGATTGGGGACTGCCACGCCTCAAGAATAATACACACTGAATAATGCTAGCAGCTTTACTTATCTCTACCCCTACAAGCAATAATATCTGCTTCATTCATCCGCCACCACTGTCACAATCAACAATTTCTCCAAGTATCGGCCAATGTTACTATGGGAATGCTGGAAATAATAGCAAAATCTGAGCTGGCTGAGAACAGCTGCTTTATAGGAAATGTACATGAAATATAAAGTGACATAACTCAGGAGATTAAAATAAAACTTCTTTGTAAAAACTATAGAGAGGAACATAGTGAGATCCAAATAACAAAGGCTTATCACTTGGATAAGCGGTATATAAAAAGGAGTACAGGTCTTTGAGTAGGACGTCCAGTCCCATTTGCAGTCTAGAGCAGGCCACCCCTTTAGAATCTGCTTCCTCACCTAAAGAGAACACAGACCAATGAAGCTGCCATGATTACTTGTAGGACTCTGCTATTAAGGTTGAAGTCTGGTGTTTCCGGATAGCCTCTAAGCTCTGTACAGACCACAGACTCCTTTTCTCAATGGGATTCCCTCTTCACCTGATCTTCCCCTAAGGCAAGTGGCATAACCCCCAGGGAAGATTACTGACCCATTCCTGATAAGAAACCTGTTCAGCCCACACCTGGAAATTTCTAGAGATACCCACCCTATGCTCACAAGATGTCTTGGTGTCTTGGCTTTCAACCAACGGCCTTTAACTGTACCTGGAGTCTCTCCCACCCACAGGATAATTAAGTACTGTTTTTCCCTCTAGTGAAAGGGCTGTTTTGTTACATGTAAATTAAGCATGCCTGGCACCCCTTGCCCCAGGGAATCAAACACTTTCTCTTTCAAAACTCCTCCTACTGCCCAAGGGTTTAAGTCACCAATTTATTTTAAAGCTCTCTCCATTTCTCCACCACGACTGCCTGAGATTCGTCATTTATTCTGGGGAAGGGGCTCCTGAAGAATCACCACTGAATGCTCCACACTTGGCTACCAATTAGGCAGCCACCGCAGGGCTGCCAGGAACTTGCACTGTTCACTGGCATGCAGAACTGCCTTGGCAGCCTTTAAACTGCATCCCACTGAACTGCTCTCTGAACCTGCCTCGCAGTCAGTTTCTGCTTTTGCTTGCACCCTGTCATTCATACAGTTAACTGAAGGGCTGTAACAATGCAGTACCATCACAGGCTTTTGGAATGCCCAAGTTTCCACTGCCATCTCATTTTAAAAGAGCTAAATGTAACACCCAGGGAAAACTCATTTCCATTAACCCCCTCCCCAACCCCCATAAGGCCTCCTCCCTATGCGCTCCATCCACTCCTGAGCGAAACTGAACCTTCGACCCCTGGGGTTCCCCTGTTCCAGTCCAGAAGCGAACAGTGCCTGGACAGGCCTGCAGGAGAAACCTGCATGTTTCCCTCCCGGCAGCCCAGCAGCGGAGATACCGTACAACAGCTGAGCTGCGGAACAGCCCAGCAGCCGCCGGATGTGGATGCACAATGACAATTACCAAATAGAAATGTATGGGAAATGCTTTGCAAATCACAACTGTTCACAAAATATGAGCATCTATTATTAAACTGTGGGCTGATGAGAAAACTAAAAGTGTTAAGAAAACTAAATATAAAACATTATAACGGCAATTATTCTAAAATTAAATTTTTAATGATTTTGCTTTTATTTTTTACTTATATTTATGTGTGGTGCCATGTGTGTGGCGGTACCTGTGGAGCCCAGAAGAGCATGTCAGATACCCCAAAGCTAAACTTATATGCAGTTTTATCTGCCCAAAATGGGTGCTAGGAATTGAACTTCAGGCCTCTGGAAAAGCACCAAGCACTTTTAACCACTGAGTTACGTTTCCAGCCCTTTCTAAATTAAAACATTTTAAAGTTCCAGCTATTTCAATGAAATATTTTTCTACAATATAAGCAGTGATATCACAACAATGGCAGGAATATACATATAAATCAAATATTTAATGATTTTGGAAAAATTCAGTTCTTCAAATTAGTAATTAACATACAGTTAACAAGACTAGAGTCGTGTCAACAGGTAAGTCTATAAGAAGAACAGTGGTGCTTAAAGAGTTAACAATGTTTTTTCTAAAAGGAAATGATAGAAGAAAAAAATAATAGTGGAAATGACTCCTGAATCCTTGCAATTAACTTGGTGCAGTTAATGTTTTTGTTTTCCACTTCACAACTGTTAACAATTTTGGGTTTTGGTTCATGAAAACAAATTATTAATAAAGTCTTAAACTGCCAGAACTGCATTATAATTTTCTGCCATAAACATATTTTCATGGTAAATACAGAATGCCGCCCACTTGAAATCCACTAAAGATTGAAACAAGTGAGTTACTGTACCAGGACAGTTAAGGTGAAGGGCAACAACCTGGCCACGCGCTGCCTCTACAGGCAGGGGCAGCCCTAACATGAAGATGTTCAGTTTCAACATCAGGGATGATGTTTCTTCTGCCTTTTTACTGAGAATTTATGACAGAAGCAAAGTAAATAAAACAATATGATGGCCGTCTATGTACTTTTCATAGTTTCAACAATTCATAACATCATTTTTACACTATAATGCCTATGATTTTACTAAATTTCAGATAAAATTTATGTACAATATAATCCAATTATTATTTTTTGAATTTATTTGATTTTATTTAATGTGCATTGGTGTGAGCGTGCCAGCCTCCTTGGAACTGGAGTTACAGACAATTGTGAGCTGACATGTGGGTGCTTGGAATTGAACCCAGAACCCTTGGAAGAGCAGATGATATTGTTAACCTCTGAGCCATCTCTCCAGCTCCCCTAATCCAATTATTTAAAATATATAATTCAATGGTCTTCACACTATTTAGAGTTCTAAACTACCACTATAAATCATTGTCAGAACATTCTTATCATTCCTAACACAAACCATGTGCCTACCTATCTTACCTACCTATCTACTGTTATCCCCTGGCAAATCTATTTTCTCTATGGATAGCCTTAACCTGGGCATTTAACATGAGCAGAGTAATATAGTGATTGCTTCTTCCACTTAGCATGGTTTTTGAGGTTTATCCATGCTGTAGCATATCAGAGGTTCATTGTCTCTATTGTCAAGCAACATTTAATTGAAAGTATATACAATATGCAATCATTGGTTGCTGGGCTGTTGCCAGCTTTTGACTATCATAAAAAATGCCGTTATTAAGGCTTGTATACTCACGCTTCCATATATCCAAGAGCAGAAGCAGTGTCACTTGCTACCCACGCTCCTTTTGAGAAGATGCTACACTGTTTTCCAGGTAGATGTGCCACTTTATGTTCACCTTGTCAACATACCAAGTTGGGTTATAGTTCACTATGTAAGGTACAGCGGTAGCTTCCGTCTAGCATGAGACAGATCCATATTATTACACAGAGCAACATTCAGCTCATTATTTACTTGCTGCTCTACAGGGTATGCTTAGGGCCTTGCATATCTTAGGCAAGTTCTCTACCGCTGAGCTATATACCCATTTCCTCTTTACTGTTTTGTTTTGAGCAACATTTTACTAAGATGCCCAGGGCTGGCTTTGAACTCATTTTGTAGAAAAGCTTGGCCTCAAACTTATAACTGTATTTAGTGTCCACTTGGGATTTGTGTTCGCTTTTGTGTTAAAATTTTGTTTATTAAGAAATGCTAACAAAGTTTGGTCATCAGCTCCCTCTGGGGGGTGCAGCCTTGCCAGGCCATCATCCTCTGATGAGACTTGATAGGCTAGGGTCAGAGAGAAGTGAAGGAGGTCCTCCTCTATCAGGGGACTAGGAAAGGACTAGGGAGGGAGGGTGAACTGGGAGGAGATGGAGGGGCTACAGCCTGGATACAAAAATAAAGAAAGAAAGAAGGAAGGAAGGAGGGAGGGATGGAAGAAAGGAAGGAAGGAGAAAGAAGAAAAGAAAGGAAAAATGCTAACAAGAGTAGCATGTAAGAAGCAGATGGAAAAAAAACACAAAACACAAAAACAAAACAACAACAAAAACAAACCCACGATATCCAAGTTGCAGGGAAGCTGTAAACGTGCAATTTGAGATGGAAACGGGACCAGCTTGAGACAGAGACCAAGCTCTGCTCATTGCTGCCGAAGTGTTAAAGCCCAAGAGTCACACCGGCACATGGTCCACATCCCTTGAACTTCCTGCCTGCCTTAGTCTCCTGAGTGGCTAGAATTATGACACTTTTGTCAGCAAAATATACTCAGTTTCTTTGTATTGCTGAATAGTATTCCACTGTATATATCTTGGTGTCCTTATCCATTATGATGTTAAGGATCATTTGGGACTTTCCTAGTATTGTACTGCTAGGTATAAAACCCAGAGACATGAATATAAGGCAAGGAGAGCAGCACCACAGAGCAACATCCCAGAACAAACAGCTGCTACAATCATGTTTGTGCAAGACTTTTGCGGGCAAATGTACTTATTTCCATACCATATGTACCTAAGAGCAGAACAGCTGGATTATAAGATATTTAGTACCAAAAGTTTTCTATAATTGCAACAATTTATATTCTTACCAATAATGTTTAAAAGATTTTTTTCCTTCTACAAGCTTATCCCTAATTGGTAGTCAGTCCTTTTAACTATGGCCCTTTCACTGGGCAAGTAGTACAATTTTCTTGTGGTTTTAATTTGCATTTCTTTAAAGACTAAAGACATTAAATATTTTTCATATACAAGCTGGTCAAGTGGATAGGTTATTTTCTCAAATTCTTATTCTTTGGGATACTTTTAAAATAAATACTGCTATTAATCTTCTTGAAAGTAACTTACAAGAATGATAAAACACTGATATGGAGTTGTTAAACAATATGAAGGTACTGGCCTAATCTGTGGCTTTTATTTGTTTTTGCCTGGATGCATATCTATGCAGCACATGTGTGTTTGGTACTGGGGAGTCCTGAAGAGGGCCAAAGAGCCTCTGGAATTATAGTTACGGACAGCTGTTAGCTTCCACAGAGGTTCTGAGACTTGAAACCAGGTGCTGTCCAGATCTGTGGCTTTCTTTTAAATTAAGATATGAATAGTGCTTTTGAAACATCACCAATATACATTTGTTACAAAAAGTTTTCTTATAAAGCTTTCATACATGTTCATCATGTAATGAAGTGTATTTTATGAACAAAGTTCTTAACTATAATGGTGTCTACTGATTGAAAATGAAAACACAACATACCCAAATTTATAGGATGCAATGAAGGCAGTTAGTTCTAAGAGGCAAATTCACATATTAATAATTTAATGGCACACATGAAATCTCTACAAAACAAAAACAAACAAGAGCCCAAAGGAGTCAAAGAGAAAGCCAAGTGCCATGGCACATGCCTGTAATTCCAGCGCTCAGGGAGGCAAAGGCAGGCAGATCTCTATGAGTTTGAGGCCAGCCTGTTCTACAAAGCAAATTCAGGATAGACAAGGCTACACAGAGAAAAACCTGTCTCGAAAAAAAAAAAAAAGAAAAAAGAAAAAAAGAAAAGTAAATGAGAAGAAATTATCAAACTTGGGGATAAAAAAATCAATGACTGGAAACAACAAAAACAAAATACACAGAACCAGAAATGAAGACTTAGTTCTTTGAAAAAAGAAATCAACAAGATTGACAAACTCCTAGTCAAATTAACAAAAAAGATGAGGGAAGATCCAAATTAATAAAATTAGCATGAAAAGGAAAGCCTTATAATAGACATAAAAAGTTCAGAAAATCGTTAAGTATATATGCTAAGAAATCTGTGTTCTACCAAATTAGAAAATCTAAAAGAAATGTATGAATTTCTTGACTACCAAAGTTAAATCAAGATGAAACAAATAATTTAAATAGACCCATAACCTCTGTGAAAGAGAAACAGTAATAAAAAAATCTAACCCCAAATCTCCATGGCCAGATGGATTCTGTACAAAATTCTGCCAGGCCTTCAGAGATTTGATGCCAATATTCCTCAAATTAATGAGCAAATTAGAAACTGAAGGAACATTTCCTAACTCTTTATAAAGCCACTATTACTCTGATATAAAAACACACAAGATTTATAGACCATTTTCCCTTATGAACACAGATGCAAAAATTCTCAATAAAATATTTGCAAACCAAATCTAAGAATACATAAAAAAGATTATCCATCATGATCAAGTAAGCTTCATTCCAGAGATGCAGGGATTGTCAACATATGTAAATCCATAAATGTAATTTACTACATAAACAGACTGAAAGATAAAAACCACATGATCACCTCATTAGATGTAGAAAGACCTTTGGAACAAATTCAACATCCTTCATAGTAAGAGTCCTGGGGAGAGAGTGGGTATTCAAGGGATAAAATTCAACAACAGAAAAAGGCAACTTTGAGAAACTCACAGCAACCTAAATGAGAGAGAATGCAAAGCATTTCCATTAAAATTCAAAACAAGGCAAGGATGTCCACAGCATTCACACCCATTTAGCATAGTACTTGAAGTCTTAGCTAAAGCAATAAGAAAACTGACGATCAAGGGTAAACATGAAAGAAAGTAAAAAAAATCTTTATTTGCATGATTTTATATGTCACCTTAAAAATTCCAAGAAGAAACTTTTACAGCTGACAAACACAGTGAAGTTACAAGGTACAAAATTAACACACAAAACTCAGTAGCCTTTTTAAAAATACAAATGACAAATGGACTGAGAAATAAATGAGGGAAATAATACCTTCCACAATAGCCTCGATATGTGTGTGTTTATGTGTGTGTGAGTGTGTGAGTATCCTAAGTGCCAGGATTAAAGGCATGCACCACCAGGCCCAGTCAACTCTCCATTCTCAAAAACACATAATTATCACATTGAAATTAATTTCTTAATATTGAGCTGGCCACGGTGGTGCAAGCCTTTAATCCCAGCAACTTAGAAGGCAGAGACAGGCGGATCTTTATGAGTCCAAGGCCAGCCTAGTTTTCAGGCTGTCTTCAGGACAGCCAGCGCTGTTACAGAGAAACCCTGCCTGGAGAACAAACAAAATTAATTCTTTAATGTCATCAAACCCAGTTACTATTAAAATTTCCAACTATGCCACAATTATGTAAACTATAAGTTGATACTGAAGTCATTTTTTTTTTTTTTAGTTGTATGAGCGTGTGTGTTTGAGTGTCTTGCTCTATCACTCTCTGCTTTATTTTCTCATTAAACCAGGAGACGGGCTAGTAATCAGAAAGCCTCAGCCATCCCTGTCTCCACCCACACAGCACTAGCTTAACAGGCAGGTACACAGGTGTATCTTTTCATGTCTGTGCTGGGGATTCTGACTCAGATCTTCATGTTTGTGCTGCAAGTGCTTTTGCCATCTCCCCAGCTCCTTTGTTGTTGTTTAATTTTTATTTTCAGGTGGGGTCTTGCTGTACCGTGGATGCCAGCCTTAGGCTCCTCAGCTCTGAGATTACAGGTACATGTCACCATACATACTCAGCACTCTCTCTCTAACACATCCCGTTTATCTTTTCTTCCCTTCTTCAATACTTATATGGCAGAAAAACCAGGCTATCTGTCCCACCGTATTTTTTCATTCTATGTTTGCTAACTGTATTCCAGTAGCAGCCTTCAACCTATTCTTCTGTCTTCCCTGCTTTCTATGTTCTTTGTTTCCTGTAAACAAGTAGTTGACTCTGCACTGCTGACTTGAAAAACAAAACTTTTAAAAAGAAAATAGCACAGAGATGATCTGTCACTAGCAGCGGAGAACAGCCTGGTACTGGTGTGTCTGGAAGAAGCCCCTCCCTGAGGGCCTCCACTCAGGAATGGCCAAGTTCTTGATTTACAGTGCCGAAACGGGTTTCAGGATGAACCAAAGTTGGGGTTTATGAAGGAAAAATATAGCAACCACATTTTATTTAAACATGGAATGTGGGGGGGGTCTTAATAGTGACATATATGACTTTGCAGTTAAATACATAAATGGACATAATTTATAAGAGTTAAGCAAAGTTTTAAAAATTAAGTTAAAAATATGAGTTGGTTTATTTATTTTTCTTGTCTCAATGAATTTCCAGTTGGGCCACTTGGGAGATGTAGGCAGGGGGATAAGGAGTTCAAAATCATTCTTAGCCACATAGGAAGTTTCAAACTTCCTGGGCTGACAAAACACCTCATACTTAATTTTTTTTTTGTTTTTTTCTTTCTTTAAGGCATTGCATATATTTAGGCTTGTGAAGAAAGGAGTGTTAATAGGGCTAAACTCAAAGGTCATGCATGTCTTTGTCCCTACCCATGGCTTACCAACTGTTTTAACAGTATCACCTTATATCCTGCTTAGAAAAGGAATTAGTGTCTCTATGAAGGCAAGCTTTAGAGCAGTTCTGACTTTGTGAGTTGTACTGAAATGCTTGAAACTCAGCCAGCAAGAAATATAAGCCAATCCTTGGGGGGGGGGCATTATTTATTTATTTAGTCATTTTTACTCTGCCCTAATACATATATTATATTGTAACAGTATGGATTTTCTATGCCTACCCCAGCTCCCAAATGATGACATAAAGACTTATTATTTTTATTATTAGCTTATGGCACTGAGCTGGGCAGATTCTGAGCTATTCTAACCTGGCAATACTGGCCAGGACTACATCCCAACCACGTGGCTCATTACCTGTCCTTCCTAGTCACATTCTGACACCTACTCCTTCATCTGTGTCCAGTTGGTGACCTCTTGCGACTGATTTTTTTCCCAGAGTTTCTAATTCTCTGGAAGTTCTCCTGTCTTCTCCTGCTTTGCTATAGGCTGTTCAGCTCTTTATTAAACCAATGAAAACATGATGGAGAAGATGTTTACAAAACACTGAGACAAGTGATACTTCATAAAAAAACACTGAAGTCCAGCTCTCTACCCTACATAAACCAGCACTGAATAATACAAAGACAGCCATCTTCCCATCATCCTTCCCACCCCACACATTGTGCTGGTCACTTAGGACACTGATTAACCAAAGCAAAATGTAGTAATTCTTTGATTTGCTTGGAGGGAAGAAGATGATATTCCCATCTTTGGCCTGTAGGAGGTCAAACAACTATACATAGTTATTCTAATTGCCAGTCAAATTCTAGTATGGAATGGGAAGGGGTTCACAAGAACCACTAAGAAGGTATACACAGCGGATGACTTTTAGGAAAAATTCAATTTTAAGGATGTGTTTCCACATCCTTATGTTAACCACACTGCAGAAGATGGCCTTACGTGGAAAGCACAAATTGGAGTGGGTAAAATAGTGGAAAATAAGCAAAAAAGAAAAAGAGAGAAAAAAAGAGAGAGAGGACACACAGCTGTCGAAAGCGGAACAAGGAGCTGGTGTGGATTTGGGGGCATTAAGGTGAGAAGTGGGGAGTGGATATGATTCAATACATTGTATAACATTCTCAAAGAACAACAGAAAAAGTGGTTTTAAATAAAGTAAGAAGGGGAAAAAAGGTTGGAGGAGAAAATGTGCAAATATGACAGCAGTCAAAGCCCTCCTGAGAATAAGTGTATATAGTAACAAAAATGGATAGACCAGAAGATATTCAGAAGTAGTGTGCAAAGGACTTCCCTACACGTCCAATCTGGGAGTGAAGGAAGAGAAGCATTTAGCTTAGAGTTGTTGAGTTTCTCTAACAACTTAAACACTTGTTAAAAGCTCTCAGATTCACGATCAGGGAATTTGTCTTCCCAGGTTTAGGGTGTAGTGATCTCAGATACAAGAATTTTAAAGAAGCCCCACTTACTCTAATGGTGCTAGGCTGTAAGCTTTTGGGGGGGGGGCTCACTAATTTGAAGAATTTTCAAGTTTCTGCTTTATATAAGAGAATATGAGGCTGGGATGGGGAAACTATTTACGGAAAAAGTAAATGTTGAAGAAAAAGAAAGGTTATGAATAAGCTTGTTTCTCAGAGCCCTGTCGGGGTGGATACATGGTAGATGGTGAGCCATATTTGCCCAACAAAATGTGGCACTTAGTCTATGGAATAACAGTACTACAGGGCGATCAGACGGCCTATCTGAAGGAGCTCATTTGTTCTCCACTGTATTTTCCCTGCCAGCATTTCCAGCTAGTGAAATGCGTGCAGGCAGCTGCTAGAGGAGCCGTCGCAGGAGGACTGCCTGCCCCCTAGGGCTGCAGACTAGTCTGGACAACACAATAACATTTTTTTAAACAACAAAACAAAGAGTATGAGCCCACTTATGACACTGGAAGGTGGGTCTACCCTGATGCTGGTGCTGGCTGTGCCCCTAAGGGTACCACTGATGTTCTTGATCTACTGTATGCTTAACTTGTGCCCTGTTAGTCCTAGTATTCACAATACTCAGATCTAAATATGTGCTACCTAAAATAGCACCTCTATTCTTCCTTTTTAAAAAAGAGTTTTAGGTTTATTGCAAAACTGAGATATAGGCACAGATCTTCCAAGACCCTTCTCTTTGCAAAGAACTTCTTTTCTTTCTGGTGCATCTCAGTGTTCCATGTCCATCTTATACTTTCCCTGTCCCAGTTCTGCTAGATCAGTCATTTCTCCAATGAAACAGCCCTGGTTGTTATGCCCTGAAACCAAGATCTGTTTGCCAGCTCATTGCTACAAGAGTATATCCTGACAGCTTCAAAGCAGAGCTATGCACACATGTATTCTAACCTATGCATATAGACAGTCTTCCCACCACACACCAAAAGCAATGTGTGTGTGCACACTGGGCAGTGATATTTTAAGCATCACAGCTTTCAACTGCCAGGGCTGCAGAGTAATTCTCCCAGCCCCCCCCCCCCAAGAAAGCCACACTCAAGTAATAGTCAGAGACCAAGCTACCAATGACTGTGTACAGTCATTGGTATGCACATTTACCAACACAGTTCTTACTGTTGTGTCATATTCTGAGCCATCCACCACTCTTACAAGTTTGCCCTTGCTTACCTTTAATATCCCACATCAACAGTGTAGTAGTTGACCCCCATCACTGGGGAACCTCACTGTTCCACTGTAGCTCACACATAGCAAGAACAGAACTGCCAGTCTGCACTTCTCTACCTCACTCATTTTTTAATCCTTCACTTTGGTTTATTCTCTGCTCTACTTTGTACCACTCAGTAAACTTTTATTTTCTACTTTTCTCCTCTATGGCAGTAAGATTTTAACTGTTGAGTCCTCAGTTTTAAACTATTTTACACAAAGTAGGTGCTTATCTTCTTTTAAAGAGCTGAATAACAAACAAATAAATGAAAAAAAAAAAGCCTATTAATTAAGCTGAAATTGGTGGGCTTTTCCTAGCTAGCACTAGTATGTTGTTCAGCTTTGAGATGCTGTGTTTGCTTCAATAAAATCATAAACCTGTCATATAATTCAGTTTAAGCAATTCATCTGATTTCTCTCTACAATTGCTACAATTAAGGCACTTAATCATATCAGTGAGCATAAACTATCACCTATCCTAACCATTACCTCCTTCATTTTCAATCACTGCCAGCTGAAATGTCCTATATAGATATAGCTAACCTACTTTTAAATTTCTAGAAACATTTTTTTCTTTTGGGGATATGGGTTCTTGTGTAGGCCTGCCTGTTCTATAGACCAAGCTGTCCTGGAACTCAGAGACTTGCTTGCTTATACCTCCCAAGTGCTCAGACTTTAAAAAAAAAAAAAAAAAAGCTCTAGCTCTCTAGTGACAAAAATTTTCTGCCTAATCTAGAAACAGAAAGAATATAACCACTATTTTAAGACCAACCACACAGTTAATAAACAGTTACATTTAAAAATTAAGTGGTTGATTCTAAATTAATCTGTTAAAGGAACTATGAAGAGGACTAAAACAATGTTTGAGAAAAATGTACAAATTTGTTCTTTTCCTGAGTGTGAAACCCTGAGGTTTAAGAACAAAGACAGTAATAGGAAACATATGGAAAAGATCGTAACAAAATGGAATTTGGCTCAAGTATGGTCTGACACATTTCACATACCAATGTCTCAAATAATAGACTAGATGTTTACAATATTGCCAATGCATCCTTGAAACACTGTATACTTCTCTTAAATCTGAAACAAAAATAAATTCTGTTATTCCTTATAAAGTCTAATAGAAAACAGTTTTAAAGAACCAAAAACGAACTTCCCAAGCTTGAAAGAATCTCCTTCCAAAGAACTCAACATTTAATGCCAAGAGACACAGCTAACTCTGTTTAGCTATAAAAACATTAGCACAAAAATTTAGCCTTGAATAAGTAGGCCTGCCAGCTGTAACTCTTAAGGAGGACTAAGTCAGCAAACGAGGGAAGTTTCTAAATCTACACAATAAAGTTATTGCGCAGCAGAGGCTTTTCATTCTACTCCGCTTAAAGACAAAATGCACTCCAAAATCATTTTGTGTACTGAGGAAAAAAAAAAAAGACAAATTAGAGATGTGTTTTCATGGTTCAAGGCATTAACTTCCATAGCCAAGGGAATTCACTTCTCTTTTAAAAGTTATCAGCAGGCTATTTAAGTGGAAATGTTGTGCCTTTAGTCCATGAAACCAATGCAGCCTACCACATTTTCAAAGTAAACTGATGTAAAATGCTGTATGTTTGTAATTCTGATTCCTAGCTTCAAAAAGGGAAGCAGTGATGTTAATACAAGTCTCTGTATCAACCCAAAGACCGGATACAATTCTGAATTCCACCTTAAATTGCTGAGACACTGGGCTACAGGTCACAGTGGACTTTAATCAGAAGAATTCTTTGGCATAAAAATGAAAATAAAAACAGTAATCAGTACATGTTGTTTCATTTAGTCTTGTTTGCCTTTCATATTAGAGGAAATTCTTGCCACACCTCAAACCAAAATTAAGGAGAAAAGAAAGAAGTTAGCCACATAAATCTGACCAAGAGCACAAACATCTTAATTTGAATCCACAAAGTTTTGTATAATGAAAAGAAGTACAAAATTTTAATTCAACCCAAGTGTTTTCCAAGCAGATTGTATTTACTTAAATTGCTACAGTAATTCAAAGGACAGCTCTGTCTGAACACAGAGTTACTGTGGATTTTTTAAGAAACTCCGTTAAGAATTTAGGCATTTCTGACTCAGTTAAAGGATTTGCCAATTCATCAATCCCTGAAACTAAAGCCATTTCAACAGGTATGGTGATAAAATAATTTTAAACTCTTAAAGAATGTATTCCTATTGTTATAAAAGTATATTGGATTTATTTAATTTTAAAATAGACTGCAGCTACCATAAAAGCAAAATCTGGCAAAAAAAATTTACATTAAATTTTTGATTAGGCAAAATGTTCTGGCAAAAAAGATCAGTAAGGTGAGTTTAAATTTCTTTTAAAATTACTCAACAAATAATATTTGTTTAGATTGCCTTTTTAAAATAAACTTTGAAAAAAGGGAAATATTCTTGGATTAAAGGAACAAATCTCTCTTTAGTTTCCTGGATCTGCTTTTCTGCTTTTAATTTTAAATGACATAGAACCTGCTAATGCTTTTGAGCCATAAATCTAACTAGTGCTGATGAATACAGTTGTAGGGAAGGGGTGCATTTGTTGAAAGCATTTGTACTGGGCAAATTACTGATCTAGAATGTTTTTGGTTTCATTTGTATCATTCTCAAAGAAAAGATATGAACATTGTATCGGGTTATTAAAGGCTACTTTTAAAGTTACTTAAGATTTAAATGTATTATGGCTAAAAATTGAGACATATTTTTAAGGTAATTTTTTAATTAAATTTTTATTTTTTATATTAATTACAGTTTATTCACTTTGTATCCCAGCTGTAGCCCCCTCCTTCATCCCCTCCCAATGCCACCCTTCCTCCTTCATCTTGAGACACACTTTTTAATAACAAGATTTTACAGAATTAAATTTAAAGTTGTCTTAGACACAACTTGACACATACACAAATGATTTTTATATACTAGCTTCTATAGCATACCAATAAAACAATTACACCTTTAAAATAGTAAAATGCTATGACATTTTTACCTTGAACTTTCTAGAACTAAGTAAATTATACCTCAGTTTCATTAATTTAGATTAGGACCTACATTGGTTTAAAAATGAGTGTTTTTATTTCAAGTAAAAGAAATGTTATGATAAAGTTACTCTTATTGTATTATCCTATTGTATTAAATTCACATTAATGGATATCTTAAAATTTACATTGTTGCTTTGCTTTACATTTTCTTCACCTGACATTTTTCTAATAGACAATGTAATATAAGTGAGAAATATTACATATTGCTATAGAGAAATAAATACAAAAGATAATCGTCAAGTTCTCTAACTCTTTTTATCACAAGAAACCACCATGGTGAAATGCCTAGAACACAACATAACAGAGAGAAGCGTTGCTAACTAAAGATAACGTGTGACATATTCAGTCAGTCATCCCACACATTTGTGACTATTCAAAATGAGTGCACTGCACTTAGGCTTTGTTAAAAATTAGAGATTGGAAAATGAGATAATTGACAGCAAGCTACTTGGATGCTTTATGAGGTATATTACAGAGAACAAGGCATAAATTGTAGAATATGTTAACAAAAGTAAAAAAAAAATACGCTTAGCAAACGGCTAAGACAAGACTCATTGGGTAAAATGAAGTAAAATCAGTAACAGGGAAAGTATCACAGGAGAAGAAAGAAAAACTAGTAAATAACAGGATCTCAGACGAAAATCTCCAGAGAAAGCCTTCTGAAGTGTTTACAAAAAAACCAGAAGGAGAGACTACATGAAGAAGAATCTTTTTATATTCCGAGGTTTGTTTGTTTGTTATGAGGTTTTGATCCTAAGATAAGCTGCCATGAAGTATCAGATCATCCTTTTTTTCTGATTTCTTAAAGTGCTGAGCAACAGATTCTAATTCTAAAACATAAGGTTGCTTGTTGATGATTCCTAATGGTCTTAACACAAGGATAAAATTCAGATGGAGTGGATGCTCATGAACAAGTAGTGTGAGCAAACTTTTGAGCCCTCTGTGGTTTGGTCCAACGCCCCAGACTAGCTTTGCCTCTCTGCTTTCAGTGCGGATTTTGGGAAAACAGTGTCATAGAATCTAACTCTAGTGGCTGTACTGGAACTGAAACAAAGAAGGAAAAATGCTTTAAAAGTTACTATAGCAAATATAATACAATCCTAAAGAATTCAAGCAAAATGTCACCAATGAGAGTAAAATGTGTAAGATTTTCTAACCTAATTTCTCTTAAAGTGCCGAAGTCTGGTTTAGATGTCTATAAAAGACCTCCCTGTTTCTTCCATTTAGTTATGGTTCAATTTGTAGTGTTGGTCTCTTGCTCTAAACTGTTAGCTCTTTATAAGAGTCCATGTCTTCATTTTTTTCTTTATTTCTGTTTTCCTTAACTTAGCACATTGTCTCACAGACAGAAATGCTTTTTTAATATAGCATTAAGTAATCTAACTAAACTAACTACTAATATTTATAAAATGTTGCACTAAGCACAAACATATGCTATCTATTGAGTAACAGCAGCAAGAAAATGAGTACCCAAAGCAGACGCACAGGGCCGTTCCAACCTGGAGCAGAGCCTTGCTCTGAGCATGCCCACTGGGGTGAGATCATTCATTTCACTTCCTCTCGGGATTCTACTAGAACATTGCAGTAGGAAGGCTGCAGCACAAATACACCACTTCACTATATTAGGAATTCATTACCTGAATGCAAATTCCTTAGGAATTTAGAATCTTAAGATTCTGGCTCATTGAACAGTTATCATTTCTAGGCACTTCACTTCTTGCTTCTATTCTGTTAATCATTTCTTTACTTGAAAATAGATTTCCTTACCTCATTCATACAGAATTCTAACAGTTTTTCAAAGCACAGTTCATATGTTATATCCTTCATGAATTATACAGTAAAGAAAGAAGAAATGATGCAATTATTTAGATTTGCTTCACTTAAAAAAAATTGTCACATACAGCCTGTCAGTGGTGGTGCATGCCTTTAATCCCAGTACTCAGGAGGCAGAGGCAGGCATATCTCTTCAGTTTGAGGCCAGCCTGCTCTACACAGGACGTTCAAGGGCAGCCAGGGCTACACAAAGAAACCCTGTCTCCAAAAAACAAACAAACCCACCACCACCACAAAACAACAACAATAAAACTCACATATTACTAAACAAAGCAAGCATTTCAATTTGGTACTTTTTTTATAGACAAGGATAAATATAATGTACTAGTACAAATAATTATTTAATACTTTTTTTAAAGCAAGATCATCATACAAAAGGAATGATAGGAAATGTTTTATGCCTTGAGAAGAGAAAGAAAACTAAACAAAACAACCCAGTAGTCCTGGAAAGAGGGAAGATTAAGAAAATGCAGCCATGCCATACTCGGGGTTGTAGCTAAGAACTGAGAATGAGCCCAGTCAGCCTGGTTCTGTTTTTCCTTCTTCATATTTAGCTGTATAAGTCAGAAGGAGAGTAGGGAGAAAACTGTCATTTGCCAGATGTAAAGAACTCAGAAAATTCAGGAAGTGTGCAAAGAAGTATTGAGAACAATGAACTGTAGCATTCCAGGCAGAGGGAACTTAGACTGGAAGGAAGTATGGATCGAGGCAGTGAAACACTAGTAACATCAACATACATTAGACTCCTCTGAAAGTCAGGAGCTATTTGTAGTTGGAGGTACTATGGTCAGAGCATGGGATGTTCAGATTCAGAACATGACCACTGTTAGTTAGCAGGCCAAAGGTACATAGAGAACTGAGACAAAATCATGGGAGAAAGAGGAGCAAATGGAGCTCTGTCAGAGAAATGATGTAGCTATTTTCTCAGATATATCAATGCAGGAAAATGCGGGCAGCATTCTAGAGGAATAAAATGTAAATTATCTCATTAATTCATAGTGATGTTAGGTCATTTGTTCATTTTCTCATAAAACCCCCGATGAGAAGGGTGGAGGAAAAAAGGTATCAGAAAAAAATGAAAAAGATACATGTAAATTATTTTTCCCCCCCCCGCCAGTCATGGTGCCACATGCCTTCAGTCTCGGCACTCAGACGGCAGAGGCAGCTACAAAGTTACAGGACAGCCAGGTTCTGTGACACAGAGAAGCTCTGTCTTGAAAACAAAATAAAACCAAAAGATTTTCCTGAATAATGCTCATTTCAATTAGACAACAGTTTTCAGCTTGCTGAGAACTTTTACATAAATATCTCATGTGAATGAAACCTAGGAGGCTGAGGCAGTAAAGACCACATGACGTGTAGAAGTTGGAGATCATCCTAGTAGCACAGCAAGATTCTGTCTAAAAAATAAAGTGAGAGTTTATCTTGTAGGTGACATGAGCAGCAAGATCAAGACAAGACCCAAGAAAAGCAGGTAAGAAAAAAAGAGGCAAGTTATGGGCTGGAAGACAGCCCATCAACAAGATCCTTACTTCCCTTGCAAGCAGGAGGATCTGAGTTCTGAGTTGGTTCCACAGAACCCATGTTCTAAAAAATAAAACAAAACCAGGTGTGGTAACCACACTTATAATCCTAACACTTGGCAGGCAGAGATGGGCAGTTCCTGTGGCTCACTGGCCAGTTGGCTAGCTAGCTAGCCTCCATAGTATGAGACTTTTATCTAAAAAAACTAAAAGATAGATGAAGCTTGATGCCTAAGCTGTCCTCTGGATTTCACATCGACACACACGGCAAAGCATAATTTAAATATAGTTACAAATTTTATTCTTTTTCAGGAGGTATCTTACTGTATTCTTCCTGCTGGTCTCCAGCTCCTGAGCTCAAACCATCTGCCCCCGGAACAGTGGGTGCTGGTGCATGCCCAGCAACTGTGACTGTTATTTTCTTAAGAAAGCAAGAGGCATAATTGTCAAACGGTAGAAATGAAATTAAAAATTTCAGGCTCCTTGTTTAGAATATCTTCCACCCTTTTTCAAATTTCAGCAGGAGTGTTAATTATCTCTAAATCTTCCCCTTACAACCACTACAACATCCTTCAGCTACACTGCACTCTATGTCTCTAATCCTCCATTAGGTTTCAGACTCCTAGGAGATAAGGATTGTGACATTTTAATATCTATGATCCAGACTTCAACTAAAAAAATTATTCAAAGCCAGGGACTGTAATGCTCCATATACCTGACTGATTTTCAGTACCTGAAAAGAAGAGGAAAGAGGATCTTAGTGTAAGGCCAGGCTCACCTAAATAGCAAGCTTGAGGCTAACCTGGGCTCTATGAAACCCTGTTTCAGGAAGGAAGAATGGAAGGAAGGAAAAAGGAGGGAGGGAGTGGAGAATGGGAAGGAAGAGAGGGAAAAAGGGGGGAAAGGAGAGGAAGATAGACACGCACACACAGACAGAGACAGACTGTGAAAAGGAAGAAAACATGAAACCATTAATCTAAGAGAAACTGAAACTTTGCAGGATATAAATATTGTGCGCACTTGAGATTTAAGAAATTGTTCCAAGAAACTGAAGATGTAGACAGGCTAAGACAGAAAGACAGGAAAAAACCCAACCAAACCAACCAACCAGTTTTCTAAATAAGTTACCACATTAAAAAGAATGTTCTTTTAAAGAACAACTAAAGGATTTAGTAAAAGAAGTAGTAGGAAACAAGATTTTGGTTTAATGAAAGTTTAACAGTTCACATAGGTAGCAAGCATTACTAACAGATGAAACGATTGGCAAGAATGCCCAGCACGTACAGTGGAAGAAATACTAGAGTGTGGTTGGGTGATGTCATGCTAACATCAGACAGCTACAGTCTGTATCTACAGACAACTGAGATTCTTTTACTGACAACATAGAGTGTTGTGTTTCACACATGTAATCTCAGCACTTGGGAGGCAGAGACAGAGGGATTGCCTGTAGCTGAAGTGGTTTCCATAGTAAGTTCCAGCCATTAAGGGATACAAAGGGAATCTGCTCTATAAAAAACAAAAGTATACAAATAAAAGATAGAGACTACTTAGCAAAAAGTCCAAACAGCACACTTCTGACTCCTTCTCAATGCAACATGTAATTTTAAATTTCACAGTGATTTAAACATTAAATAAAAAAACATTAAATTTTGATTTGAACTTTGCCCAGGCTTCCTGAATATTCTGTTATATATAGGCACCAGCATAATAAATTTTATGTGTCAATTTATATGAGAATTGTTCTGAGTATTAATCACTTTTCTCTTTTCAATAGGGGGAAAAAAAGAACATGGGCTTTTTAAGTCCAATATATTTCCTTTTCTTCTGTTTTGGAGTTAGAGTATATTGCCAATATGAAGTTTACCAATGGGATGAAGATTATGACCAAGAGCCAAATGAGGATTATGAGCCAGAATTCCAATTTCATCAAAATATTGAATATGGAGTTCCCTTTTATTCAAGTGTTTTAGGCTGTGCTAAGGAATGCTTCTGTCCAACTAACTTTCCAACATCAATGTACTGTGACAATCGTAAACTCAAGACTATCCCAAATATCCCAATGCACATTCAACAACTCTACCTTCAGTTCAATGACATTGAGGCTGTGACTGCAAATTCATTCATCAATGCAACTCATCTTAAAGAAATTAACCTCAGCCACAACAAAATTAAATCTCAAAAGATTGATTATGGTGTGTTTGCTAAACTTTCAGAACTACAACAACTTCATCTAGAGCACAACAACTTAGAAGAATTTCCATTTCCTCTTCCGAAGTCTCTGGAAAGACTCCTTCTTGGTTATAATGAAATCTCCACACTTCAAACAAATGCCGTAGATGGACTGGTAAACTTGACTATGCTTGATCTCTGCTACAATCATCTTTCTGATTTGATGTTAAAGGAAAACAACCTTTTCAAAATGGAAAAGTTAATGCAGCTCAACCTGTGTAATAACAGATTAGAATCAATGCCCCCTGCATTGCCTTCTTCACTTATGTATCTATCTTTAGAAAATAATTCAATTTCGTCTATACCAGAGAACTATTTTGACAAACTTCCAAAACTTCATGCTCTAAGAATATCACACAACAAGTTGAAAGACATCCCATATAATATCTTTAATCTTTCCAATCTTATAGAACTCAACATTGGACACAATAAATTGAAGCAAGCATTCTACATTCCAAGAAATTTGGAACATCTATACCTACAAAATAATGAAATAGAAAGTATGTAAAAATTAGTACTTTTTAAAGAACAAAAGGATGGTATTTTAACTGATTGTATGTGTGTGTTGGGTGTGTGTTAACTAGGGTTCCTCTATATAGTCCTGGCTGCCCTAGAACTTGCTATGTAGACCAGGCTCGTCCTTAAACTCATAGATATATTAATCTGCCTCTGCCTCCCTAGTGCCAAGATTAAAGGCACATGCAGCAAAATGCCTGAAAGAAACAATAGTGTTTTGACTCTTTATAAAGAATTGTTAATAATCTATGCTTTACATAGTGATGAAAGAGGTTGCTTTGAAGTTGGCTAATGAGGTGGCAGATAGTAGCCCAGGGAAAAGGAGCGCCATTAATTTTACAACTTTACCACCTTGAATATTAGCAAGCAGTACTTGAGAGTATCTGGAGATATCCGACACTGGTTAGTAGGGTTGAATTTTTTTCCTTTTATTCTTTTTCTTTTTTCAAATAAGGTTGCTTCTACTAAGAAGCAATTATATAATACTTATATAATCAGTAAAACCAATGTATTCATATTATTTTGGTGATATAAAACTCAAGAGTTTCACTTTAATTAATATAAAAATAATTAAACCTAATTCTAGTTTTAAGTATAATAAAATTATATGTAAAAAAATCCAACCTGGAAATATGACTATCATATATAGGATTAACTTTTTGCATTTATTTTTTAACTTTTTTGTTTAAAAAAATTTTTTTAGGATTAACTTTTAACTTGTATTTTTCAGATATCAATGTGACAATGATGTGTCCTTCTACTGATCCACTACACCATCGCCATTTAACATACCTTCGGGTGGACCAAAATAAGCTGAAAGAACCAATAAGTTCATATATCTTCTTCTGCTTCCCGCATATCCACAGTATTTACTATGGTGAACAAAGGAGCACTAACGGTGAAACAGTAGAACTGAAGACCCAAGTTTTCAGGAGCTATCAAGATGAGGAAGAGGAAGAAGATCATGATGGTCAGGACAACACTCTTGAGGGTCAAGAAATAATGGAAGAACATTTCAATACTCATTACTATGAAATGCAAGAATGGCAAGAAACTATATAGGTATATATTTACGACTTCATAAAGCCTTACTAATTACAAGTCTAAACATATACTGCTCAAAATAATATATCTAGAAGCATGTGTTAGTGTAAAGATCAGAACTGCATTTAAGATGCTGGTGGCAATGGCTTCATTTCATAGACTTAGAGCTTACCAAAAATGATCCAAACCTTAAGAAATAAAAGATAAAATGGTGCGTGGGAATAAAAAAAGCTAAGCTCAAATGTCTTTGTATATTCTTTAAATTTAATATTATCATGTAAAAAAATATGTAAGGGCCAGCAAGATGGCTCAGCAGATAAAGCATTTACCGCCAAGCCTAATGACTTGAGTAAGAGAGACCCAACCCCTGCAGGTTGTCATGTTTTCCTCTGGCCACATGTGTGCTGTTGTGTATTTTCCTGATGATGATGGTAAATAACATAAAAACATCTGAACATGCCATTTCCAATCATGGAATGGTTTTCTAGGGATGGTTAAGTAAGTAAGCCTGACAGTGAAGATACAGCTATTCCCTAGACCTGAAGAGGACATCTAAGCAACAGGAGGAAATGTTAACCTAACAATTGTCTTTCACTCAAGAAAGATCACTTTTAGTGACTTTGTCTACAGAGTTCTTTTCACACTTGTATTTCTTTTCTTTCTTTCTTTCTTTTTGTTTGTTTCTTGTTTTGAGACAGGGTTTCTCTGTGTTGTCCTAGCTGTTCTGGAACTCAATCTGTAGACCTGTCTGAACTTGAACCAAGATTCACCTGCCTCTGCCTCCTGAGTGCTGGGACTAAAGATGTATACCACCACTGTAGGGCTGGACTTGGATTTTTTTTTCTCTCTCTCTTTTTAAAGATTAACTTATTTTTATTTTTTGTGCATTGATGTTCTGCCTGTGTGTGTATGTGTGTGTGTGTGTGAGACAGAGAGAGAGAGATCTCCCAAAACTGGAGTTACAGACAGTTGTGAGCTGCCTTGTGGGTGCTGGAACCGAAGCCAGGTCTTCTGGAAGAGCAGTCAGTGCTCTTAACCAGTGAGCACCTCTCCAGCCCCCACACTTGTATTTCTAACACTGCTAAGATATGTGCTCCTGGTTCAGTGCTCAGGATGGTATTTTAAAGTCACCATCCTAAAATCTAAGGCATACAATTCAGGAAACTAAGCATTCTTTTCTCAGAGCACCAGATAAAACAAATTATCTGAATCATGAGATTCGGCTAGGAGAAGAGTCTTGGACATGTCATGCCTGGATTTTAAGGCTACTCTTTGATAGGCTTGGGCAGAAGACCTAGCCTCAGCTTCCTCTCATCCGCAGAAGTGTGAGAACCTATCACAGGCCTCTTCACATCACCTCTACAACCTTACAAGCCACTTTCGTTCTTTAGTCCATTCTGAAGTAAGAAGTAAGCTCTACTTAGTCCACTTTGAAGTATTTAAGTAAGCTCTATGGGGAATATGCTAACTGTTGTGATGAACCCTCTTATTTACCAGGCGCTGATGCTTCACAGAACTCCTGATGAAAAGGAACAAATGTAAATTTGGGTATGCTAATACAAAGAGTCCAAAAACACAAGATAAAACTTTAGACAAGTTACAATTAACAGATGAAAACACTATACTTTGGACATATTTATTCAAACTTTTGAGTACTGAGAAGCCTCTATTTTTTTCCCCTATCTTTGTTAGCATTAACAGAAGAAAACACTCACCTGCAGCCAAGTGCAAAGGTGAAAATGCATAATGAACATAAATAAAACTCCATCCATTCATTTAAGCATCTACATAAAGTTATTTAATGTAGAAGGTATAGCAGTAAGAGATCAGGAAAAAGAGTACAATGAGCAACTGTGACACAAAAGTGAAGCCCAAGAGTCAACTTCTAGTGGCATGACCTAGGCATCCCTGTGACACAGGCCTTAAGGTCCAGCTGGTTCTTCTGAAATGTTTCAAAATGGGATTATGAATGCAATTATTCATTATGAATGAAAATCTGATACCGTATGTTAAGAAATAAGCAAGGCTAGACAAAATTTTCAACATCCATTGTTTTAAAATTTAAAAAGAGCCATTAAAAAATATAAATCAAAACCACAATAAAAACATTAGCCCTTTCTCATTACAATGGCAGCAGCCAAAAAATAGGCAAATAACAAATACTGGTAAAGACAAAGACTGGCGCCTTCACACACAGCTGATAGTAAATGACGTCACTCTTTGGAAAGCTCCAGTGAGGTATGAGTCAACATTTCTACTTCCAAGTACCTACCCAAGAGAACTGAACAAGGCTCACACCAAAGTCTGCTTAAACCATAGCAGCATTATTCAAGAGTCAAAAAGAGGAAATCAGCAGCTGGTGTGGTGGCACAAAGCTGTGTAATTGCAGCACTTGGAAGTGGAGGGTGGATAGAGGAACTTCAAGAGTTCAAGGCGATTCTTCCACATACAGCAAGTTTGAGACTCCCATGGGCTAGACCCCATTTCAAAAAAGAACTGATGATAGGGCTTCCTTTACAAGCAATAAAGTTTTCTAAAATTATTGTGGTAATTATATGAAAACCTGAAAATACTAAAATGATTGAATTTGTATAATTTAAGAAAGTGAATTGCATTAATTTGAAATTAGCTCAACAAAGTAGGTATTTAAAACAAATTATATAACTTACTCAACCACAAGGGGAAAACAAACAGAATGTGAAGAAGCAGGAATGATAAACCAGGTAACTACTGTTAGGACCAATTAATGAATGATGAGGCGCACATCAGATTTTATATGAAAGAGGTTTATTAGATGGAGATGAAGAGACAGGGAGAGAAGGAGGGAGACATGATAGGGGAAGGGCAGGGAGGCGCCTGACAGAGAAAGGGGAGAGGGCAAGAAGGCAAGAGAGGCCAAGAGGCAAGAAGGGCTAAGAGGGAACAAGACAGGGACAACATGGCGAGTTGGTCCCTTTAAGAAGCAAGGCAACCACACCTTCCAGGTGTGGCCACCTGGCCAGTGGCACATGATGACATCATAGGTTGCTAGGCAACCCAGAAGCAGGTGCCTAAATACTTGCAACCATGGATATAATTTCTGGCCTGGGCTTGGTGAAGCAAGAAAAAGTGATACTCTGATGTGGCAGGAACTGACTAGCAGAAGTAGAGACTATTATAGATTAATGTAAAGAAGTAGCAATTACTTGAACTCTAGACAGTTAAAAAGTAAAAATTCTCAATTTTGTTAAATCTAAAGATTGTTTATTTCCTTCTAAATCAACAAAATATACTTTTAATTAAAAAAAGTCATCCAAACAAAAGCCAAAACTACGTATCTGGCAAATGAAAAAAGAAAGAAAAAATTGGTATTAGACACATGGGTATGAAACCTTAATTTTTCACTTCTAAGCTAGAAAACTTTGAATGACTTAAAGTTTTTTCACAGCTTTGAAAACTTTTTTGCAGCTGCTCTAAATCTCACCTTTCCTCATTTTTAAGAAGGACAATTCTCAGCCAGGTGCAGTGGTGCACTCATGTAATCCCAGCACTCTGGGAGGCAGAGGCAGATGGATCTCTGAGCTCAAGCCTGATCTACAAAGTGAATCCAGGACAGCCATGGCTACACAGGGAAACCCTCTCTCCAAAAGAAACCAACCAAACAAAACAACAACAAAGACAATTCTCATCAGGTTTCTGGAAAGCTAGAAAGGCACACAGACTTCAGGTATTCAGAATTAATAACTCTTCTTCAGCATGTCTGGCCCTGCATCCCAAAAGTCTAAATATTATACACTGCAGAGTGCTGGCAGTGGCTTTCTCAGACCAGAAGCCACAAAGAATGGAGCCAGCATCTGTGAGACCCTTCCAGTCCTCACATAAAAGGTTAGTATTAGACACAGATACTAAGGGTTTCATTAAAATTCTTAAATCCAATATCCTGTGACAAACAAAAGCAATTTCACTTCTGGACAGTTTAACACACTTTGAGATGGCCCACCAGGGTTTCCCTCCATTCCTCTCCCAAGAATGCTCCTAGGTACCACAATGCAGCCAAACTCCTACCTAGTAGGAAGAACAGCTTTAACTTGCTCAGGTTTTCCCTCCAAAGATATGCAAATAAACTGTGTCACAAAAATCCCTCCTGCTCAAAACCCAGATGTAAATCTACAAACATTTATTATTATTACTTAAGAAATGCCACAGTGATCTGGGTGCAGAGGCACATATCTGTAATTCCAGCACTCAGGGAGGCAGAAGCAGGCAAATCTCTGTGAGTTTGAGTCCTGCCTGGTCTACAAAGTGAGTCCAGGACAACCAAGGCTACACAGAGAGATCCTGTCTTGAAAACCCAAAAAAAACAAACAAACAAACAAACAAAAAACAAAAAGGAAAAGCCACAGTGAACTCAAAGTAACGAAAGCAGATAAAAACACTTTTCCTCAGAGGAGCTGGAGAATGAAGTGCTGTCTGTACTTTTACAGCACAGCAGTCACCTGTGTCAGGTGCAGACACTGAATTGGCTCAGTAAATAAAACAAGAAAGAAAACCATGCACCTCCACTTTTACACTGGATAGTGTATGGCTTTATTTTAAAATAATTAAGCAATAATTTAATAATAATTAATAATAATAATTTAAAATAATTTAATAATAATTAAGTAAAATAATTGTTACTTGTAAGCAGTAACAAAACGTGCACATCACACTAAAAATCCAGAATTAGTCAACAAAAACAACACATTTAGTTTTTAGAAAGGAAATGAAAATAGAGGATCCTTCAGAAATGCACTCAAAATACTAATGTTGAAAACACCTAGTCTATGTGTACTACCTAAAGCACAGATTTTTAACTTATTCTCAACTTAGAGACTACTACGCTAAAACACAGATGCATGTGTATCACATAACACATTTAATCAGCTCCAGGAGGGAAGAAGGGAAAACACACACACACACACACACAAAGAAAGAAAGGAAGGAAGGAAGGAAGGAAGGAAGGAAGGAAGGAAGGAAGGAAGGAAGGAAGAAAGAAAGAAAGAAAGAAAGAAAGAAAGAAAGAAAGAAAGAAAGAAAAAAGAAAACTCATCTCTTCTATAGACTTTTTGTGTTATAAAGAATTCCTATGTCCCCCAGGATGGCTGAAATGAAAATCCTGGTTTCCTGATTCCAAACATATCCCCCCGCCCTTCTAAGTCTTGGAAATAAAGTAAAAGAGCATCTGGAAACAAAATTAGGTCGTAAGAGCTAAAAATCCCAACTTTCCCGTTTCCCATAAAGAATCTTACGCCTCATTTAAGTAGCTGTATTTAGTACAACTAAGTGCTGCTAGAAGTAGCATGGCATCATGCACACATCTTTCATCACTGTAAACACTCAGACTGAAAAAGTCTTAGAAATTCAGAAACTAACTCATCCTCATGTTGCATCATAACCTTCTTCCCTTTTGTAAAGTACTTACACTCTCATCTCTTTCCTGTGGACAAAAGATCCACATTCATGTAAATACATGAGATTTAAGATAACTCAGACAAGTATTCGACTCTAAACTAGTTTCCTATGAAGTTAGAGGATCACATTGAAGATGTAGAAAATACCAACTCACTGAGTAGTTTATGGTTTCTGTTAGTATTCTCTCCCTCCTCCCCCTTCCCAGAAAATCCTTGCTTCTTAAACTCAATTTCTTTTTCTTTTTTTCTTTTTCAAGATAAGGTCTCACTGTGTAGTCCTGGCTAGCCTCGAACTCACTATGTAGACCAGGCTGGCTAGATGACTCATAGAGATCTGCCTGGCATCTGTTTTTAAGAACCCCAACAGTTGGCCTAACTTAGAACTCAGTATGCAGCCGTGAGTGAGCGTAACTCCTGGCCTTTCTGTCTCTCTCAGAAGTGCTGGGTTATTGAACCGCGTCACCATTCCCCTCTTATGCACAACTAGCAACGGAATTCAGGGCAAACACTCCAAGAAACGAGTCAATTCAAGCCAAATTAGAGCATATAGATGCAGGTTTATTGGTGGCAGCTCTCAGCTCTCTGAGGTCAGGGTTCACTGACCTCAGAGGAAGGGGTCAGTAAACCCACCATGCAGGAGGAGACAGAAAAGTGGAGGGTGGGAAACATGTTGGCAGAGAGGGGGTGGGGGGAGAGGAAAAGTAGAGAGTGGGGCAAACCCAAAATGTCTGGAGAGCCTCTAGAGGAGAGGAAGCCCTACCCCTGGGCTAGAAAGTTCAGGGCAGAGGGTGGGGTAGGCTGGCTATGCCCTGTAACAGGTAGGGACTGAGGGATGCTGGGAGAACCTGGTGGCCAGTGTTCTCTTTCATATGCTTTTGGGCACCTTAGTTAGCCATTCGCTCCCAGTATGAGACCTAAAGCATTCAGCAGCTTTCATGTTCAATAGGAAAATTTAAGGAGATTTCTACCAGAATGCAACATTTCTTTCTGAAATGGAAAACAGCCTCAGCTTCAAACAGTTCCACAGGGAATTATATATAAGGGCTTTGGCTTTCCCTAAAGAGTGACTGAACTTGGCTTTACTTTCCCAGATGTGATTATGTTATTCTTGAAAGTTCTGTCTTTGTTCTGTGTGGGACCGGCCACTTCAATAGCTTTAGGATAGTTAGCCATCCTAGAAAGACCATTCACATGACTTAGGATAGGGGTTTAGGCTACACAGAATCAGTCAACTGAAGAGTAAGTTCAACCAAGGGCATACTCTAGACTCTGTTCTGCATCTCTGTGCCGTGTTTTGTATGTTTGTTTTTGTTTTGTTTTGCTTTTTCAAGACAGGGTTTTGTTTTTAGCCTTGGCTGTCCTGGAACTCACTCTGTAGACCAGGCTGGCCTCAGACTCACAGAAATCCTCCTGCCTCTGCCTTCTGAGTGCTGGGATTAAAGACTACACCACCAACTACTGGCCTATGCCTTGTTTTTATGTGAAACTCTGCCCTGGGCCAGCCACAATCATTGACTGAACTTTCTTCAGTGACTTCTTACTCCTTTTAGAGAACTGAACGAAGGTCCTCTGCAAGAACAAGTACTCTAAACTGCTGAGTGGCCTCTCCAGCCCCCATGCTCTATTTTAAATAGTTATCCATATTTTGCTTTAGGAAAAAGAACTGTGGCTTTAACTACTAAAGTACCAAAGAATAATAAAAATAAACTTTTTTTTTTTTGAGACAGGGCTTGCAATATATCCCTGAACTCTCCAACCTCTGTCTCTGGTTCTCAAGTGTTGAGATTACAGATATGTGAGCCTTTAAAGATGCTATCTATGCTACTATTTCAGTTTTGTTTTGTGTTTGTTTTAAGACAGGATCTCACTATGTAGCTCTGGATGGCCTGTAACTCACTGTGTAGACCAGACTAACAGAGATCCACCTGTCTCTGCCTCCTGAGAGCTGGGATTAAATATGTGCACCAATACACCCAGCCCCTATTTAATATAAAATTTCATTCAATAAAAAGCTTTACATCTAGCCCCTACTATAGTTTTCAAATTTAATATAAAATTTTGTTCAGTAAAAAGTTTTGCTATTACAAAATTATGGACTCAAACTTCTTAAAAGCTATTTTTACATTCTTATAAACTAAAATAAAGGAATTAAAAACCAAAGGACAAAACTACAAAGTAATTTGTCTTAAAACTTACTTTACATGCAAATTCTTTCTCTATTTATTTACTCATTTAATCACTTTACATCCTGATCCTAAGCCCCTCACCCGCACTTCCCTTCTCCAATACTCTTTCTTCCTCCCAGAGAAGGGGAAGACCCCAAGTGGTAACAATCCACCATGGCATCTCAAGTCACAGCAGGACAAAGTACATCCTCTGCCACTGGAGAGTGACAAGACAGCCCAACTAGGGGGAAAAGTGATTCTTATAGTATGGGAACAGAATTCTTAGTCCTCATTAAACTAAAACCAAAGATTATGTTTGGTTTGGTGTTCTACTTTACTGTAAATGTTTTCTATACCAGAAAGCACAAAGATAAAAGCATGACTTTAAAAAGATGTTATTTTTATAAACTAATATTCACTAAAAGATTAGAGCATAAGGTAAAAGGATCTGGACTGCAATGCACTGCAACTGCCCTGGTGCTGCAGTTTCAAACATCTGCAGCACATTTTCTCGTGTAACAACCTGCGTTTCACCCCAGAGAAGGAATGCTGGCAAAGATTTCCACCACATGGAATCTGCTGTTGAATTCCACATGGGATTTATGCTATTGGGCTCTGAAACTTTATTCAACAGTTTGAAACAATTCCACAGCTTTGCTCATTCACCATCCCACTTGGGATTAGTGCACAGGCTTGAACACCTATTGAGGAAAACCGCACAGGATTTCAACCAGATCCTACGGTAGGCTTGTTTTTCAAATATTAATTTAAATACTGTGTGTTAAAGTGTGCTTCTAAAAGTCTTAATAAATGTAATCTGTAATATGTTTCATTTTCCTTGAAGAATTAATTTTCAACAATACTTTCATGCATCATTTTATAACTTTAACAATGATGTAGATAAGAGCTAAAGGCAGAAAAAGTTACGAAGCCTTTTATTTTGAAATCCCAACCACTTGGTTTCTGACAAACTGGCGTCTGTAAACGCAGCATCAGCACCTCTGAGTGAGTCTGTCTGTAGTTTTTAAAATGTCTGAGACGTGTACTCATCAGTTAAAATTCACTACTGAGCCTCAAAGAATCTTTCCAGTACATTCTCCAAAGTTCCTTGCTTAAGGTTTTAAATTACCCTAGTCTGCAGTGGTATTGTTGAAATTTTCATAATTTAAGCTTAAAAAGGCAACATCATTAACTAAGCTAGTGACAACTTGTTAAATTTATGAAACTAGAGAAATTAAATGTTTCCCCCTATATTCTATGTTCTAGGTGTTAATATCTACTTTATAGGATGTTGAGTTTAAAGTTTAAGTTTTAAACCTTTTCTCAGAACTGCTTCTTTTACATCAATATGAATCAAGAGTTACTTTAAAGCAGCAACCTGAAATATGATATCTTTAACTCACATGACACAGGATCATGCATCTTCATGTTAACCATTTATACTGCAGGTATAGTGAGAAGATTTTGACTACATACAAGTACTTCTACTCAAGGCATTTGACTGTTAATAAACTTAACAACAGTTCTAAAATTTTTTGATAGGTAAGAAATAAAATCACTTTCTAAATTTTTGACAATCTTCACTGGACATAAAAAAAACTGTTAGTATTTAATTAAGGAACACTAAGGGTTAAATACTTGTTCTCTAGCCCCTGCTGCATACACAGTGCCAAAATATCCTGCAAGCTTTTAAATACTGCTTCCATGCTCTACATTCTTTATTTCCAGGGAAAAAAAGAGTTTTGTTCCACAGTCATCAGGTCACTAGTTTATTAACTTCTGTCACCTTGAGCTGCTGAAATGAAAACTGTGCATCCTACACTTCTCCTGCTACTGTTGGTGCCTCTGACACAGCCAGCACCTCAAACTCAGCTAGACCTGCACACCGAGTATGGAACAGATAATCCTGAAGAAACTACGGTTAACCAGGACTATGATGATAAACACCTGGATGGAAAATATATTAAGGTATTTAATTTCTACTTTAAATTTATATTCTAAAATGATACCTACTTGAATGCATATTTTCCCCTTAAATTCAATGTTTGATACATTAAGAATGAGAAAGGCATTTTAAGATTTAAAGTAATTATTTTTTTCAAGTATGCATGATTCCTGAATTAATAACTAGTACCTATGGTTAACAAAAAGTAGCAAAGAAAATTTAAATTTTAAATTAAAATTTAAGAGATATTAGTCTTCAAGATGATATTTGATAGCTGAAATTTATGTTAAATAATGGTACATAATTTCCTATTATATTGCCTCAATAATAAATTAGGAAAAGATGAATTATCAGTTCATGTTTATAGAATTCAGTAAAATACAGACCTAGGAAGTAAATATAAGACTACTTGCTGGTTACGCATGCCAGTCACATAGAGTACCAACAAATCAACAACTACTTACTATGGAGATCTTACTATTTGTAAATCTTACTATTTGTAAATCTTACTATTTGTAATCACGTTTAATAGGTCAGACTCTAACAATTTCTACCAAAGTTCTATAATGACATGGTACTGAGTTGTGGCTTTTGTACCTCAACACTCACATCCAACCTTTAAAAGCAAAGCAATAGTTATGTGTGTGTTTTTTTTTCCTGGGCATACAGAAATGAACACTGGATGGAGGAGGACATTAACATGGTATAAAACTATGTGCTACCCACTGTGTGTCATGCACACATACACTGAAATAATTGAGTCAGATACACAATAACATTTACTACTTTAAAAGTTCTTTTAGCACCAAATCAGATAGTGACGATTTCAAGATCAGCCAGTCCAAACTGCTTTTTCCCCCGTCCAAATTCACAATGAACTGATGTTAATGCCACAGTTTCTTTTCTCCAAAAGAATGAGTTAAGATGCTGGTATTATTTTTACCCACAGTTAAGACAAAACAGACAAATTTCTCTAGCAACAGCTTCAGGTTAAAAAGCGAAACAACAAAAAAGCTCGTAACCTACTGTCTTACTAGAATGATCTGAGTCTATCAGCCAAATGCAAGATACTTTCAAAAGTCCTTGAATCTTAAAGTTTTCTGCTTAACTACATGGAGCTCTAAGCAGTTTTACATCAATATAAATGAACAGATCAAAATTTGTGTGAAGTGGAGAATTCAGTAGGGAAGAGTGGTAGGTTAAGGCAGTACACAGATGAGAAAATTAGGGCCAAGGGCAAGGTCAGGAGTCTACTGAGATAACATGAAGTAAGAGAAAGAAGGTAGAGTGACCAGGTCCCCATGTAATTTATTACAGTCTACTAGCAGAAAACACATTCTCTGAAAAGAGGACAGTGGGAATGATAACCTCCAGTTACACAGCATGAAGAGCCTACGCCAATGGCCTGATCAGGTGAAGAGGCTAGAATAAAAGGGATCCATCCTAAGGCCAATCAGGGAGGCATCCAGATCATGAAAGAATGTACTCAGTACTTACATTCTAATTACACAGCTTTAATTGTGACTGTGAAAAATGTGCTATTGCTGTACTGATGCCCAGAAGGGTAAAAACTGATGAAAAACTATAAGGAATACTTTCACATTAGAAAAAAGTTCATTTCCACTCACGGAACTGTCAATATGTTAATACCAAATACTGACTTCAGCCAATGGAAACATTTTTTTTTAATAGTTGATTTGCTTACTCAGGAATGCATACTCTACCCAGAGTACTTACAGTATGATTTAATAAGAAATGGAATTACAAATAAAATCTTAACAGAGTGATGAGGAAGAGGTCTGTTGAGGAAGAGCTGCAAGATAGTCTCTTATAGCCACAGATCCCCTGAGCCCACGATGGAGAGAGCTGACCTCTGCAAGTTGTCCTTTGTCCAACATGTATGTGTCATACACACACACCAAAATCTTAATGAAATAGCTCTAATTGTAACTATGAGAAATGTTTTTGATTCCTTTGGTTTAGCGTCAGACTCATGACTTATCTCACTTGATAACAAACTTCTAACTTTACAATAGGAAAATGAAACTATGATAACTCCTGATGAGAAAAGTCTTCAGTTTCAAAACGATGAAGTTATACCATCATTACCCACCAAGAAAGAAAATGATGGTAAGTATAAACAACCTCTCATCCATTATTTTTGAAAAGCATCATTTAAAAATACCTACAAGAAATTTTATGTTTTGTAGTAATTAAAATTGTCTCAAAACATAGTAAATTATAAACTGAAATTTTACCTCCAACGATAAAGTTTGTATTTGTATGGGAAGTGCTCATCACCTACTTTTCCCACTATGAGTGAATACTGTGGACAAGAATACTCAAGAACACCTAACACGTCTAAACCTCTCCTTTAGAAAAATCTACGTTTCTGCCCATATAAAATTAGTTCAAAAGCCTGGCATGGTAGCATACACCTTTATTAATCCCAGCACTTAGGAGGCAAAGGCAGACACATCTCAATGAGTGCAAAGTCAGGCCTAGACATAGGAAGTTTCAGGCTATATAACGTCTCAAAAATAAACAAGAAAAAGCTAAAGATTATTTTTCAAATCCAACCAATAGCCTTAGGATGAGGTAAATATAATACAATTAATTATTATCTTCAAAAAACTCACAGAAGTTGGAGGTGTGCTGGTAGTGTTTGCATGAGGCCCTAAATTCAATACTAATACTTTAAAAAGCAGCAAGCAAAAAAGAAAAAAACAAAAATGGCTCTATATAAGTAACTATAGTATCTGTTTCAATTAAAACAATAGGGAAATTACTGTAAAATAACAAACTACAAGGCATACTTTAGAGTTGCTATATTTAATTTATTCTTGTTATATCACAAAACCTGGTTTCACATGAAACCATGAGAAAACACACACACCTCAATTCTTATCTTGCTACAATAAAATTAAAATAAGCCAAAACAGAAAACACATCCTAAAAATCTGGCAAGTGTTTTAGTCAAAATAGACTTGAATAGTTGGAAAGACATCCTTTTCTTGAACAATGACTCAATACCATAAAGATATCATTCTCTAAATTCAGAAAGTATACACAATCCCACTAAAATTATGAAAATTTTGATAATGCTAGAAAAGTTGATTCTAAGATACAAATAAGAAAAAATGCAAAAATAGCTGTGGAACCACTGAACAATGTCAGGTAGCACAGATCTTGTTTAACAAGTTGGAGATAGTGCACGAACAAAGACACAGATTAAAAATATCAGACATAAACACAAAGCCCTTGTAGTATATAATTTAAGCATGGAAAAGGACTCAAGCACTCAGTCACCAAGGAAAAAATATTTTAAACAACGGAGTCTAGGAGAGCGAGATAGCCTATTGGAGAGAGATAAACTAGTTCCATATTTCATAAAAACAAAAGAAAAATAAACAAGAAAAATCAAGGATCTGCATGTATAAGATAAAGCCGTAAAGAATTAGCCAGACAGCCTAGGAGTAGAATGGCTCAAAACCCAAATATTTTAATAGAAAAATTTTAAAAATTGCTCCATAAAATTACAAAAAAAATCACTTTTGCATAGAGCAAAAGACATCCCAAAATGGAAAGGATATTTGCAATATATTATGAAGATGTAATATCTCCAATTTATAAGGAACTAATAAACTGAAGAAAAGAACTGAACAAAATCCATCTGAGGGCCAGTAAGTAACACAGCTCAGGGCCAAGTCCTGACTTTCTGAGTTCAATGCCCAGGCCCTACATATTGGACAGAAGGAACTCTTGCAACTTGTACTCCAACCTCCACACATGTGACATGGCAAGCACAAATGTTCACGCACATACATACAACGCAAACAAATAAACAACAATATTTTTAATTTAAAATCTAAGAATTCATTGGAAAATGGGAAAAGTTACGAAGACTTAACAAAATGACTTTAAAGTGACACCAAATATATAAAAAATGTTCAATCACATTTTTTATTAAAAAAGAAAATTATATTGATATTCCACCCTCACTTAACCTGATTGATAAAAATGAAGACAACTTATCAACATATTCCCTAGTCAAGGTTGAATAGTAACAAATATTCCGATATACTGCAAGAAGAAATGTGAATTAGAACAACACTTCCAGACAGGAATTTGGTAATATTTAACAAAATCAAAATGGATTTACTTGTTTTTGTTTGTTTTGTTTTGTTGGGGGGCGCAGTGCTTGTGATCAAAACCAAGGCCAATTGTGTGCTTGGGAAATACCACTGAGCTACATCCTTGGCCCATATTTACCTTTTTGACTCAGGCATCGCATTTATGAATTTTACCCTAAAGACCCATATCCAAAATAAAAAATAAAGAATAAAAATGTAAAATCACCACTGGCAATTACAAAGTACTGCAAATAATCCAACAGCCCAAACACTGGGTAGTCTCCACCCAAGAAAATAAAATGCAGTATGAAAAGGAAGAGGAAGGGCTAAGGGCGGCTCAACTGCCAAAGTGCTCGCTCAGCACACAAAAAGCTCGGGTTTGATTCCCCAGCAAAATTGTTAATAGTAATATATGCTTGAAACCTCAGAACATGAGAGCAAGAGGATCAGAAATTCGATGTCAGCCTCAGTTATAGAGCACTTTAAACCAGCCAGACTCTGTATCATTTCCCACTGAGAGTCAGAGAAAAGATTGCCAGTTTCAGGACTGGAGTAGGGAAATGCAAAATGGGTTTAAGATATCATGAGATGTTGACAATAACTCTGATTATAAATAATAATGGGTATGCCTAATTTAATTTTAAATTATTTATCAAAACATGAAAATATATGTTTAAATGTAAAACACATGGAAAAGACATAAGAATCCAAAGCAGTGTTAAACAAAAAGTTGGATGATTTACAACCTAAAAGCAAGACATATTATAAAAGCATAGGAATCAAGATACTAACTATGTTATTAGGTAAAAGTTTCTTAAAATATTAAAAGCTCAGTGGAGGCCAGTGATCTGGAATAGCACCTGCCACCAAGTTTAATGGCCTATGTTCAGTCCCTGGAACTCAATGGTGGAAGGTTTTGTGATGCCACAGGCATGTGCACATCCCCAAAGAAATACGTATAAGAAGATTAATGGAATACTTGAGTCCAGAAATAGGTATCTATTAAATGGTCAAGCGGTTACTGAAAAAGTGTTAGCAATTCAATGATGAAAAGATAAATTTTTCCAATATCATGTTGAAAGCACCAATAGAATAAAGAATCTTCACTTAGAAAGACAAATGGGATGGGCATTGGATATAGAAGAAAACAAGTAACAGGACAGGAGCCTACCACAGAGGGCTTCTGAAAGACTCTACCTAGCAGTGTATCAAAGCAAATACTGAGACTCATAACCAAACCTGCAGCAGAGTGCAGGGAATCATATGAAAGAAGGGGAGTTAGTATGACTTGGAGAGGACAGGAACTCCACAAGGACCAAATATATCTGGGCACAGGGGTCTTTTATGAGACTGTTTCTCCAACCAAGGACTATGTATGGATATAACCTAGAACCCCTGCTCAGATGTAGCCCATGGTAGCTTAGAATCCAAGTGTGTTCCCTAGTAAAGGGAACAGGGACTGTTTCTGACATGAACTCAATGGCAGGCTCTTTGATCTCCCCACCCTCCAAGGGAGGAGCAGCCCTGCTAGTCCACAGAGGAGGCCTTTGCAGCCAGGCCTGAAGATACCTGATAAACCAGGGTCAGATGAAAGGGGAGAAGGTCCTCTGCTATCTGTGGACTTGGAAAGGGGCAGGGAGGAGATGAGAGAGGGAGAGTGGGATTGGGAGGGAATGAGGGAGATATAGGTGGGATACAAAGTTAATAAAATGTAACTACTAATAAAAAGAAAAAGAAAAAAAGAATAAAGAATCTTGATTATTCCTGATATCATATATTTCAGAGTTAACTCAAGGGTTTGGAGAGATGGCTCAATGGTTAAAAGCACCCAGGTTGCCAGGGACCCAGGTTCAACTGCCAGTACCCAACTGGTGGCTCACAAACACCCATTATTTCAGTGCCCCAGGGGAACCCAAAGCCCTCTTCTTTTAGGCACCAAGTACACATGTGGTGCACACACATGCATACAAGTAAAACACTTATTCATAAAATAAATAAATCTAAAAAGTTAACTTAAAATGTTCAAAATTTCTTTTAATAAGCTTAAATTTCTAGAATTAACAAAGGAGAACATTGTAATGATTGCTAAGTTTTAGATCTTAAACACCTCCATAAAAGCTCATATATTGAAGATTTGGTCCCAGATGATGGTGGTTATTTTTAGATTTACATTTATTTATTTGCCACAGCGCAAAGTCAATGAAGCCAACTGATCATGGTCTAAAACCTCTGAAACTGGGCTGGTGAGATGGCTCAGAGGTCAAAAGCACTGGCTGTTCTTCTAAAAGTCCTGAATTTAATTCCCAGCAACCACAGGGTGGCTCATAACCATCTATAGTGAGATCTGGTGCCCTCTTCTGGTATGCAGACACACATGCAGGCAGAACAGTGTATAAATAATAAATAAATCTTAAAAACAAACAAACAAACAAACAAAAAACCAAAAACAAGCAAAAAGCTCTCTGAAACGGAGTCAGAGAGTACCACCTTTGAACCTTCTGAACCGGGGTCAGAGAGCACCACCTTTGACCTCACAGGGATTTTGTCACAGCAGAGAAAGCTTGCTATTAGGGTGGTTAGTGAGCATTTCTTAAATACAACAAAAACGCATGCACCATAAAAGCATAAATTATTCACTAAAATTTTAAATGTTTATACTTCAAATACAATGGCAAGAAAACAAACACATTACAATTGGGCAAAACACTTAAACTGTAAATCTTAGAAATAATGTATACTTAGTTTATAATTCAATAATAACACAAAACTAAAAGGAAAAATTTAGTAGACTCTGTAGAAGTCACAAAATAAATCGCTAGGAGAACACAATTTAAAACAAGATAAAACAATATATATTATCTAAGTGGCTAAAAAAAAAAGACTCTTAGCTTTCTCATCATTGGGACAAATACTAGAGGGAAAAGATTTATTCTGACTCACGGTTCCAGCTCAAGGTCAGCTAGATCCATTTATCCATTGCTTCCAACCCTAGGGAGAAAGCCCTGTACTTTTCAACAGTGAAAGATGCACAGGGTAGTGGGACAGCAGGGAGGGCGAGTGGAGTGGAGTGCTTCCAGCCACAGCGGTTCTCCAGGTATCTAAGCAAGAGCCCACAGCGGAGCCATTCCCAGCGAGAAGCAGGATTTCGAATGCTTCCCACCAATGACTGATTTCCAAGTTAATGGCTTGTTCCTTTCACTTGGAATTTCTAATGTCAATAACTACTATCATCTATTTGAAAAAATATTTTCAACACATCAAACTTGATATATCAACCCTTTATTTGCCTTAACTTCTACACTGTAGATTTTTTTTAAAATTCAAATAAGAAAATGGAGCTTTCCATCAGGTTCACAAATAAGACAGTTACAGCAAAAACAACAAAAAGGGACCAACAGGATGGCACAGTAGGTAAAGGCACCTATTGCTGCCAAGTCCAACAACCTGAGTTCAATCCTCACGGTAGAAGGAAAGACTTGCCTCCTGCAAGTTGTTCTCTGAGCTCCACAAACCTGCTGTGGCATACGAGCACCCTTTACACACACATACAATAAGAATAAATAAAGTGTAAGCTATGTTAACTACAGACTTTAGGTAAAATTCTGACGAATGACTCTGTAATATACCTTTTCAAATTGCAGCATTCAATATAACAAAATTTTTATAACCAGATGATAAATATTTTCAAATTAGTTTATACTTACAATTTTGTCTCCTAATTTAGAAATGCCCACATGCCTGTTGTGTGTCTGTTTAAGTGGCTCCGTATACTGTGAAGAAGTCGACATTGACTCTGTGCCACCACTGCCAAAGGAATCAGCTTATCTTTATGCACGATTCAACAAAATTAAAAAGCTGACTGCCAAAGATTTTGCGGACATGCGTAAGTTAAAAATATAAAAGCCCAAATTTCTTCCTATTTTTCACTTACTATATATAAGGTCATAAGGTCAGCACTGCTGGAGCATTCAAGTATATAACATACACTTTACCAGGGTCATTTGTTTCCTTACTAGAAAACTCTCCTTTCCACACAGACTTCTGTGATCATTCTTTACTGGTGATTTTGCTGTTCTGTCTGACATAGGTATCATCTCAAGACCAACACTTTAAGCTACAGACTGCCTCAGGTGGTAAGCAGTATCAGCATGACCAGGATGCTTCTCCAACTAACTAGATATTTTATTTTCCACTTTTACCATAAGTATATACACTGCTTTTGTTTTTCATTTTATTGTTTTGTTTTCTTCTGGCCCTGAACTCAGTATACAGTAGAGGTGGATGCTCTTGAACTCCTCCCCTCCTGTCCTCACTTCCCATGTGCCAGGATTTTTAACTTGCCACTCTCTTTAAAATTTGTTTCTCTGTGTACACTTGCCTATCCTGGACTCACTTTTTAGACCAGGTTGGCATCCAGCTCACAGAGATCTGTTTGCCTCTGCTCCCAGAGTGCTGGGATAAAAGGTTTATGCCCCATGCCTCGCTTAACTTGCAACTGTTAAATCTGGATACACATTAAAAATATCAGGGTAGGAAGTTGGAGAGATAGCTCAGTATTTAAGAATATTTGGTGCTCCTCCAGAGGACCTCTCAGTTTGATGCCCAGAACCGGTATCAGGTGGTTCACAACTCCATCTCCAACCACATGTAACTTCATCTCCAGGGGTTCTGATACCCTTGTCTTGACTCCTCAGGCACCTGCACTCACACATGCACTTATTCACATATAGACAAACACATGTACACATAATTAACAATCTTTTGAAAAATATCTGGAGAATAACTTTTAAAATAATAAGCTGTGCTCATAATCATAAAATGCAACCACGCTCCTTAGATGTTCAGTGGACACAGTTGTGAAGCAGTGGTGCTTAACTCTTTGCCAGGGCATCACCAATTCGCCTTTTGGAGTTCTGAACTAAGGTGTGTGGTTGGCATACTACTGTCCCTTTTCGCAGGACCAAGTCCCAGTCCTGGATCACTTGTCCCTTGCCAGTTTGCTGACTCCTAGGTCATCAAGGTTCCAAGAAACACACTGGCTTCACTTCATTTCATTTACTTATTTATTGGGAGTATACCAGTTGAGTCCAAGATTTGCCCCACACTAGTCAAGTGCTCTGTATTACTGTGCCGCATCCCCAGCTTCTTTAACTCAACATTTATGATATTAAGCATACCTGGAGCCATCTGCCACCAGGTCTAGTGTGCACACTGGAGGACCGTAGGTGTACATGCCATATTGGCAAATACACTTTTCTGGACATGTAGTTCAGTGCTAAAGCACATGCCCAGCACAGATGAAGGCATGGGTTCAAGCTCTAGAATGTATATGATCACTAGCAGAAATTCATGGAGCAACAACAACAAAACTGAGTATTCAAACATTTCCAACTCAGGAATAACAGAGCAATGTTCTACTTTCAGTCTGAAAGACTGTAGCAGTGTCTTATTTAACGCATGCAGCATCAGGGTTTTCACTTTTTTTCTGTCTTATATTGAAAAGGCTGGTTGAAATGGCAGCAAGTATAGTGCTGAAGTGCCATCGAATATTTCAAAGTGCAGGGCAGCGATGGTGAGCCTATGCAGAAAATGCAAGTGTCAGATAAATTTCACTCAAGCATGAGTTATTTTGCTGTTCATGAATCCAAAGGGTATATTATGCTGTCTTTAAGCAAACATACATAAAGCAAGGTTCACATTAATTGGTTGGCAAAAATGAGTGAGCAGAACCTTATGAGCCTCTGGAACTCTCCTAGAAGCAATGGTTCTGTATTCATTAATTCAGTATTGCAACAACCTTTTAGAAAAACAACTACTATGAATGAAAAGAAACTCTAGTCTAACCATCTCAGCCTAAGATGGCCCCAACAGAGAATACGAGACAACGAATGAGTGAATATGTATCAATTTCTCAGTCCGCACTGCATTAACAATTTTTGCCTTTGTTTTTGTAAAATAAAGTATAGACAAGTTAATACAATATACCCACAATCATAATTCAACATGCTGGCAAAAAATTAAAAAAAAATTACATGACTAAATCAAATTAACCATAATTATTCCCTATGATATGCAGTAAAAATTTCCTTTGATGTTTGTGCATAACATCAAAGAAAGATGTAAAGAATATGAACTGTAAGATTCCTTCTGAACCATACATTCTAAGACCACAATAAGAAAAGGCATCATTGTTAGGCACAAAAACACCCAGTGCTCAACAAAACTTTACATATGGGATTGTGACTGTAGCTCAGTGGTTGTGAGCTACCAAGCTTGAAGCCCTGGGTTCACTTTCCACACCTCTGAAATTCCAGCACCAGACTGTAGTTAAATTATCAACCCTGCAAGATGAACTTGACTGAGTTACTAACTGCAAATTCTATCCTAGGCCCTGAGCAGAAATTTAAGGCCTTGAGTGATCTGTGACAATGAGATCCTAACATTATATTTCTGTATTTATTTCCCTCAAGCTAATTTAAGAAGACTTGATTTTACGGGAAATTTGATAGAAGACATAGAAGATAGTACTTTTTCAAAACTTTCTCTGTTAGAAGAACTTACACTTGCTGAAAACCAACTACTAAGACTTCCAGTTCTTCCTCCGAAACTTACTTTACTTAATGCCAAATACAACAAAATCAAGAGTAAAGGAATTAAAGCAAACACATTCAAAGTAAGTATGACATAGTATGACTGAACACAATATCTGTGACTTTATTTTAACTTCTTTTTTTTACATTTATTGTGTGTTCATTTATTTTGTGCATGGACACATACCAGGTATTCACATAGAGGTCAAGGATAACTTGTGGAAGTTGGCTGTCTCCTACCATATGAGTCCTGGAACTGGAACTCAGGTCATCAAGCTAAGCAGCAAGTGCATTAATAGCTGAGGCACCTCACTGGCCCAGTGTTAATATTTTAAAATTGTTTAGTAGTTAGAAAACTCCACACATTGTCTCACAGATGGTGTCAAGAAAAAGACACTCATGTGTTTTAAATTTGGTTTGTTAAAACAGACAACACAATTCCTACCACTGGAGGGAGGGAGGTTTAAACATTTTAGATTTCACAAAAGAGATATTGGACAAGTTGGCATGAAAATGATAAAATTGCCTAGTTTAATGCAGTAGGGTTGCAATAACTACAATAAAATCAGGTTACTGTAATTCAAATAAAAGCAGCCCTGGGAAGATAGAGAATTGGTGTCCATATGATAGAAAGGTAGAATGTTTAAGAAAGGATAGAGGGGTGGGGAGATGGCTCAGAATGTGAAGGTGCTTGCTGTCAGGCTCAATTCCCGGGTTAAACACGGAAGCTATTGGTCGTCCTCTAACTTTCAACATGTGCTCTATGGCTTATACACAGGAACACATACACGTAATTTTTTAAAAATTGAAAAAAGAGAAAGACTGAAATAATAGCATAGAAAAGAATTAGCAAGTGGGGAATAGTAGAACATGCCTGTAATCCCAACTTTTGGGAAGCTGGAGGAGGACTACAAATTTAAGGTAGTTTTGTGGTGAGACACCCTCACCCATACAAATAATAAAATCTGCATGGCAGCAAAGGATGCAAACAAAGATTAAGAGTACTGTAAAAGAAATGACATTTTGAAATAACAGCATACAATCACACACAGTAGTAAGTTACTGATTATAAAGAATATTTCAACATAAATTCAAAACGAATGTCATGCTAAATTGCATGTTTGACAAATTGCTTTGGGAAAGCAACATTTTGCTTAGGAGTAGCCATTTTTCTAGAAATAGGTAGTACTTCTATGGAAAGCTCAGGACTCTCAAAAAACTTGAAGGATTCAACTGTCAATCTTACATAGATGCTCCCTAGACAAATTTCAAAGGCTGAATAATCAGGGATGAGATGAATGAGAAATGTGGAGTATGCAACAGAGCTTGTTAGATATCATGTCTAAAAAATAAAAAAAACCCAAAGACAATGCTTATAAGATCAAATCAGTAATAATCAAAATAACAAACTTATGCCAATATTGTTATTACTGAAATGCGCTTACTACATCAATATTGTTTTTAAAGTATACATTATTTGAATGTGAAGTAATGCATGGACCTCAGTAACATTCCACTTTTTCTTTATAGAAACTGAATAAACTCTCTTTCCTCTATTTGGACCATAATGATCTGGAATCTGTGCCTCCTAATTTACCAGAAAGTCTACGTGTGATTCACCTTCAGGTACAACCGGTTTTTGCACAATAACTAGCTTTGGTTAACTATGGAGCCATTTTTTTTTTATTATTCAATTAAAGACTTGCTCATTTATATGTCTAATTAGGTTTACATCACTAAAGCAGCATGATTACTTAATGCCTGTATGAGAATCACAGGTCAAATCCAGAGTGTACTAAGTAGATCAGTCTAGGAAGTATAATGTCTATCCTTTTAAAGGATGATTTATTTCATGTGCATTGGTGTTTTGCCTACATGTATGACTGCGTGAGAGTGTTGGATTCCTAGAACTGGAGTTATACACAGTTGTGAGCTGCCACATGGGTACTGGAAATTGAACCCTGGTCCTTTGGAAGAACAGCTAGTGCTCTTAGCTACAGAGCCGTCTCTCCAGCCCCGAACATCTGTTCTTAAGCAGAACACATCTTTAGGCACTTCCTACTCAGTCTGTGGTGGTTTTAAGTAGGGCTGGGGACTGGATACAGGGCCTCACACAAAACAGACACATGTTCTATCACTGAGCATTTAATTTTTTTCATTTATGGCATTCTTTAGCTCCTTATTTCTCTGGCTGGAAGTGACTGGGGTGAGGAAGGGATGGGCATCAGACAATCAGAGTCATTGTCTATATAACTGGAACCCTGGGATCTGAGGTAGATGTTGGAGGCAAAACCAAGAGCATGATCACAAGGGCTAGGATGCCTATGTGGTGTTTTTGCTTGTTTGCCATCCCAGAAGAGGGGATTCCCTTGATAGTGACCACAGTAAGGACAATGAAGAAAACAACAAGGGCAGTAACAACCAATTAGAACTGAGACATACCCAGGAACCATAACCAGCGGTAGGAATTGTGTTGCCTGTTTTAACAGGCCAAACTCAAGAGAGGCGAATGTCTTTTTCCTGACGCCACCTGTGACACACAATGTGTGGTGTTTTCTAACTACTAACCAATTCTCCAAAACCAGCTATGTATTCTAAAATTCAATTCTGACAACACTGAGTCTATGGAGACCCTCTAAGTCCAAGATTCAGTCTGACAACACTGTTCCCATCACAGGTATAATCCAAAGCATGTGTGTGTGTGTGTTTATACCCTATCTTGCAGTTTTCTAGAATGGTACTATGAGTTACTTCATTATCAAAATTCATTATCAAAATTATCAAAATTATGAGAGGGGGGAATAAAAAACTAAAGACACTCCTATCACCTAAGAACTTCCTAGGAGTTCGATTTCTCTTTACCAAATAAGCATTCTGTAATGTGGTAGAGGGCAGGGGAAGGGACACAGGATAATAGAAGCTAAACCACCTGGTAATCTGTCAGCATGTGACACAAGGTACTTACTGTTTAGCTCCTAGTTACTTCTTTCTCCAAATAGTAGTGGGCTCAATTTTTGATTTGTGCTTCTTTCTCCAATTAGAAGTGAACATGTACTTTTGGAGATTTTTTAAAGCTTGTTTTATTGGATAGCATCAAGTGGAAATTGCCAAAGTGAGAAAAAAATGAAAATGAGCAAAAGTTGATATCTCAGCAATAAAAGAATTTCAACTTACTCTTTTTCACACTCTTAAGAAGTATTTAAGCATTCAGTATCATTTTGAGTTAACACTTCAGAATAGGATACTTTCTATAGTTTATGTGTTTCTATATTCCAAATAGGATTGAATAGATGCTACTCTGAGTAATGAGTAAACTGTTATTCTAAAACAATACTGCACATTTAAAAATATGTTCAGGTGTCATTTCCACGAACTAATATTTTTGAAATTATTTTTAAAAAGATCACACTATTTGTAAAATATCTTATGTGCTCCTTGTGTTTGATATACAAAAGGTTGACTTTAAACTTCTGAATATTTTTTCTTTATTTTTCAGTTCAACAGCATATCTTCAATTACAGATGATACATTCTGTAAAGCTAATGACACTCGCTACATTCGGGACCGTATTGAAGAGATCCGCTTGGAGGGCAATCCAATTGCTCTGGGAAAGCATCCAAACAGTTTTATCTGCTTAAAAAGATTACCTATAGGGTCATACTTTTAACCACCATCAATGCAATTTATAATCTAAAGTACATGTACCTAATGTCTGAAGAAGCATAAACATTAGTTTAATATTATCATTTCATCTCACTATGATGGAATTTTATGTTTAAACAAAGATGTCCAAAATTTTTACATGTAACAACAAAAATAATCCAGCCCAAATCTCTTAGTACAAAACAAAATAATGTGAAACTAAACAGCATTAAAAACTCCTTGTAGTTTACACTAGACTGCCATCTAAATGGCACGCTTTTATACAAACACTAGCACGAGATACTCCATTTCTATAACTAATGAAGTAAGAGAATTCCAAGAAACTTTCAACTGTTTGTCTTTCTTAACATTTACTATATCTCAAAAGCATTTAAGGCAGATGTTCCAAAACACTGAGAAGCCAAGTGTTCCCAGTGACCTTCCATTGACCGTTAGGACGCATCAGCATTCTCCATAAAGCAGAAACTTTTTCTTTCTGTTAAGGCAGCTATTTTACTGTATTTCTCACTTAGCCTAATAAAAAGGGTAGCCACACATGTAGGCAAATTTTTCCAGATAAAGTAGATTTTTATTCTTTGCTATAGAACCAATTTTGAAAAGTTCAGTTTTCTGCTTTGTGGTTCAATAGATAGTCTTTAGTCACTTACTTAAAAAAAATAATAAAAAACTTTGAAAAAAAATCAAAATCCTAACCTATTTCTCAGAGAATAATAAGGTTCTTTCAAGATTCTCAAATATGAAATAATTGCAAACTTTTTCACAGTAAAGGAATGATTTCATCAATAAATTTGTTCAAATATAAGAAATGAAAACAAAATTTATTCTTTTGTGCTGTGTGCAACTTCACCTGTACAAGCTCACCCAAACAAACTGGATATTCCCAATACAGCTGTTGAGTACCATTTCTCAACAGTCATGATTTCCAGACACGTGTAATAGTGAAAACCTAATCTTCAGTCTAATAGGAATAACAATGCAGATTAAAGTTCCAAAATTGACCTTCAGAGGAAGGTACATAGCCCAATCACAAATATTAGTCTACATATTACTTTGAAGTTGAACACAAAATATCAGTGTTTTAGAAATATTGATCATATATATATATATGTACTAATATAATTTCCACTATAAGGCACACATCAGACCTCACATGTTATTCCTAGAACATTCATTTTAAGCATTTGATTGTTGTGGCCTAACCCAGACTGACCCCTCTTTCATCATTAAGGCTGACCCAGACAAAACTTTTCATTACAGCATCTGTGATCTGTAAGGCCCTAACTATTGCTATATTTACTATTCATTCTTTTTTTGTTGTTTTGTTTTTTGAGGCAGGGTTACTCTGTGTAGTCCTGGCTCTCCTGGACTTGCCTTGTAGACCAGGTGGGCCTCAAATTCACAGAGATCCTCCTACCTCTGACTGAGTGCTGGGATTACAAACATGCATCACCACACCCAGCCCTAGTTCCTTCATTTCTATAAGCTAATTATAGTAACTTTATCCCACTGTATCATTTTCTCTGTGTCTAAATGCTCACCTACAGCACTGGACACAGTTCTACTCTTACACTTTTATGGTACCTAACAGTACATCTGAGTGAGATATACAATAGACATTGTAAAATCTATCCAAATATAAAGGTTCTGTTTATATGAAAAAAATTTGTATAACCTTAAATAAATCATTTGAAATAAAGTGACAAGACTGAGACTGGACACTGTTCAGGTATGTCTATTAATTTTCTGGCTTTCACAAGAAAAACGTGCTCATCCACACATGGATACAAAGATACATGGTTAGTTTGGTATTGGGGGGGGGGTTCTTCTGGGGACTGAAGACAGTGCCTTGTGCATTCTACACAAGACCACGGAACTATATTCCCAGCATTTTATATTCTCTGTTTAATAGAATTTAATGAGAAAATAACATTAGATACTTGTAAGGTAAAAATTCAAAGCAAAAGCCCATGATTTAAATAAATTAATGTTTGAGAGAAAAAAACATTGGTAAAAATTGTAAATTGTAGAATTAACTTAAATAACTTGGGATTCCTAGGTATGATACTTTGAACATAGGTAGTTTACATCTTTGTCACACACGCTTTTATTGAAAAATAAGATCCATAATGAACCAAGGAAAACAAAGTAAAATTATTGACTCTAAAATTGACTCTATTATACAGGTGTTTTATTCTTGGCAATTATTACTAAAGAGATCCAGGTTTGTTCCAGCACCAATAGCTTCAGGTCCAAGGAATCCAATACTCTCCTCCTTCTGTCCTCCACTGACAATGCACACATATGGTGTACTTACAAAGTGCAGCAATACATTTATACACATATAATAAAAATGAAATATTTTAAAAATTATTTATACCTTACAAGTACTAAAAATACATGCACAAACAAACAAACCCCAAAAGACACGTGGTAGTTTGAAATAAGAATAATCCTCATGTATTTGAATGCTTTGTCACCAGGAAGTGAAACTGTTTTAGAAAGGCTTAGGAGGTGTGGTCTTGTCGGAAGAGGTGTGTCACTGGAGGCAGTGACCTTTGAGGTTTCAGAAGTGCTAGGCAGGCCCAGGATCTCTCTCAAGGCCTACAGCAGATGGAGCTTACACTATTTCTCCAGGACCGTGGCTGCCTGCTGCCCTGCTCCCTGCCATGATGATCATGAACTAACCCTCTGACATGTAAGCCAGGCCCCAGTTGAATGCTTTCTTCTGTAAGTTGGTCATGGTGTCTCTTCACAGCAATGGACACCAAGACAACAAACATTAAAGAATAGACACCAGTGTTCATGGCCTGGAAATTTTACACTGTTAAAACAACAAAACAATTTCCAGATTCAGTAAAATCCACTTGGAAGTTTTCTGTAGAAGCATTAGAAAATTGACTCTAAAATTTATATGGAATATCCAAAGACCCATTATAAAGAAACAAACTTTACAAAGAACCAAGAAAAAAATCTGATAGCTGTTAACTTCAAAACTTTTTTAAAAACACAGTAAGCCAAACAGTAGTATTACTACCATATATACATACTTATAAGTGATAGCCCACTATGCAAAAGGAATAGCAAAACAGCTTTAGAACTCACAGAATTTGGTCAACCGGTTAGCACAACCATGAAGAGTGTGCTTTGTAGAGGGAACACTACGCGTCCTGAGGACTTTATGTTGTCTTATGGTCCTTGAGGACTTCACATCCTTCTTAACTTACGAAGTCTATGAAAACTCTTAAGGGAGCTTTAAGCCCCTCACTAGGTAGCATAATGGTGCTTGATTGTTTTCAAACATTGCTGCTGGAGCAGATTAATTATTCATCTACAGCCCTCAGAAAGAACCAAAAGATGCAGTGTTTGCAATGACCAACACCCTTAGAATCTAGAGAAGTGGACTGTTAGCAAAGTTAGGTTAAGATGTTTTTGTTGGTGGCTCTGATGTTAAAAATCTTAGGAACTTTTCGAGGTTTGGAAACAAAAACAATGGCAGACCAATTAGCACTATCTAACATGACTCACTAAAGGTGGACTGGTAATCAAGGTGATGATTATTCTCTAATACCCATTTTTGCCTCAGCTTCCTGATATGTTTTAATGTAAAACTTTCAATGAGTAGATGTGCAGCCTAAGGATTTAAAATAGAAATAGATGATTGTTTTTATGAAAGTTTAGATTTGTGATTCTTTTAAGATTTTTAGAAGATTACTTTTTAAGATAATTGATGCTTTCTTTGTAACCACAGATTGCAGCCTGCCAGTAAAGAGAAACTGGCTAAGAAAATTACCTTGATTGCTTACACTGCGTTAATCTATAACACGTTGCTTAGGTATGAATGTATGTAGGTTCTTGGAAATAATTTGTTTTCTTCACCTGTAATATGTAAAATGTTTTTCATGTAAAAAACATACTGTTTTTCATGCTCACTCACTAAAAGAAAAATAGACTGTAATCACATTGTAATTTTTATACTACTTGAAAGATTTTGCTGTGGGTGAAAAAGAAGTTCTTGGAGCTTGCTCGTTTGAGTTTGCTTCATCCACCCAGTATGTATGTGTGTATGAGTTTGCTTCACCCACCAAATGTGGGTGTATGTGTGAAGTTGTTGGGGCTTTGTTGTGGATGTCTTCCCTTTTCTACCCCATTACAAGTTTTCACTGGCTTCACTGGACACAGAGAATAAAGACTCTGACTTCTCATTAGGGGGGAGGAGGGAGTGAGGGACAGAGGAAGGGGAAGGGAGGGAGAGGGAGAAGAAAAGACCAAGGCTTCAGCCCCACTTTTCCCACTGCAACAACGTGTGGTCCCGCCTCCGCCTGCGGAACCTCCCCCATAAAACAGCTTTGTAATCACAGAGATCAACAGCTCTTTAATCTCAATTGCTCTCAGCATGAAAACTATTATCCCCAAGCACTCCAGCCAACAACTTCCACCTACAAAAACCTTCCCTGTTAATTTACATTTAACTAGGCAATACCCCCTAGCCTGGTACTTTCTCCCAGCTTCAGATTTAAAAGAGCTATACCAAGATGCACGTGAGAATGAAATCCATGCCCCGTGGACCAAGTCTGATTTACAAAGTTTTAATAAACCTCTCAGACCCCCTGAGGACACACGCACAAACCTTCTCTCCCAGTTCTTTTCCAGCCGACTGTCTGGCCGAGGAATGTCACAACAGGAATTCAGCTGCTTTTATTCCCTGGTGGCTTCCTGGACCAAGTCTGATCCTGTACACTTCAGGATTTGAATCATTTAACTCTTTTATTAGTAGGACCCGGAGAAGCAGCCTTTCCATTGGCTGTCTTAAAACAAAAATCAACCAAGGAGACTCTTCCAGATTTTATACTAAGTATACAAGCTAGTTTAGATGAAAAGATAACAGACCCTTTTGCGAAAGCAATGCTCCTAAACAATCTTCTATGGGAAGGAATGACCCCAGAACACAGGCAAATTTGCCAGGGACTAAGACATAAACATTATGACAAAGGGATTGTACCTATGATATTGAGTGCCTCTTACCAGGCCTCCTCCCTGGCCCACGCCTTTACAATTACAACACAGCCTAATTCAAAACATTTTAAATATAAAAACAAAAAACAAAAAAACTAGACATTGGAAGAAAAATTGCCCAAAAAAATGAGTCAGCTGCCTTCAAACCTCCTACATTTTCTAAGTCAAGCCACATGTCAAGCTTTATCTTCTATCACTCCATGGCTGCCAATACACTAATGCCTCAATATCCCTCCGCAGCTTGTACCAGGAGCTAAGCCCATGCTAACTCATCATAGTATTGTTTTACAGGAAAAACAAATAAGATAAAAAACATCCTACTAGTTGGCAATCTCCAAACTGATAAATTTCCTTCATGAAAGCAGGATTAACTTCAAGGACTTGATTTCTAATGCTTCCCTGCCTTATGCAGTCAATTTCTAAAAGTTTACCAAGACATGCCGAGAATCTTACAGGCACCATAATTAACATGCTGTTTCATTCCACAGATACAGTAAGCGAGTGAAATTCATGACAAAGGATGCTGGACCAGGATTGAGATTTCTCAAACACCTGCCTCCTGCTCAAGGCAGTACCCACACAGAGAGACCAATGCCAAAGAAGAATGCTGACTTCCTTCCCTTCAAACCTCTCCTAATACCTATAACTCTCTCCTAGGCCTAAAACAACGGATCACTGATGCGCTGTCAATCAAACTGTCACCAGCATAACTTGTACAGTACCTCCTTTCTTCCTACAGAGTAAAGGGAAACTAACCTCCTGCTTCTCATCGCCTGCCCCCTCCTGACTTCGTGGGCTGCTGGGAAGCAGCCCCCAGGCAGTTAGAAAACCAAACATTTTCTCTATATATTTAGGTTCAAACATTTCAGACTTTACCTTAAAATGCTTAAATGTGTTCTCACGATATTCATACCACTCCACGAAAAAATGCAGACTTCGGAAAAACCAGAGCAAATCTCTTTTTTCTTCTGCTCTGAAAGAGTAAGATGCTATGATTAATAAACAGTATGAAATAATGGGCTCACTTTACACTTAAGCTTTATTTTTTTTCTCATTCAGATGGGTTACTAACACTAAAAATGCACTTGATGTCCTTCTGTATGTTGAACCCTGCACCTGTGTGTTTGTTCTGTGACAGCTAATGCTAATTGCCAGAACGACTATTTTATCTTGGAGTGCCCTACCCAATTTTTCAACCACTCAAATGTGACATTCTCCTGGAAGTCTTACTTGATGAATATGAAATAATGTGCTTTTTTGTGCAAAGTTTCTAACTGTATACAAGTTCTTAAGTGAGAACCCTTGTGCCAGCAGGCGGGAGCTAGATACCAGAAAGGCCAACCACATCATTAGAGGGTGGGAGCTCTGGACTAAGCAAGACTATCTACGTACTACACTGTATATATTTATAGTCTATCATCAGTTAGCATATGTTTATGATTTCACTCACATAGTTGTTTATAAGCTGTATTCATGATCCCTGAAAAAGCAGAACATCAGTATCAACTACTCTATCCCTGAAACATATGTCTCTGCTAAGCAAGAATGAAGACTCACCAGAATTAAAGTTAGCCTCTCCAAAGCACACTGTAACTAGGCAAATTGGCAGTATCTGTAAAGAAAACTACTTTTCTGTATGTACATCAAGTCAGATGTTACTGGAATGCCAGTCCTATAAAGAGCAAAAAGCTAGCTAATATGCCAATGCTTCTGGCATCTTGCCATTAAAACCAGGCTCTTTATGGTAAATGGGTACAGAAAAAGAACACTGTGAAAAGCACAAAAAAGTATTCCTTGTCCAGCAGGCTACCACTGGCCCTCACAAAACACTGTAGATAGAATAAACATCATTGAATGAGGTGTCATGGCAGGCTGAGGTGATGCTTGTCTAGCCCATCAAGTGCCATACTCCAGACAATTTTTTGCCAGTCCATCACCAGTGGACTCTAGTAATATTACAGAGAAGATAGCACCATTTGGTTTTTTGGTGAAGCAACCAACACTGTAGAGGATATATTGCCAATCCAGCTGACCACCAATGGACTCTCAACCATGAATAGTACTACTATGCACTCTCTCTGTTAGAAATTTTATTTTCCCTATTAGACTTCCTGTTAGTATGTCAGTAATCCTTGTATCATCTCACATGCTAACTCAAGGTGGCTTCTTCCTGTCTCTTGTCTAGCCCAGCTAGGATGTCAGCATCATGATTTTTGAAGCTAGAAACAAACTTATTATTGTATTCTTAGACTAACCATGTATAGGGTATAGTATCCTTACAATACTTGTACTTTAAATTCAGAAATAACAAACTTCTGTGATATATAATTTTAAAATTATTATCAAATGAACAGAGTTGAATAACCACTACAAATTATAAACCAGTTTCATTAACACAGAACAATGATAAGAAATACAACAGACTTTATATCAAATCCTTAAGAATATAGATGGATATCTTTAAAGTATTTGGGGATAGATGCGGGCACCAGGCTTTGTGAGAAGCTAATGTATTCATTATTATATTCTTAGACTAACCATGCATAGTCGATACTATCCTTATTTATTCATATATGTAAAATAAAAGATCATATGGTTCATGTGTATGTGTCTAAGTATAAGCACAAATTTTCTAGTTGTCTCCTGAAAATGACAAGAAACAAAACATTCCAATAGTAATGAACATATCTTGTGCCATATTTTGATTTCTAGTCTTAGTACCGTCTAAAAGTCCTCAGAGAAATTACATAAGCCATGATGGGGCAGAAGAGGTTTTATACACATTGCAATTCCTGAAAACCTTTTAATATCAAGTTATAAGAAAGTACTTGAAGATATGACAAAGTAGTATCATATGGCAGCTGGGGATAGTTCAAAAGGATCCCCATTAGTCAATTTTCAGATAGTTTGATCACCAACATAAATTAAAAAAAAATTACAAAATTATTTATCACGGTTAAAGAGCCTGCTCAGTGATTAGGATCATTTGCTGCTCTTTCAGAGGACCCAAGTTCAGTTCCCAACATCTATATCTAGTAGTTCACAACTACCCAGAAGTCCAGTTTCAGGGTATCTGATGCCTTCTTTTGCTCGCTGAGGGTATCTGCACACATGGCGCATGTGCACTTGCATGCACACACATACACTCATGAACAGTAAAAATTTCAAAAATATTCACCAAAAATGGGAATGGTTGAATGAATCCCTGCAATACACAAATATGAACACATACATTTACAAAATAATAGAGATGTGTTTCTTAAGCACAAGACCAAATTCTACCAGGAAATGAGGAGAACATTCAGGAAATCAGGCATCATTGTATTACATACTTACACAAAAAAACATGAAATTAGAATGTAGAGTGAGTTGGGAAGAGGGGACAAGAGAGTAGCAGTGGATAAAAATGACTGAAATACATTAGATACATAGAACATGTTATAATGAAAGCCATTATGTTTAATTAATATAAAGTAATAAGTTATTCTAAAAATATCACATTTGAGAGGTAGATAAGCTGATAAGACAAAAAAAAATCCATCACCCAGACAATATTTTCAACAATGCCTAACTGATCAAAAGAAAAAAAATAAGAAAACTTCTATTAAAAAACAAAATGTTGGGGGTTGGGGATTTAGCTCAGTGGTAGAGCGCTTGCCTAGCAAGTTCAAGGCCCTGGGTTCGGTCCTCAGCTCTGGAAAAATAAATGCTAGAAATATTTATTTATAATCATATACAAATATATAATGTCTTTATATATTGAATATATAGTCAACATATTTATTAATGCTGAAAATTAAAACAACATATATCTGGTACCATTACTGGGGCAAGAACTTGAATTAAACAGGTTATAGGCCCTAAGAGAACTTACCATTCTCACTCTGCTAAAGAAGATAGTATTACACTGAGATTCATATATTTCTCAGCCTTCCTCAGAGAACCTTATTTTTGTAGTAGATGGTAATTAACACAGAGACCCACAACTGATAAAGGTGCAAGAGACTGTGGGACGCTAAGCCCTATGTAAAGCATACACACACACGCACGCACGCACGCACGCACGCACGCGCGCCACATTCCCCCTCCAAGGCTCGAGGATCCTTGTGGAAGACAAGGATGGGAACATAAGAGTAAGAGACAACAGACAACTACAATCAACTATTTTCTGGACATAACAGGGCAGCTGCATAGATGGATTTACAGCTGTTGTGACAGCATGCACAGGAGCCGTGCAAGTTCACGACAGGCAAAATCCCAGCATGCATGCAGAAAGTTGGCATGGCGTCTTATCCCTGAGGAGCTATCCCTGACAACTGACAGCTGCCGGAAGAAAAGGGGTATGATATGCTGGTATGACATTCTCAAATAAATAATAAAGGAGAAAATAAAAAAGATAAGAAGGTTCTGGACTGTTCCAGATAAAAGGAAATTAGAGACATGACAAGTAAACATATGACCTTACTGTATCATGTATCTCAGAGAAAAGAATAAAATAAAGTAAGCTATGAGATCAAGTACAAAATCTGGAACATAGATGACATGATAAACTAATCATTTCACCATAATTTCAGAAGGTAATATGCACAGTTTAAAATGCAGAGCTCTGGGTATTGCTCAGCATTTGCTTAGTAGATGAGGCCTTGGGATCATTTCCTACCACTGCAAACACCAACTAAACAAGCAAACAAAAAACAAAAACAAACAAAAAAACTTCACCATACTTGAGTATGTGGAAATAACACAACCAGGATACCAAATATATGGTATAGATTACATCAGAAACAGTAAAAAGTAAAGACCTAAGAAAGTAAGTCTTCTTTTATGTTATTTAAATTATGTATGATTAAAATTACCAGGTGTGGTGACACACACTTTAATTCCGGTACTCTGCAGGCAAATCTCTGTAAGTTCAAGGCCAGCCTAACCTACAAAAGGAGTGCCAGGCCAGCAAAGATAGACTTGTATTAAAAAAAAATGTAAAAAAAAATTATCTAGTTATCTAGTAGAAATGTCAATTGCATGCTACTATGTTTATATGAAAACCGTAACATAAAGAGAGAAAAGAAACAGATTTAATGGGGATTCCAGACTATACCTGTAATGGCAATATATACATGTATATATTGAAACACTCTTACAGACACACCCAAAGATACCTCCTTGGTGATTCTAAAGCCAGACATGTTGACAATGAAGAACAATCATCACGAGGCCACTTCTTGTACACTTCTAGCCGTAACAACTGGTAATGTGGTCTTGCAGACCCCAGCTGTCCAAACTATCTATGTAGGGTACTCACTTGAGTTAGTTACGTTATGGGACTAATGTAGACGCTCTTGGGATAGTCATAGATCATGGCCTATGGTAAAAATTCTTTCATATTCCGGTGTCTGGCTCCCGTTCTGGAGAGAATATGGTTTTTAGCTACAGAGTTAAGAAGGCCTCGTGGAGCCCTAGGAAAAGCTAAGATCTTACATTAATACATAGACAAAATTTAAACTCATATTTCAGCAACAAGAAACAGTAAATAATGCATTGCTTCATGAAGATTTGCTTAGTTTATTTACTTACATTACTTACAGGTCATGTTGGGAATAGACTTGGTCTGTTCAGCTTTGCTCACAGTAACATTCTGTAAATATAATAGTGAGCAATAAAGTAGCATTGATTCAAAAGTGAGCTCGTGGCTTCACATAACATCAAACATAAAAACTGTACTGCAATGATAAATACTAAATCTTTAAATATTTAAAAAATATCATTGGCTTTTTACTGCCATTACTTATGCAGTATGAATTTCAAGATCTTCACATTGTGCATTGTACTTTTTAATGTGTGAGTTATATCCCTAAGTGTTTGGTGCAGGCCTGTATGAAACAGACACTTTGAATTTTGGGATGGGGTGCAAAAATGTGATTCTGTTTCAAGAAAACCAATTTAAGTTGTCCATGAAAAACTCAGAAGGAAAATAAATGGTAACACTTCCCCACCCTCACTGGATAAATATGGTCTAGGTAAAAAATGTAAATATTTCACAGAAAAGCTTTTCATTGTTCATGTCACAAGGCACGTCCTCTTTTTTCTTGCTTAGTACATGTATATATTGCCATTGTATATATGTAGATACACATACATATGCATGTATGTATATAGATTTTGCCATTGCCAGTCAGTTAAGTTGACACAGAGTAGCTACCTGATACTGGAGTCTGGGTGGGGAAAAGAGGGCTCTGTACTCCCAGCACATGCCACATGATGGTTGATATGCTTCTGATCAGAGTCTTTAGACATTTTTCTACTTACCCCAGCTGAAGGGGTTTCCATTGGATATAAAAGGCTAGTGTTCTTTTGTGCTCCAGTTTTCATTTGTCCTTTTTAGGAGCCAGACAATCATGAAAAGAATATTCATAATATTTACAGCAGCCAGACAGCAGAAAACAGAGGAATAAAATGCAATAGTCAACTGTATTAAACATATGCACACAGACACACTAACAGCAGATAACGACTGTGGAAAACAGAATGGTATTTCTTCAGGAAAAAAAAAAGTAGAATTACCATGTACACCAGCAATTTCACTTCTGGGTCTATGCCTAAAAAATAGAAAACAGTCTCAAAGAGACACTTGTATACTCATGTTTATAATACTCATATAATAGTTACAATGTGGAATGTCCACCGGCAGATAAATGTATGGGCAACATTTACTTACAACAGAATCCTATCTTAAAACAAGGAATTTCTGACATGTACTACTGTGGATATACCTTATTATACCAAGGGTGACTACATATAACAAACAATGTACCATACATTTCAGAAAGCTGTCAATTTATAATGTTTTTTTACCATAAAGAAATATAATTAAGAAAGAAATATTTAACATGACTCAAACATACAATGCATATATATCAAAACAGCACACTTATGCAACTTTTATGTTTTCAATATATCAGTCAAAATCAATTTAAATTTTAAAAAAGACTGTGGCAACTAAAGCCAATCCCTCAAAAGACAAATATTTCATAATTCTACTTCTATGAAGTACTTGATGAAGTTAAAAAAAAAAAACCTCAAACAAACAGAAAGTAGAATGGTAGATGCCAGTGAATGGTGGAAACATAGAATGGAAGTTACATGGGTTTTATTTGTTCAACTGTTTTTTAAAAATTATCTTGTCTTTAATTATGTGTGTGTCTCTGTGTGTATATGTCCATGTGCCTGCTAAATACAGAAGAGTGTGTGGGAGCTCTTGGAGCTGGAGTTACAGGCATTTCTGAGCTGACAGACTGAACTTGAGTCCTCTGCCAGTATGCACTCTTGACTGCTGAATCATCTCTCCAGCCATGATTGTTTGGGTTTTATTGATGTTGTTATGAAACAAGTTCTCCTAGTACAACCCAGGCTGGCCTTGAACTTGTGATCCTCTAGCCTGGGCTTCCTGAGTGCTGGAGCTCACAAGCATCAGGTCTGGCTAAGAAAGTTAATCAATTTAATGGGTATTAGAGTTTCAATTTTTTCAGAATACTGGTGATAGCTGTGCAATATTATGCATGTATTTTGCACTACTGAACCTTTAACTATAGTTAGGATGGTAATTTTTTTATCATGACTACTTTAGCATAAAAAAAGAAAAGAAGGCTAGGTACGGTAGGTTTGCCACTCAGTGGGATAGTCTGTGCTAACCACACAAGATTCTGGGTTCAATACTAGAACCACAAAAGAAAAGAAAAACAAATTCTATAATCCAGTGAAGGTAAGAAAGGCAAACAGAAGAACAAAACACAAAGGGAACACAGAGGAAAAAGTCACAGAACACTTGACATAATACATAGCTACATAGCATGTATTCTGTAGGGAACACTGAACACTGAGAACTTGTCTGCTGTCTGCTATAATATTTTAAGATTTCTGAGTGAACAAATTACTCTCCAAAGAATGCATACCTATAAAGAGTAGCAGTTTCTTTAATATGGCTTGTAAGCAAAGAGACAGAATTTTCTATTTCCCGTTAAACAAGTAAGCAAAAACAAAGCCCTTCAGCATGTGATGAGAAAAAATTCCCCACAAAACTTAAAATGATCAGTGTATACATACACACATCACACACCAACCTGATGACAGAAGAATAATTTTAAAAAGAACTTTAAATTTATAGTTCTGTTATTGCTCATAAAGGTTACTAATATTATAACATGTATAGTTTTCAATTATGTACAGGAAGTGTGTATGTATGTTGGCTCTTACCACTTTAAGACTGAGTATAGTTTATCTACTTTTCCTAAGGAAAGTCTAAACTTTAGCAAATGTAAAACAGATGTTATGGATTTTTCACAAAATGTTTGCAAAAACATTTCAGTTTCAACTAAAGTAGTGAGAAAACAGAAATAATTCTAAAGTCTCCTTTTTAAGGGCAAAGCAAAGCATAAAGAAAAATTTGGAATTAAAAACTTTACAATGTTCTCCTAGAAATGAATCTAAATTATGTTAGTAATTAATTCACCTACCTATTATAATTCAGCTGGGCATGGTGGCACAAGTCTTCAATTCTAGCACTTGGGAGGCAGAGGCAGAGTATCTCTGAATTTGAGGCCAGCCTGGTCTACAAAGCTAGTTCAGGAGAGTCAATGCTACACAAAGAAACCCTGCCTATAAGACAGATGGATGGATAGATAGATAGACAGACAGACAGACAGACAGATATTTACTCTCACACAGTCAGTGTTACAAAACAGTATTATCACCTTGGAAAACAGTTGGCAGTTTATTATAAACTTATCAAACATATCCTTATATGAATCATAACTCCAGTTCTACTTACTTGCTCTGGAGAAAAGAGAACTTAGATTTACTGGAAGTCTGGAGTGTGTCCTCCATGAAGGGTATGGTGAATACATTCCAAGACTTCCACTGAATTCCTAAAACCAAGATATCAAATCTTGCAAATACAATGTTTTTCTGTACACACAAAACTATGATAAAGCTAAATTTATTAATGAAGCACACAAAAGACTAATAAAACAGAATATAGTGTCTCTCCTGAGAGTCAAGACAATAATTTATGAAAAGAGTTTACATTATTAGCCTTATATATCTTACGTGTTTTGCCTGAATTTATCTATTTGTACCACATGTGTGGTTGGTGCCTTCAGTGTTCAGCAGAGGGCATATGATGCTCAGAAATTGAAGTTACAGATGGTTGTAAGTCATTGTGTAAGTTCTGGAAATCAAACCTGGGTCCTCTGCAAGAATAACAAGTGCTCTTAACTGCTAAGCCATCTCTCCAGTCCCTATTATACATTTTACTAACATGATAGTATATTATTCTAACATGGCATATTCACTGAACTATGAAAACAGCACAAATGTGTTTTGATGGATAAATAGGTTAACTGACTTTATGGAGTTAAGGGTTGCAGAGTAAGACGATAAACTATAGTACAAAGAGTATGAGTATATATATGCTGATGGGACAATTCTTGTCTTCTTTTTTAAAACAGGGTCTCATAAAGGTATCCTAGGCAAGCCCAGAACTTGTGATCCTCTTATTTTAGTTTCCTAGTACCAGGACTACAGGCATGAACTTTCACACTTAAAAGTTCAATGCTGGGGGCTAGAGAGATAGCTCAGAGGTTAAGAGCACCGTCTGCTTTTCCAAAGGTCCCGAGTTCAATTCCCAGCAACCACATGGTGGCTTACAACCATCTATAATGAGCTCTGATGTCTTTTTCTGGCCTGCAGGCATACATGCAGGCAGAACACTGTATATATAATAAGTAAATCTTTTTTTAAAAGTTCAATTCTTTGGTTAAGATGATTAGTATACCTAGCTATAAATGTAGTCAACTCAAGGACTGTACATTAAAAAATGTCTATTTTACTTAATTTTTCCAAGTAGTATATAAGCACTATGCATCTGGTCATCAAAGTCTCATAAACATCTCAGGCAAAATATATCAGATACTTTGAAAAAAACACCACCTTGTCTATAAAATATTCATACAATAGAACAAAAATAAATAATAAGCTATTTTATAAACTTACTAAAAATTTAACAGTTTATACCTCACATGGTACAATAGTTTTATGTCAACTTGACACAAGCTAAATCATCTAAGAGAAGGGAATACCAATTAAGAAAATGTCTCCATAAGAGTGGACTATAGGCAAGCCTGTTGGGCATTCTTTAAATTAGTAATTGATTGGGGAAAGCCCATCCCAGCGAGGGTGGTGCAGTCCCTGGGCTAGCGATCCTGGGGTCTGTAAGCAAGCAGGCTGAGCAAGCAATGAGGAACAAGCCAGTAAGCAGCAACCTCCATGGCCTCTGCCTCAGCTCCTGCCTCCAGGTTCCTGCCCTGCTTGAGTTCCTGTCCTGACTTCCTTCAATGGTGGACAGTGATATTGAATTATAAGCCAAATAAACCCTTTCCTCCCCAACTTGCTTTCTGGTCATGGTGTTTCATTGCAGTAATGAAACCGTAAGACACTGTGTGTGTGGGTGTGTGTGGGTGGCTGGCTGGGGGTGGGGGTGGGGGGGTATGTTGGGGGGGTGCGGGGGGGTGTGGGTATGTGTTTGTGTAAGGGGGTGGGTAGAGAGATAATGCTCTTTCCAGAAGCTTCAGATTAGTATCCCAGTGTCAGATGTGGGATGCCTCCCCTTCAGGTTGTTTGTTAACGTAGGAGTCAGAAATGACCCAAACAATATAGGTTATTGCCACTGCCCTTGGTTGCACACCACAATTTGATAAGACCCTGTTGCCAAAGACAGCACACACTCTGGCTATAGGACATAAAAAAATCAAGCCGGTATTGACCTGGAAACTCCATCCCTGATAGATAGCTTTCATAGTACTAGAAAGTGCTACGCATGCTACCATGGAGAAAAGTCATCAGTGGTCTTAACCAGGTAGACCTGTCAGCTAAAGTAATGATTGGGCTGGAAATGTGATATGAATGTTGTGGAGGTAATCAAATACTTCCTGACTGGATGTATGGTACATTCTACATGAGGGAATTCATGCCTAGAAATATAAACTCAGACAAATATTCCTGGCGGGGGAAGTCATATGCACTAGAGAACTTACTACTATTAATTTGATAAATAGACAGTATCAAACTTAGTTTCATGCTTAACACTCACAAGAGAAGCTTCTTTCTGGAGACTCACGACTGGTCAAAGAAGGGAGAGAAAGTGACAGTGGAGTACTCAGCCCTAAATAGGACATCTATATCCACCCCTAAAACTCAGGCATCATGACAGAAGAGAGGGCAAAATATTCTAAGAGAACATCGCTGCAATAACAGTGTCTTCTGGATATGACAAGGTCTCACACTCAAACTCAGTGGCTGTATTATCGGCACAAAACTTCACAGGAGCAGCCAGGTTAACACTCCAGCATGGAATGGAACCCATTCCCAGGTGAGGAGCAACTGACAGCTGACAGCTACCCGGGGAAGGAGACCCAAATGCTTTTCTTTCTTTCTTTCTTTCTTCTTTTTATAAAGTTTATGTTAGGATGGGGCTGGAGAGGTGGCTCAGACATTAAAAGCACTGCTCTTCCAGAGGGCTCAGGTTTGATTCCCACCTCTCACATGGTGGCTCACAACTGTCTGTAATCTAGTCTCTGACTTCCATGGAAACCAGGCATACACATCCTTGCACAAATATATTTGCAGACAAAACACCCATACACATAAAATAAATTTTTACATTTACTTTATGGCCTAGAGAGATAGTTCAGTAACTAAGAGCTCTGTAGGAGACCCAAGTTTGTTCCCCAGAATCAACATCAAGTAGCTCCCAACCTCCTATAACTCCAGCTCCAGGCAATTTGATATCCTGTTCTGAATTCTAAAAGCACCTGCACATGCATAAACACATATATGTGCAATCAAAAACAAATCTTTAGAAAATAAAATTTTGTTTGCATGTGTGTCTCTCTCTCACACACACATATACACACACAAACCAAAAGAGGGCTTTGATCTCCTGAAGCTAGATTTGCAGACAGTTATAAGCTGCCAATGTGGGTGCTAGGAACTGAACTTGGGTCCTCTGACAGCAATAAGTGATCTGTACCCAAACCATCCCCTCCAGCCTTGAAAAAGTCATTTTCTCCAGGGATGTGGCACTGGTCAGTTGTCCATGCTCCAGTGAGTGGCACTGTACCCACGTACATATGGGTAGCACTGGCTGGACTCAGATTATTCGGGGGCGAAAGAAGAGTAGATGAGTTGTTAAAGTGGAAGTTTCTGGTTTCTTTGAAGACTCAGTTTTGTCATGTAATGTTTTGTTGTGAGCTCTCTCGGGAGGGATGTGACTTTGGCCAGCTGAGAACATCCATGGGTGGACTTTGAGAAGAGGAGCTATATAGAGGCCCTCACAGAGTAAGAGGTTATTTTTTAGTTCAACATTGCTGCATTGATCCTCATGCTTCCACATTCGTCTTCACAGAGAGAAACGATCCAGAGAAATTCTCAGGGCAATCCAACTGAGTCTTGCAGCTTTCGCTGACTTTGTGTTGCTGCTTAGTGTTGGCCTTTGGACTGGACTGCTGGTATCCTGAGGACTGAGTTTGGTAATCCTCTAAAGACCCATTGACCCTAATCAGGAGGAAGTAGATATAAGAGGTCTACCAGCCCTTTTCCCTACTAATCTCCTACCTAAAGCAGGGGAAGGGTGGTTGGAAGGGAGGTAAAGGTGTTTAAGAACCCTAAATAAGGTAGGTTTGGCAAAAAATCTAAGCCTGCAAGTTGTAAGGGTGATGTGTTGGGTGTGGGATCCAAGAGGACATGAGGAACAGAGGGAAGGAGTGGGTATCACGTAAGTACATTACAACCCTGTGTGAAATTCTCAACCTCAAATGACAATACAGACTAGTCTTATAAATATGTTAATAAGTAAAAGCAGCAAGATGATAAGAGTATAAATTACAAACCTACATTTCCATGAAGTTCAGAGACATACAAAAAAGAAGAAATAAAGTTCAAAACTGGGCAAAACAGACCTGTGGCTAGACCTCAGGACACTGGTTCAACATCCTTTGGAGGAGTGACTAGAAGAACATGAGGCCTATGAGTACTGGTTTTACAGGTATACTCTGCCACTTCCCAGCAAGTTATTAAGTCACTGCCTAGGAATTGTTTACCTTTCTGAATGTATATGATGTCTCAATAAAAAGATTTCTTTAATGACAAAATATCAGTCTTAGTCAATTAAGTCTATTAGTATAGAAATAGATAGTAATTGTTGGTTTTTTGTTTTGTTTTGTTTTTAAATTGAAAACTATGTGCCAGGCTGGGTAATGTGGATAAAGAAGTAAAGACCTAGTTCTTGAGGAACAGTGGACACATTTTATACAAAATAAAGTCTAGATGTAGCAGAAAAACTTAAATAAAGAAGCACAGAAAGGGCTGGAGAGGTAGCTCAGTGTTTAAGGGCACTGCTGATCTTCTAGAAGACCTAGGCTCAGTTCCCAGCAACCACATGAAGCTCAGAACTGTATCTCCACCTCAAGAGGCTCTAGCACCCTGTTTTGTCCATGGCCAGAAGGCACACACATGGTATACATACCTGTTAGATCTCAAACTCAGAATGGCTGAGGGGCCTATTTAACATATCAAAGCAGACACTAGCTGCCAGGTTCTCCTTCCATCCCTCAGTCCTTACCTGTTACAGGGTTATGGCTGCCATACCCTGGCCCCTACCTTAAACTTTTCCAGCTCAGATATTGGGCTGGGCTTCTCTCCCTGTAGGGACCCTTCCCTATGTAAGCCAACCATTTTGGTACCTAGTCCTTCTGTCTACACTCACGACTGAGAAGCAATTTCTAAGTTTATACTTAGAAGACAACCAAAGGAAATTTAAAATGTTGAACTTGTGATTATGATACTATTAGCAGTACTTTACCAGAACTAAAGTAATAGCTTATAAGAACTGCATTGATTAATGTTAAAACTCTGAACTTGTGAAGTCTTAGTGTAATAAACATATATAGAGGGAAAGAAATCTGAAACATTTTTATATACCTCAAATCAATTTTATTTTTTAATTACATAAATTTTATTTTTATATACCTAAATTCTTAGACCATTACCACTTGTATTTACACAGATTAAAATACTTTCTTAGACCCTCACAACTTATTTAAGCTTTCACATACTCAGACCTTTTACCTACATGCAGGAAAAAATACTCATACATATAAAATAAAACATTTTAAAAAGAAGCATAGGTAGCCAGGCAGTGGTGGGGCACCCCTTTAATCCTAAGTACTCAGGAGGCAGAGGCAGGCAGGACTTGAAAGAGGACAAGGAGGAGGAAGAAGGTATATAGAAGAATGGAGGAAGCCTAATAGATCCTGTAAAAGTCAGGGATGGGGTTTTAGTACCATATACAACCACAGATAAGATCACCTGTGTGAGGTGAAGAGTGGGAAGCCGGACACACAGTTGCATATGCCTAAGGCTACAACTGCAGTGGAGGGTATACTACAGATACTCTATCCTCTGGGCAAGAAATGAACAGAATCTGCATGCCTGTACCACAGGGATCTTTAAAAAGTCCTGTTAGAAGGCTGGAGAGATGGCTCAGTGGTGAAGAGCACTGTCTGCTCTTCTAGAGGTCCTGAGTTCAATTTCTAGCAACCACATGGTGACTCACAACCATCTATACTGGCTTCTGATGCCCTCTTCTGGCATGCAGGTGTCTGAAGTCAGAGTACTCATGTACATAAAATAAACAGATCTTAAAAATAAAAACAGTCCAGCTAGAAAGTAGAAAGCTGAGGCCAGGACAAAAGGAAGTTTAAGAAGAGAAAACATGAAGCCTGGCCTGAGCCCTGGTATAGCCCATATTGCATGATTCATTCAAAAACAAGAAAAGTGGTTCATCAAAATGTTGAAATGTACTGTTGAGAAAATGAAAAGACAAAGTACAAAATGGGAAGTACAAGGTACATCCTGGGAAAATGCATGTATGAAGAGATACTTGTTTTCAAAATAAAGAATTTTCAAAGGAATGGTAAGAAAATAAACAACTAAATCATATAACGTAAAAAGAAAAAAGTGAAACTTCAAAGAGGATAGTCAGCAACATGTAAACACAGGCAACAATCAGGGAAATGAAAAAAAAAAAAACATACCTTTAGTACAGCTTAAAAACAGACAAGAAAAATTACCAAGTGTTGAGCCAGGCAAGGTGGCTATACCCATAATCTCAGCACTTGGGAGGGGTAGGAGGATTATAAATTCAATACCAGACTGAGATAGTGAGAACCTATCTCAAAATATTCACTCCCTAAATCGGGAAAAAATAGCAAGTATTGAAAAGGATGTGGGCTACTAGAAGTCTTGCACAGTGCTACTGGAAATGCCATGGAGTATATCATTTGGGAAAATAGCTTCACAGACTCTTAATAAAGTTAAACATACATTTGCCATACAACTCAGTACTATTTCTAGGTAATTAGCCTACAGAAGTCAGCAAACCTTTTCTTGAAGGACCTAATAGGAAATATGGAAGAATTAGAGGCTATATGATTTCCACCCCAATCACCCTACTCTGTCACTATACCATGAAGTCAACTATACACAATATGTAAAAGAACGGGCATGAATGTGTGGCAATAGGATATTTCTTCTAAACATTCATTAGTCATAGTCCATCCTTGAGAGAAATGAACCATCCACACTGAAGTGTTATACCAGAAAGACTTGGCCATGGTGGGATTCCAGAGAGAACTTTCAGTAACACAGACATGCAAAATGGGGTCAGCTGGCTGCTGGAGTACAGGCATGAAGCCTCAAATCTTGTCAGAATCAGAAGCTTTAAATGACTGAGGGTGAGACAGCAAAGCAATAAAAGAAAAAAAAATCCATGGTTTCAAAGAGAGAAGTTATCTGTCTGTGGGAGAGGCCTCTCTTGCTGGTAAGACAAAGAATAACTGCTTCTGAAAGAGAAGCAGCAGCAAAAACTCTCTGGTTCCAAGGAAAGACTAAAACATTCATTGGGCCTATGATCGTATACCAGCACGAGGCAGTGCTGGCTCATGTCTGCAAGCTCAACTACTTGGGAAGACAAGGCAAGATGGTCACCATTTTGATGCAGCCTGTGTAACAGAGAGACACCCCCACACGCCCCATAACATACAGAAAAATAATCATCCTGAAGCAGAGAGATGCCTCAGATGTAAACAGCAAGTACTTGCAGAGGACAATAGTGCACTTCCAGAAACCCCAGTGTGGGCCTGTAACTCTAGCTCTAGGGTATCTGGTGATCCCAGCCTCCTAAACTCATGTGCACACACATATACATAATTAAAAATAATAAAGATATCTTTAAAATAGTAATAATAATCCAAATCCAGTCCAAGTGTTGATTAACATTGAATTCGTCTCCCACAGTAACAGCATGATAATAGGTTGACTACAAGTTACTCAATATTTGCTTGAGTTTGCTTTCCCACAGGCAATGCCTACAGTTGAAAGGTGAACAGTGTACATATGCATTGATCTTTTCTGACCTCCATAGGCACTGCACACACATGGTATACAAACATACATGAAAACAAAACACTCATACACATATAACTTTTAAAAAGAAAAACTACTTAATATATATATTTAAAAAACAGAAAACACAAATAATTGTAAAATTTTAAGGAAAAATTTTAAACCCATGAAGTAAAAATTAACCACAAAGCAATAAATTTATAAATCAGAGGCTGGAGAGATGCCTCAGTGGTCATGACTACTAGCTGTTCTTTCAGAGGACCTGGATTCAATTCCCAGCACCCACATGGCAGCTCACAACTATCCAAAACTGGAGATCTGACACCCTCATACAGACATACAGACAGGCAAAACACCAATGTACATAAAAATAAATAGGTAATTTTTTAAATTTTGTAAAACAGCTTACCTAGATGCAAATTCACTTAATTCTGAATATTCAGTGGGTTCCATTATTATACTGAGGTCTGTTATAACAGAAGATAATTTCTCTTTAGTCTAAAATAAAGATAAAAAGTTTATGAACAAGAGCAGACTATCTTTTAAACTAGACAAAAATACTTTAAAACATGCAAATAGAAAGTTGACAGGAAATGATAAGATACTGGTTATTAGTTAAATAAATTAAATCATACACTCAGTACTTGCTAAAACCTAAAATTATTTCCAAATTAGTTACTTAAATTGAATACCAATATCAGCATTGAATACTGATATTAGGAGAAATGGATTTTTAAAAACTTTCCAATCAAACAATAGGAAAAACTAGCAAATAGGATTACATAAAAATTCAAAGCATCAGCACGGTGGTGGTGGTGCACACCCTGGAACTGACTCTATGGACGAGTCCAACCTCAAACTCAGAGATCCACCTGCCTGTGCCTCTCAGAGCTGAATTAAAGGTGCGGCAGCATATCTAGTGATGCTCCAGAGACATTCTTACAGCTCAAATTTTAAAAAGGCAACATAAGTAAAAGCTGGGCAAAGGATTTGAATAGACATTTCTCCAATGACAATATAGAAATAGGCAGTAACCAATTGATGAATAACATACTGCCATTATTGTTCTTTAAACAAATAAATACATATACAAACATGCATACACATACATGGACACTATGGATCCTTGTAAACTTTAGCTGTGCCGTCAACTTTGAAAAAAAGTATCTCAGTTTGCCATGTTGAGTTGGCACTATACAGAAATTAATAGCCATACTGGTCTGATAATGTTAAATTTTTCCCATCTGTATAGGGTTAATACATTTTTTTAAACATGTAAGTTCTTACCTATGTGAATTTGATCATGAAGCTAAAATAATTAAACTCAACCCCCCACAAACCAAACAACAAACAACAAATCTCCAAATAACAAACAGGCAGTGACCACAGAGGAAATTATGGACATATGTATCAGTCATTATCTAGCAGTTCCATCTGATCTGGTAATTGTATTCCTAGTCACACAGCCGAAACAAGTCCGCATATCCACTTAGAACCTTTGCAGGAATGCTTATAGCAGCACTAGTCATACTACCCCGAAGTAAAAATAACTTCACCAACTGCTGAAATGGATGAAAAGTGGTACATCCACACACAGGATAAAGTACTAACATGTGCTATACCAAGGATGAGCATACACATAAATAAATGTACATACATACGTATGCACAATACGGATCCTTGTAAACTTTAGCTGTGCTGTCAACTTAGAAAAAAAGTTTCTCAGTTTGCCATGTAATTGAAACACAATAAATAAAAAAAGAAACCAGACACAAGAAACCAAATGTTATGATTCAATTTCTATGAAATGTTCACAGTCGGAAATAAATAAAAAATAGGTAAGTGGCACCTTAGAACTGAAAAAAGAGGAAATAAAGGGTTTATCTCAACGAAGCTTTATTTTAAAAAATTATTTTAAGGAAAAAAATAGGGAGTTGAAGTAATTAACAGCACTTGCTGCTCTTGAACAGAACCTGTGTTCTGTTCTCTGCATCCTCATGATGATTCACAGCCTCTCTAATGCCAGTTCCATAGGACCCAATGCTCTCTCCAGGACTCCATGGGCACCAAGCACAAACCTGGTGCACATTCACATAAAGATAAACAAACAAACAAACAAACAAATAAATAAATAAATAAATAAATACTCTTTAAAAAGAAAAACAGAAAGCCTAGTGTCTGTACGTGTGTGTGTGTGTGTGTGTGTGTACTAGATTTTTGGCCTTTCATCCACTGACATACACAGATACATAGGTCAGTTTGGGATTTATTGCCCCAACTCAATCTCTACAAGGTTATAGATTCTGCTTAGCCAGGATAAAGGTGACTCCAAAATACTGTCTTCCATCCCTACCCTGCCATTGCTACTGTAGCCATGTCAATCCTGAATTGATAAATAAAAGAAAAGGGATTATAAATACCGTGGACCTCAACTCCCTTGAAGCCTCAGGTCATTGTCTTCTATCATGTTCTTTTAACAGCAGGTCTCCAATGGACTCTTATGATTTAAGAACTATGAATAGAAATCTTAAAAAAGGGGGGGGGAGGCCGGGGAGTCCTAGGGTCAGGTATAGTAGCTCATACCTGCAAGTCCCAGTATTCTAGAGTCCAAAGCTGGAGAACTGGCACAAGTAAGTGGCCAGCCTGAACAACACACTGAGTTCTAAACCAGCCCAGGCTACAGTGAGAGACCTTGTCTCAACCTTACCCCTACCACTTCGCCACCAAAAATATTTAGAAAGATACTAGTCTTGTAAACTGTATATACTTTTAAGACAGGAGTCAGTTTCCGATAGGCAATAAGGGAAAAGGTCAACCTGCAAGACGGTCAAATAAGCATGGGTACAAAAAGAGTGTAATTTAATCAACAGCCAACATGACTCAAGACAAGGTTAGGGATCAGCAAAAACTGCATGGTCAGCGACCTGTAATGCTAGCCAAAGTTAGTGGCAGCCACCAGATCTGATAAGGTTGGCAGCTAACAAAGAAATTTAAAAATGGACAGAAATGGGCTTCAATGGGTGGTCACTACCATACTGGGCAAACAACATGTGATCTTCTCCAGCTGGGCCAGGGGGCTATTTGCAGAGTCTATTGGCTCTGTGTCTGCTTTGCCCAACAATATGCCTAGAGACAAAACAAGTTGCAACACAAATTATTTCAGTCTCTGTCCAGTTTTTGTCATAAGTCCTAGAAGAAGTCACTGGACACACAGCCTAGCACTTTCTTCCCTACTCAGGAGACCTCACAGTTTGAGGAGTTTCTCTAACTTTTCCATAATGTCTCAATTTCTGTACTAAATCTGCTTTGACTTTGCTTATTCCTCTTTTATCTGCAACTTTATTATTGATGTGATATAAGGAACTTAAGACGCTGTCTCAGGTTGACTTTTGGTCACTGCTGATTAGTAATCACCTTAGTCCCTGGGTCAAGCTTTTCTGGGCCGACTTTAAAAATCTGCACCATCATGAAACAAATTTATTAGAATTTCAATGCTTGCATTCAAATATTCAAATAAGCAGATTACCTTTGAAGCCTGTGATGATGAAATTATATTATGTAAATTTTTAAGTAGCTACTTATTAGTAGTTTTGTTCACAGAGAGAAATTATGTAAACACACTTTAGCATCCTACAAACTCCCACCCGTCTGCCTTATACTGCAAAGACTGTGGAAGGCAGATACTGTGCGCACATTTGTTCTGAAGGTTTTGAAACTCTTCACAAGCACTGCAGTGCTGACAACACCAGGCAGTCAGCTGGAGGAAACAAATTCTATTTCCAAACACCTTTGACAAGGACTGCATCAATAGAAGCAATGACTCATACTCTCTACACAGATTTCTCCATCTTTCTTTCTAACAGTCTACTAACAGAACTTAGCTAGTTTTATGTCAGCTTGACAGAATCTAAGGACAATGAGCTGTAAGCAATTTCCTTAATTAGTGATTGATGTGCGGGGCCAAGCACTGAGGGCGGCACCACCCCTGAGCTGGTGGTTTGGGCTCCATGAGAAAGCTGGCTGAGCACGCCAGGGGGAGCAAGGCAGTGAGCAGCACCCTCCATGACCTCCGTATCAGCATCTGCCTCCAGGACTCTGCCCTGTTTGATTTTCTGTCCTGACTTCTTTTGCTGATGAACAGTGATATGGAGGTGTAAAACAAATCAACCCTTTCCTCCCCAGTTGCTTTGGTCATGGTGTTTTATCACAGTAGTAGTAACCCTAATTAGTACAGGCACTTTTGTTTAAAAACTGTATCAATATTTATTATGTGAGTATAAGAATGTATAAGATCGAAATGTGTTATTTAAATCTTTTCTTTTCTGACAGCTAAACATCTCCCTCTAGTGGAATGTTTGATTTTAGGAAAACACACACACACACACACACACACACACACAAAACAACAACCTGTTGCTCAGTCTTTTTTTTCTATCAATTTCAAAAGTAAAAATGTATACAATAAGCCAGGTGGTAGGTGCATAGGTCTTTAATCCCTGCATTGAAAGGCAAAAGCAGGCTGATCTCTGAGTTGAAGGCCACCCTGGTCTACAGAACTACAGATGGTCAGGGCCACCCAGAGAAACCCTGCCTTAAACAAACAACTCCATTTGATTTAGTTTGCATTTCTGTTGCTGTGATAAACACCATTTGCAAAAGCTTTCAGGTCACTCAGGGAAGTCAGGACAGGAACTCAAGCAGGAACTGTGGAGGAATGCTACTCACTGGGTTGCTCACTGGCATCTGCTTAGCTAGATTTCTTATACAGTTCGGAACCATCTCCTAGAGAATGGTGTCATCATAGTGGGCTGGCCATCCACATCACTCATCAATCAAAACAATTCCCCACAGACAAGTCCAATATGATCTCAAAATTCTTCTCTCTTCCTTTCCAGGTGACTCTAGGTTATGTAAGTAATTAGCACAATGATAAAATGACTTTAGAAGCTTGCTAAATTTATCCATCAATCTAAATTTAAATGTTTACTTCCTCTGGCGGAGCAATTCTAATTTTTTCAGGATTTACTTTAAGCATATGAGTATTTTGTACTATGTGAATGCCTGGTACCCTGAGAAGTCAGAAGGGAGTACTGATTCTTTGGAATTGTAGTTTCAGATAGTTATGAGACATCAGCTGGTATTAGGAACTGAGCTCTGGTCCCCTGCAAGCGCAACTACTGACACATCTCTTTAGCCTCTCACCTAGTATTTCTATAATAGAAAGACTTCTAGTATAGTGACTCTAAGTACTCAGTAGGCTGAAGCAAATGGAAGATGAGTTCAAGGCCATGCTGAACAAGGTTCATAGCAAGATCTTACCCCTCATCTTCCCCACTCCAACCATATACATATACACAAACACCACTTAGGTAAGAAATTAAAAAAAAAAAAAACACTTCATTTTATTGGAGTTCTAAGTAACAGGCCTTTGTCCCCTTTCTTTCCAACCAATAACTCCTTCCTATATAGTTGATCCCTAAGGTCCTATTAATTCCACAGCTACCTGGAGTTCTTTCCAATGTCTTACTTGGCAGTGATTCTTTTAATAAGAGTCATAACATTTAGAAGGCTCAAGGAAAATGAGTGCTCTCAACAGAGCCAAGCATGCTTTTCTGCAGCACATTGTTAGCAAAACCAAGTAGTCATCAAATGCCTGCATAATTTTAAATGTGAACAACAATATCCATCTCTTTGGGTATTCAGTCGCAGTATTTAGTCTTTCCAGAATGCCAACAGCTCCTCTCATATTCTTCCACATCCCTATGGTGCATAAAGTAGACACCATTAGTTGTGCCTAATGCTTTCTTGCCCTGAATGTTCACTGGCCTATGGTGACAAAAGTATGTAACTAAAGTGAAGTTAAAATACTGTAGTTTGAGTCCTCTCTTTGGCCAGCCCAACTAATGAGAACACAACAAATGTTTGGGCACAACACATCCTGAAAAGCACAACTCCACTTAACCCCTTGCTCAAATCAAACTCAGGATAGTCTGTTTTCAATTGGATTTGTGCAACAAGCCTTTCAAGTAGAAACCCTTTCTCCAGATAAACCATGAAATAACCATGAAAGACATGAACACCTATAGCAAAAAATGTGTATAAGACCCTAAGGCCAACAGGATACCAGAGTTAATTCCCAGAGTACAATTCTTGACTACCGAGGTCCTAAGAGAAGAAGCTAGACCTGGCTTTACAATATCACCAAGTCGTCCTAGGTCATAGTCTGAACCCATAAATGGATACTACATAAATGCAGGAAAACAGATGGCAGAGCATGGAGGAGCACACAGGCCAAAAACAAAGAAATTCAATTGGTCAGACTATATCATTTACAATGGGAAAAACCTAAGAGTTCCTAGGTCACACAAAGTAAAACACGGGTGGCCTTAAAACAGGCTGTCCAACCTGAATGACATCATCAGTCTGGGCTCATGCTCCAGTCCAGTCTTTGACAGAGGTCTTCACGGTCATGCAGTGCTGTCTCAGTGACCCTGTACAGCCCTAAGGGTTGGTGCCCATTGGGATCAGCATAATTTACATAAGATCACTCACCAATTACGCCTAGACATGTGAAAATCTTAACTGTTGTGTGAGTCAAAGTTTCCAGAAAGAAGCCACACCTTCAAGAGAAACCTTCTGCAAGACTGATTAACCGATTAGAGCTTCAAAGACTATAGAATCTAAATAGCCATTCCTTACCTTCCTCTGTATTGGACCCAACATCCTGTGGCTGGTATACAAAAACTTTAGAATCTCTTAACTTTTAATGGAACATTAGCTTTCACCAACCCAACAGCTAAGAGTCATCAGACAGCATGTGAGGCCTACAACTGACATCTCCCCACTTTACTGTGTCTCCTTAGACATGAGAATTGTATTTTTAAATCAACAAATGTATTTTGTTCAATGGGTATTTGAAATGCCACACTGCATTGGTCACATTGGTTGAACAAAATACTGATGTCAGTGAATGTTGGAAGCTCTGTCATCAGAAGAGAACTAGATACCCCACAGCCCATCTTTATCACAGTCCCAGGCCCGTGACAGCAAATGATATTGACGGCAAAGAACAAAAACTCAAAGCTTAGGTACCTGGACCTCATTCTTAGACTTTTAATATATGGCTCTCTGACATGTAATGACACAGGGTACTGACTCACTCACTGACTTCTTCCTATAAAAAGAGTCACAAACTGGGCATTGTTTAATGGCTGCAGAAACTGACTAGAACAAAGAATCCTGGAACTTAAGACAAGTGCTTGAGTACAGCTTGTCTACAGAACTTGAGGTGACAACTGCCTTTCCCCACTTCATCAATCTGATGACCTGAGACTAAGACATTTTTCCTTCCTGAAGGAACTCTGTTCTTTGAACAAATTTCTTGTAACCTCAGAGAACAAAATCAACTGGCTGAAACTTCTGCTATCAAAACATGTACCCAGCTCAGTTGGTTCTCACAATTATGGCTAGATTAGAATCTTTTCTGAGGCAGCCTCTGGCTGTTTCACCTATTCTAGCCCAGCCAATAGGGTTATGTATGACCATTCTGTCTCCTTCATTATCTTAAAGAAAGTCTAAGCCACAGGCATGTCCTCCTTGTGTTGTTCACTAGTCCAGAACAACCTGCATCATCATCCTACTCAAGAGTCTTTCAACATGGCTGTGGTTCCAAGATGACCTAAGAGGCCCTACACAAGAATACCCACTGGCTACTCCCACATTCCTGACACATACAAAAGTTATAGTATTTTTTTGTTGTTTCAACATCATGTGTGAGAAATTTGTTACACAGCAATAAATAATTAAAAGAAAAGAGCTTGCCTGTAATAAGAACTTTTCCTGTTTTAGTTGTTGTCTCAGAGGTTTACTGCCTCCACCAGTTAACCTAGGCCTAGTCCTGGAAGCTTCTAGGCTCCACACCATTTAACCCAGGCTTAGGATATTTTCAGCCTCTGAGACTTACTGCGGAATAAGCTTATCCTTTCTTGTTCTTACTGGTGTCTGGGCTGACTGATTCAACTCAGCTGTTCTGGCTCAAACTCCTCTCCTAGCTGACTAATTCAATATGGCTTCTCTCTTGGCTCCTAAATTGCTCTGCTTGGCCTTAAACTAACTCACGTAATGTGCTCTATCTCCTGGCTCCTTCGGTCTTGACCCGAGTTCTCTCTCTCTGCAACCCATTTCTCTACTACTGTCCAGGTAAAAATTGCTTTCTCTTTCTCTGCATTGCCCCTTCAGTAGTTTCTCTTTCCTCTCTCTTCTCATGAGAGTTGGAGGTATCCTATTCTGTCAAATCTGTGGGGAGCTGTTTTTGTCAAGCTGCTTTGTTACTGAGTATTCAACAAAAAACATGTTTTCACCCTGGCCTTCACCTTGAGACAGAGTTAAGCAGGTTTTGCCAAGTTCCTTTAACTTGTTTGTGTGACCTTGGACCATATCTACTATAGGGAAGTGGGTTTAAGAAAACAAGTTTGGCAGTTCCATGAACTTCTTTTTGGTATTGATGTGACTTGTTTTGCTTTGCCTATAAAAAGGAATTGTGGAGTAAACTCCTGGCTGCAGTTTTTACTGACAGCCCTCTCTAGCTGATCCCTTACGTCTTGCTTTTTTTTTTTTTCAAACCTCACTCCCCACTCAGGTACTGTTCAACTTTGCTCAGGCACAAATCTTTCTCTGATTTGTCATCTTTTCTGTCACTCAATTAGGCATCACTTCCAAACATAGGTGCTTCCTTCTAGCTTTACCTTCATAGTTTGGGATTAAAGGTGTGTACCACCACACCTGGACCTAAGTTTTTCTTAACCTGAAACTTGTTCTATACCAGGCTGGCCTTGAACTCAGATCTGCTCGCTTCTGTTTACTGGATTAAAGGCATGTTTATATTCCAGTCAGATCACACAGACCTAGAAGGCCTTTGGATGTGATCTGTTGTCAGAACAGCCTGCTGGTGGCATGCAAAACTGCGTCTACAACCTTGGGGTCTTTCCGTGAAGCCTAAAACCATCTCCTACCTGGCCTAAAATAAGGCACTTATAGGCTCAGCACCAATTCCATCATATTTAGTTGAGAGGATACTCTTAAAATTTTATATATGATACAAATGTGCTATAAATGAATCCTGGCTTATGCACGTTCCCTCATCTCAAATACTGTAGCGGGTAAGCATATGAACTGTTTCTCATAGGGAAAAAAAAATCTGTTATCACCACAAGCTCTAGTTACCTCAATTTCCAGAACCTGAAATTCCAGTTGAAATGTAACCATGTTGCAATTTCCTGATAATCTGTGTTTCTGTAGAACTTTCTTTGTATCTGTTAATAAGAAAATCAAATATTTTATTTAAAAGAATACTTTTTGTCAAATATTTAAGTGAATGTCTACTTGTGAACAGATATAAGACAATATACATTAGCAATTGCTTTAGAAAATCTGGAGCATCATGTCAAAGTAACTGGCCTTAAAAATATGATTACTAAAAATTTATACTTTCAAGTTATCAAGTATATCAATGGTTAAAAAATAGAAATACATACATGTATTTATATGTGTGTGTGTGTGTGTATATATATATATACACTAATACTAAATAAATTTGAATCACTTTAACTTATATGTTTTTATTTTCATTATTGATTTATCTCTGTATAGTTCTTGCTGTACTGAAACCCACTATGTAGAGAAGATTGGCCTCAAACTCAGAGATCTGCCTGCCTCTGCCTCCAAATTACTGGGATTAAAGGCCTGTACCACCATGTTCAGTCTTTTAATTTTGCGGCTGTGTGCGTGTGATGCATGTGGAGGTCAGAGGACAACTTGAGTGATCAGTTCGCGTCTTGCACTATGATAGTTCCATTCCAGGGAGTGAATTCTGGTCATTATTAGGCTGTGTATTAGTGCCTTTATTTGCTGAGCCATCCATCTTGGCTACCTGTTTGAATGTTTTTCAATATTAGTTTGTTGTTTGTACAGATTTACCTTGACATTACTGTAATCACCACACTTGTACCACAGTAATACTAGCTGGTTTTTCTACAGTTTCCAAACAACCTCAAGACCATTATAATCATATATAGAGTGTTATTGCTGGCCCCTGGCTCCTTATATATACCTGATTCTAATATCAAGACAAAGAAGGTAGACTTCTGCCAGGAAGAAGTTACTTTTGTCCTAACCATTAATACCCCAGTCTTTCTAATCCACATTTCAAAGATTCAATTGGCATTTACCAATACCCAGAACCAGACATCTATAAGCTGTTCCAGATCTTCATGCCTCTTATACTTTTGTTTCATTGCCTTTGCAGCTGGTCTCACACATTACTACCAAGCTGTTTCAAGAAATTGCTAAAAACAATAAATTGAACCTATGTTTAGCTTTTCCACTAACGGTGTGCATGGTATTACACATCTTTAATCAGCAGTGGAGAGGCAGAGACAAGTGGATCACTGTGTGTTCCAGACTAGCCAGGGCTATATAGACATAACATCTTTTTATAAAAAATAAATGTCACAAAAAATGAGTTTAAATGATATGTTTGAAATATAACAAGCATAATTTAAATGCTTAAAACACAATAATCTTAACAGCTCAATCATTTTTACATGTGTTTACTCATATAACCAGCACCCAAATCAGGATGTACCATTTATAGTACCTTGTAAGTTTTCCTTACCTTCTTTCACAGACTATTCCTTATCTCCCAAGAGATAAGAATTATATGGAAGTATATAGTTTACTAATGAAGTTTTTTTTAGGAGGACACAATTCTACAAAGATAGAGACCAGGGAAAAAAAGGGGCAACTTCATTTTGGAAGCTGGAAATCAGATGGATGAATTAGGTAGTGCATTGACTTAGAACATTTACTAGAATTGAAACCCAATGCAGTTACATAGAATATCAGAAAGGCATTCTGAATTGGGCTACCAATTACTCTACAGGTGGCGATAAATCCAGATTGCTGGATGTGGTTGTACATACCTGTAACCAAAAAACACTCAGAAATATAGTAAGTTGATTTTTGATAAAGAAAAAAAGGCAATCAATGTAGAAAAGCTACTACTCTATTTGAAAAAATATGTTGGGGCTAGAGAGATGGCTCAGAGGTTAAGAGCACTGGCTGTTCTTCCAGAGGTCCTGAGTTCAATTCCCAGCAACCACATGGTGGCTCACAACCATCTATAATGAGATCTGGTGCCCTCTTCTGATGTGAAGGCATACATGCAGATATTGTATACATAATAAATAAATAAATTTTAAAAAAAAGAAAAAATATGTTGGACATCTGAATGCAGAAAATAAATCTAAACACTGACTTCTCAACTTTTATAAAAATTCAAAACAGATCACAGATATGTCAGCATTTCTCCTGACACAACTGTCTCCTAACAATATCTTCTGCCCTAACTGCTTTCTCTTCTTGTTCTAGACGTACATAATAAAAACAAAAATACATGAGTCATAGAGTAGAATACTGAGGAAAATCTAAGTGATTTGGGGTGTCATCAGTAAAAATCAAAGGACCAGACTGGTGAGAAGGCTTAGAGGGGTCAAAATGCTTGGCATCATGTGCTTGCTAGTTTGTGGGCTCTCTCTTCCACCCTTTCAACCCCTTACACTAGATATTAGATAAAACAGGATAAAGAGGAAAGAAATGAGATCCCTGAATAAAATGAGGGGCTAGAAAGGAGATGTTATCATTAGACTACTTCCTGTTGATTAAGAGTATCAAGTTCTTTGGGAAAGTTTAATCTTTCTTGTCAGGATATCTAATTTCTTCTTGTTTCTTCTTTGTGCATGGCTACTTAACAAACGGCCAATCTATGGGGATCTAGCATTTATATGCCCCCTGAAAAGTTCCCAGAATACCTCCCAGAAACTACCTACAGCTGGCATAATGAGGCCTCTGCTACAGCCTAAGGGAAATCATAGTCAGCTGCTGCAAAACAGCCCCATATCCCCACACCCTGGATTAAAATGAAAACATTCTTATACTATCTGTATGTGTTTTTTGTTTTTCTAAAGACAGGATTTCTCTGTGTATCCCTGACTGTCCTGAAACTCCCTCTGCAGAGGGATCAAAGGTGTGCACTACCACTGCCTGGCTCAGAGAATTTATTTTTCATTGTAATAAAGTTTATTTTTCTAGAAAACTGAGAATACATGGGAGCACAAAGAAAAAAAAAACCTATATGCCACTACCCAAAGACATTTGTTTTACTAAAAATTCTAACATTTTATCCTAGCCTCTTTCCTTTGAATACTAGTCTCCAGAATGCATTCATACCACATCTCATTTTAATACATGTGTTATGCCATTTGGTAATGTAGAGACCAGCATGTGAAATAGTCACTTAATTATCATTCATGTTTAAAATTAGTAAAAGAAATAGAAGGTACTGTAGGATAAAGTTTTTTCAGTGAAAATCTCCTGAGAGTAATTTGCTTCAGATCAAGCAATTCACAGCAAATTCACACACAAAAAGTACTTTAATTTGAAGACACTTTTTAAATTTGAACAGACTTTTTTGTTTCCCTGTGTAAGAGCCCTGGCTGTCCTGGAACTCTCCTTATAGGCCAGGCTGACTCCAAACTCAGAGACTGGCATGCCTCTACCTCCCGAGTCTTGGGATTAAAGGCATGCACCACTACAGCTGGTAGCTAATTAATATTTTTTTAAGAGGTAAGGATACAGCTATGGGATAGATCAGCTGATAGAGTTTTTTGCCTTTTAAGCATGAGGGCCTACATTAGCTCCTTGGAATATAGACGAAAAAGGGGGTGGGGCCAGAGAGGAATACACAAGGAGTCAGAAGGGAAGGACAGAGCCATAGGCCAGCTAGCCTGGCGCACACCACACAGAGACTAGAAGAGACACTCTGCCTCAGCAACACGGAAAGAGAACAGACCCCTGAACGTTGCCCTGTGTTCACCATAAGCACACTGTGACATGTGCACCCCACCCCAACTCACACGCATAATAAATTTTAAAAACCACAATCAGGTTGAAAATAATGCTTACCCTTTTCTGTCACTTCAGTGCTTACAGTGTCCTCGACCTTGGAATAGTTTCTTATATTGATGCCAGTAAGTTTACTCAGAAATGAGAGTTCAGATCTTAAACGTCCAACCTGACTTTCCAGGTCTGTCAAGGATTTCCCAGAATCTGACCGGGAAGTTTTTTGAAATGATTTCCTGAAAAGCAAATATCAGAAACAGTTACTTGACAACCAGTAAACGACTGACTATATAATTTTTCCTCTAGGATCCATCCCTAGTCCAAAGGTGGGGCTTCCAGAGAACCCAGTTTTGACTTCCAGTACCCACATGGTGGCTTACAACAGTCTGTTACTCCAGTTCCGTGAGGTCCAATCCCTGTTCTGGCCTCCACTGAGCACCAGGCACACATGTAGGACATAGACATATATGCAGCCAAATCAGGGACAATCTGAGCTTGTTGAGCTTAGAACTTTCCAAGTAAAATGGCAGACTATCAGCTATCTCTGTATGACCTGATGAAGAAGTGTCCTGGTAAGAAAGAAAAAAAAAAAAAACACCTCTACTCCAAAAGAAAACACTTCAGAAATACAGGAAAATGGAAATCATATTAAGCAAAAAAGATAAATGCTAGTTTTCTCTTTTGTGAAATCCAGATTTAAAGTTCTCCGTCGGTGTCTTTGTGCGTGTTGTGTGTGTGCTGCCTGCCAATCCAATCAACCATTAACACCATTTTAAAAGCATCTTGGAGGATCAGCAAGCTGGCTCTGCAGGTAAAAGGACTTGCTGCACAAGCCTGCCACTGAAGTTTTATCCCCATTGGAAGGAGATAACTGACACTTGAAAGTGTCTGTTCTATACTCTAGACTCAGTATACATGCTATAGACTATTGAGTATACACATACAATAATAATTTTAAAACATTAAGTACATGTCTCAATCTTCCTTCATCACAGTGAGAAAATTTTCACATTAAATCCACATATTTTGGACTAATATTTAATGTCTTCCCTAATGTGGACTCTTAGCTCTCAACTCCATTACTGAGGAGTCCCAGATTAAACAGATCTACTATGTAAGATACAGGGCTTATATTGACATCTTGTGGTGAGTAAAGAAACTACTTTTTCACACAGTGCTTCTGAAGCTTTTAAGTGTGCATATAAAGGGTATAGCTGCAAGCTATCTTGATAATACAAATTCCAATTCAGTAAGTGCGGACAGAGTTACCCTGGCAGTCTCACCAACTCCCAGGTTATCCTAATGTTTCCAATATGTGGGTCACACCTAAGTCCATAGCAAGGGTCTCACAATTCTTGTGAAATAGCGCATATTGGCCAGTGCGCACACATTTCCCTCATTCTTTCATCAGTCACAACTTTCTCTTATTTGATTTTCTTTAGGACTTCTCCACATTTTTCTGCACTCCCAAGGTTCTGTTCTGCACAGGAAAATCTCATTCTCTACACCTGCACCAAATCATACCTAATAAAGTTTTCATGTTTAAGGTACTAAATTACTGTAAGTTCCAGCCTTCCTTCTTTGAATGGATAATGCCTGAACTTTGGATTTCTCCAGGACTTAGAGAACCTATTTAACTTTTCTGACACTCAGGCTCATTACCTTAAAAGAAGGTTTAAATAGCACCTAATCCAGAGGATTATCGCTTTCCTGAAGATGGTATTAGCCACATATCAATGTAGTTCCCCTAAGCTATTCCTCGTAGGTAATTTCTGTCCACCACCGCCGCCGACACCTCCAGGACAGTCCATGGTCCTTATCTATGCTAGGCTGCTATGCCGCTGGACTATATACTCCCAATCCTTACGTTATTAGCATAATACAAAAAATAATCAGGATCACTTAACTATGTTTAGGTGACCCACTAAAACAAATCCATGAAACAAGAGTTAGGGAATACCCCCATCACTGGGGCTGAGGGTTGGGGAAGAAGGATCGTGATTTTGAAGTCAAGTCGAGCGAATTCCTGACCCACTCAGTAACAATGTCTCCAAAACCATAAAAAACAGCCCAACTAGATACTGTTTCCCGAAGGCAACACAGCTTAAAGAAAAGCAAGCCTTTCCCTTCGATTCTCATCAACGGAGCGAAACAACTCTAAAACAAAACAATTTTCTGCTGGTAATAGCCAAGCCATAAGCCCCAAACGCAGTGCTCATACTGTGAGGTCATCGTCCTCACAGAATCGACACCGATTCAAGTTCACATCTCACGAGGTCTCCCACCGCAGTATTCAGCACAGGGCGTGCCGGCAGTGGGAGCCCAGACTGTCAGATCTGCTGGGTGCCATGGTGCGTGGGCCCGAGGGGCGGACAGGAGCCCCGTACCGGGCTCCGGACGTCTTCTCCTCGGACTTTTGCAGCATTCTGCACTCCCGCTGCAGCGCCGCGACCTCCGCCTCCAATACGCGCAGTTCGCGAGTCTCGGGATCCATGGCAGCGCACGCCCTGCCCGCAGCCGACGCCTCGGCACACAACTGTTTGGGCGCCTCGCTCGCCCGGCGCTTCGAGCAGCGCGCGCGCTCCGGGGCGGACCATTCGGAAGCTCGCGGGGGTGACGGGGTGAGGCTGTCGGCCACGCGCGCCCACCCCCACGGCCTCAGCCAACGTTCCAGATCCCGACGCCCCTCCGAACGTCCTGGGCGCTGTCTAGACGCTCCGGACGCTTCTGAGAGTTGGTTCGCTCCCAATCGAACGTGACGCTCCACTGGTCCGCCACCCCTCTAACGGCCTCTGGGATACCCGAACCCTTACGTCACCGAAGGGGCGGCTCTCGGAAGCACGAGGAAAAGAGTCTCTTTATTTTTGTTCCGCTTCCTCACTTCCGCTCCGTCGGCCCGGAAGTCAGGAGTCAATCACGCGGCAGCTTGTCTTTTCTGTAGGAAGTACGGATTTTTTTTTTTACCCCCTGCTCCGGCAATTTTACAACGTGGAAGAGAAGGTAACGGAACGTCAGTTACAGCGAAGGTAGACAAAATAAAGAGCCCTCGGGTACTGCGTGAAGGCGGAACCTTAGGCGACTGGGTGGAAATCCCTGTAGGAAGGAAAAGAAAATGTGACTGCTGGCACATGTTACTAGATGTTGGGGCTACACTGCACTAGAGTTGAGGGGCAGCGTCTTGAGAAGTGTGTTTGCATGTGAGAAATGATGGGCTGTTGGGCCTAGCCTCTCCTCTCCTTCCTCGGGGCTTCTCGGAGGAAGGAGTGGTGGGAAGGATGGGACAGAGGCAGTCAAGAAGTGGTACACTGTAGCTCCCTCCCAGACTGCCGGGCTTTAGCTTTGGGCTCCTGCCGCTGTTTTGCGATCTCGCTTGGATGCAGTCAGCCAGCTTTTGAGGAAGGTTTGCGTGAGAGATGAGCATCATCTGACAGCTAAACGAGGTGGAGGCAGCTCTGGAAAACTTTTCCAGCAACTTTGGTAGTATAGTGTTAATAGTTCTAGGATCTGAAATTAAACCTGATTAAGATGCTTGCTTCACTGCGGTTTTTTTAGGTGGCATTGGGAAAGTCTTAACCTCTCTGCTCCTCTGAACAGTGAGATTCACACAACTGCTTTATACAATACAGGCACACAGTGGGGGCGGGGGGTACAACATTGTAGGTATGACATCAGTTGTTCTCTTTGTGCCTGAACAGCACACTTGTATTATGCCGTACAATTGTAATTGCATACTATCTTTATTATGACTATGGAGCTCCAGGATGGAGACATTTTTGTCAGTATCTGTTAAAAGTAAATGTACAAATGTATCAAAGGGGGGAAACCCCAGTACTGAGGATAAGAAACTGAAAGGGGTAATATAATAGCTGTGGTTGTTTACAAAGAAAACATTGCGAGAGGGTGGGAATGCTGCACTTGGGTGCAGTTCCGAAGAACTTTGAATCTGTGGATGTAGGGCCTTTGTAAAATGTCCAGGGATAAAATCCAAAGCAGTATAATACAAATGATGAGACATAGTTCCATAACACCAGCTTGGCACGGATGTTTCAGGAGAAAGAGTTGTGTTATATTTGTGAAAAACTAAGTGTTTTTTCTGCCCCAAATTACTTTTCCAGATAGATGCCCAGCATTGATGAAAGCCAGCAGAGAAATGAAGCGCCTCTTTGTGGGTGGACTTGGACTGGGCATTTCTGAGACAGACCTGAAAAATCAGTTCAGCAGATTTGGAGAAGTTTCCGATGTAGAGATCATCTCAAGGAAAGATGACCAAGGCAAATCTGTAACCATTCTCTTGAGTAGTTAAAGTGAGACAACTTGGGTATTACAGGAGAATGCAACTCCAGAGCTGAATATTAGTGCTAAACATTAAAAATTATATGTAGTGTCCTGGAAGTATTGCCTACAAAAATTTATTTTGAAACAAGAAAAACTATAAAACAATTGGATTTCCAAAACTTCTTTACTTTCAATTTTAGGAGTCAATGTTCTAACATTATCTTATTTTTTTCCTTTTTTTATTTTTTATTTTATGTACATTGGTGTTTTGACTGTGTGTATGTCTGTGGGAGGAGCTACAGACTGTTATGAGCTGCCATGTCCCGGTGCTGGGAATTGAACTCTGGTCCTCTGGAAGAGCAGTCAGTGCTCTTAACCTCTGAGCCATCTCTCCAGCCCCCCTAACATTATCTTATTAAGTAGAATGTCACTAACGTACAATCCAGAGATGTCTTGACAGATTATGAGGATTTTTTTCCTTACTCAATTTTTAAAATAACTTATTTATTTTTAATTTCATGTGTATTGGTGTTTTGCCTACATGTATGTCTGTATGAGAGTGTTAGAACTGGAATTCTCTGGAAACTGGAGTTACACACAGTTTTGAGTTGCCATGTAGGTGCTGGGGATTGAACCAGGGTCGTTTGGAAGAATAGCTAATGCTCTTAATCGCTAAGCCATCTCTCCAGCTCCCTCCTGACTCGTTTTATTTAGAAATACTTTGATCATATTTATAAAAATGCAGACTTTGTTCTGGTGTGGCAAAAAAATATTTTCTTTCAAAGAATAAATATCCATGAACTCACTTGGTTTGAAAGGTTTTTAAGGCTGGTCATGGTGGCACACACCTTCAATCCAGCACTCAGGAGCCTGAGGCAGGCAGATATCTGTGTTCAAGGCCAGGCTGGTGTTCATAGCAAGTTTCAAGACAACCAGCCCTATATAATAGAGACACCGTATACAAAAAAAAAAAAAAAAAAGGAAAGAGAAAACTATTGATTTGTTCACTGAAAAAAATTTTAATCAGCTTAATTCTATTTATTTATTTATTTATTTATTTTTAGGAAATTCACAGAAAGTCTTTGCCTATGTTAACATCACAATAACAGAAGCGGAGCTGAAAAAATGTAAGATCATCATGTATTTTTTTTTATTAAGTGTCAGTGTGGTTGTATAACTTGAAATGACTTTGGTTCAATATCTAAGCCTCACTAATCACTTAATGAGCTCTGTAGATGACAACCTTGATAAAGAGAATTCTGGGGCCCTACATCTCAGGTTTCAGATCATTCTTTTTGTGTTAGAAGACTTAGTATCACATGCTAGTAGGCTTGTTAATATTTTCAAATAATTTGAACAAAGGACCAAACTTTCATAGAAATTGCCTATCCACTTAGCCTACCTATCGTTAGGCCATACTTCTTCTAAGCCTATTTGTTTTTTGGGGCAGCTACTTTTTGTCATTTAGACCAGTTATGAAAGGACATTAGAATATGACCTTGTCAGACCATATCTTTGATAGTGTGATACTCTTTGTTTTGTTTTATTTTGGTTTTCTTTTGTTTTTCAAGACAGAGTTTCTCTAGTGTAACCTTAGCTGTCCTGGACTCATTTTGTAGACCAGCCTGGCCTCAAATGTCCTTTGCCTCCCTGACTGCAGGGATTATAGGCATGTGCCACCAAGCCTGGCTCTACTGTGATATTTTTCTTATAAGACTAGTAAAGATGAGGGTAAATATTAGCATTCAATGATAAAAATGAGGAGATGAATAATTATTTTGATGATGCAATTAATGTGTTCGAGTGTTTTGGAAGTCAAAAAAAAAAGCACTGAAAAGCAAGTGATTGGAATGTGCCATTGGGAGAAAACGATCAGTCGTCTATAATTCCATTTGTGAAATATTATTTTTGGTGGAAGTATGTATGAGATACTTTATTTAAAACTCTAAGTCAAGTAAATGAAAAGATACAATACCTTGATGTTACTCTAAGGATCAAATTAAATAATACATTACTACATAGTAAAATATGTACTGCATGTGGTTATATTAAGGAAGCTGACAATAGCTATTAGAAATCTCAACTACTAGGGTACAACAATTGAACCATAGTTCAATCATTAGCTAATATGTGTGATAACTGGATTGAGATAAATGATTGAGGTGCTACAAGATCCTAAAATGTGCTCTAATTCACTCTGAAAAGATTTAATATTTTATTTGGCCTGTGGAAAATAGCAAAATACTGAATGCATAGTTATTTACCAGAAGTTCCTAAAATGAGTCTATAAACAAGTTGCGCATAAGGTTTGTTTTACAGTTTATACATTACTTTCTCTGTTAGTCTTCAAGTAAATGAGAAATAGGGATCATAAGGATCCTAAGAAACCTATAAGCTTGCTATTGTAGCAGAGGACCCAAATTCAGTTCCTAGTACCCACACGGGTGGCTCACAGTCACTATGACTGGTCCAGGGAATCTGATGTTCTCCTTGGCCTCCAGAGGCACCCACACACAAATGAGCATACTAATCACACATATACACACAAAATAAAAGGGAGGGGGGAAGTTGCTACTGGTCAGAATAAGACAGGAGCCTAGGTTCTCACTCTCTGGCTTACTTTTTCTTTTACATTTTGGTGTCTCTTTGTGACAAATAAGCCTTTTTTTAGTACTAAAATATGTGCTGAAATACAGTTTTGCATTGCAATGAACTTTGGCAATTCTTTACCTTATAGGTATGTCTCTTTTAAACAAAACAAAATGGAAAGGTGGAACACTACAAATTCAGCTAGCAAAGGAAAGCTTTTTACACAGGTAAGATTTGCCTCACACATATTTAAACCCATTTTTTTATAATGTAATTGCTTTTATACCTGATGTGAAATAATTTAGTAATGTATTACTAGTTATCATGATTAGTTTCTCAACTTGATGCAACCTAGAATACCCAGGGAAGAGAATGTTAATGTGGCATTATTTACATCAGGTTGGGTGGTAGTTTGTTTGTGGCAGATTGTCTTGATTTCCTTCATTGATCTGGAAAGTCTGAGCCTGAAAGTAGATGGTGCGATTCACTAGTTGTAGCCTTAGATTGTAAAGACATAGTTGAAGACTATGTGTGCATTCATTTATTCTCTGCCCTTTCCTGTGGGTGTGACTACTTGCTTCAGGTTCCTGCCATGATTACTCTGTAGTGGACTATAATGGACTATAACCCAGTTGTGACCTTAGAGAAATCATTTCTCCCCTATGTTGCTTTTTTATATGGGAAATTTTATTACAGCAATAGAAATGAAAACAGGACATTAACAAGTTTTTACCTTGCAAGGGTAGCTGAGGTCTTTTCAATTCTTTTCATTCCAAGCTGTATAGAAAGAGAATTCGGTGTTTTCACATGTGCATGTTATTATGTGGGTATGCATTTTTTTGTTTTTCTTTTCTAATACAATCTTCTTAGGCTTTCCCTCTTTTGTAACGACTGTCTGCATATCAGAAATGGCTGTTTACCACAATGGCTCTTCACACTGAAGGACATTTAAACTGTTTCTACCTCTTGATATCTGTAGATGATCTGTGAGAATGTCTTATAAATATGAAAGTGTTTCTCCAGTGTTTATGTCAAAAGGTAGAGTTTCCTGAATCTTATGTTATTACAGATGATACTGAGTTACATATATTGATTTTTGACCATCAAATACACTGGCATACAAAGAAACAGAAAGAAGGTATAAACGTATGACAGTCTGTCTTAGTTACTATTCTGTTGCAGTGACAAAGCATTAATTTGGGAGCTCATGGTTCCAGGGGGTCAGAGTTCATGACCACGCATGGCAACAGACAGGCAAACATGATGCTGGAATAGTAACTGAGAGCGTACATCTGATTCAGAAGCAGGAGGCAGAGAGACAGCTAACTGGGAATGGCTGGGCTTCTGAGCTGCAAACCGCACCCACAGTAACACACCTGCTTCAAGGAGGCCAGGCCTCCTAAACTTCCCAAACAGTTCGTCTTCTGGGCTTCAGATATATGAGCCTATGGGGCCGTTCTCAGAGACGTAAGAATAATTCTGCTTGTGATTTTATAGCATGGTTGTATAACAAATATTAGAGCTTTTGTAGTCATAAAATTCCCTCTAATTTTTCAGAAGGAAAAGACTAGACTCATTTGGGAATTTTCAAAATGGGAAACACTTAAGAATATGTGGATGAAAGGGTTGGATGTGTAGTCATGATATGTTGCTTAGTATACATGACATCCTGGATTTGACACTAACCTGATATTTAAAAAAAAAAAAAGAGTGTATCAGTGGAGTTTATGGTTTTTGATCTCTTTCTTATCTGCTGTAAAGAGAGCTGAGGCGTCTCCTGAGGCAAAGCATGAAGTGGGAAAGACATGTAGACTCTATTGTGTTTGTGAATAAAGTAGAAGTTGATCTTAACAAAATGTGGGACTAAAGAAATACTTGACTTTCTTCACTTTTCAGTGTTTTTCAGTCATTCTACAATAACAAATGTTTTGTATTTAGAAAATAGTATAATTATTCAGGATATGTTTGAGCAGAGGCAAGTGGATCTCTGTGAGTTCAGGGCCAGCCAGCTCTACATAGAGAATTTCAGGCCAGGGCTACACAGAGAAACCCTGCCTTGAAAAGCAAAATAAGTATTTTATTTTTTTAATATTATAAAAATGTTTTGGTGCTCACAGTTTCTAAATCACACCTCTAAACATTTCATTTGTTTTTACTTGACCTTCAATTCAGATTAGCCCAAGAAAGAGAAGAAGCAAAGAAAGAAAAATCAGCCACTGGTAACACCACCTTATTGGAAAAGATGGGAGGAATAGACTTCCATATGAAGGCTGTGCCTGGAACAGAGGTGCCAGGACATAAAGTAAGTCTCCTTCAGTACACTGTGCCAAACATGTCTCCTGAGAACTTATCTTTGTAGGTGTGATAGCCAAAGCCGATGCTTTTTTTTTCCACTTTGGAGCAGTTAGCATATAGGTTGGGGCTTTTGCTTGCTTTTCATTTTCAACATGCATTTTTAAGTCTTTAGTCAGCATAACTTTTCCACCAGTTTATATATAGAGAAATGCAAATCAGGTGGAGATGCTCCCTAAGGACATAGGTGCTAAGATGGACAGGCAGATCCCAAAGTTGCTTTTTTTCCACTTGCTTCAGAACTATTTGTGTTTTTATTGTTACTGTTGTTTTAGGATGTCATACGTGCATATAATGTATTTTGATCAAACCCACTTCCTGTTCAGGTGTCCTCTAGTTTCTCTTTGATCTCCACCACTACTTTTTCTCTCAACCTAATGTGTTTTTGGTGTTTTTTTAACCCACTAAATCCACTTATTACTTGCCTGTATGTGTATAGGTTTAGGACCATCTACTAGAGACTTTTTCAGTGGCCATATCCCAGAAGAAAGCTTAAGTCTTCTCTCCCAGGAGCCCTCAATTGCCAACAGCTCCACAGCTAGGGTTGGTACTTCTGAGTCCTTACTCGATCCATGCTGGGATGTTGGCAGGCTTGGTGGTATACAGGTCATACACATGCCATCACATATCCCAAGCTAACCTCAGACTGGTACTTAACTGAGGATCACCTTGAGCTTTTGATCCTCCTGACCCAACATCCTGAGTGCTGAGGTTACAGGTATTTCCCAACCACATCCAGTTCGTGAAGTGCTGGGGATAGAACTCAGGGCTTTGTGCATCCTAAGCAAACACCCTACCAACTGGGCTATATCCCAGACAGGTTTTCTCCAAGTAGTCTTGGCTGTCCTGGACTCACTTTGTAGACCATGCTGGCCTTGAACTCACGGAGATCCTCCTACCTCTACCTTCCAGAGTGCTGGGATTACAGGCGTGCACCACTGCACCTGGGCTTAGTGGCTACATTTTTAATAGCTGCATGTGTGTGTGTAACTATCCAGGATATAGTTGGAATTATTATTTTTCTTCATATTTTTCCTTTTTGAGAGCCTTTATTATCAAAACTAAACATGGTAATAGTATCCTATTGTGAGTTCAACTTTTAAAAGATTACATTTATGTATTATTTTATTTATATTTATGATAATCATCTTTTTTTTTCTTTTAGAATTGGGTTGTGAGTAAATTTGGAAGAGTCTTACCTGTTCTTCACCTTAAGAATCAACAGAAACATAAAATATCCTTTTGTCAGTGTTTCACAGTAATTATTATTTCCCAGAGTGATGGCAAAATATCTTTAGGATTTCACTGCCTGATCAGTACATTTTTAATTTTTTTAAGCATGTTGTTACTTCTACAAGGTAAGCTCTAAGCCATCTATAGGTATAAAGCACTTTGAGGATAATGGGTCACGTGAAGTTTTATGCAGTTAAATGACATTCGTTTGTTAATGTATATTATAAATCTTAATAGAAGTGGGGCGTGGTGCTTAATGCCTTTAATTCTAGCACTCCAGAAGCTGAGGCAGACAGATATCTTTGAGTTCAAGCCTAGCCTGGCCTACATAGCAAGTTCCAGGCCAACCAAGACTATGCATGTAGTAACATCCTGTCTCAAAAACAATCAAAATCTTATTATATAGGGCTTCACAAACTGTCGCTAATGGACCAATGCAAGAATAGAAAATAAAGGGTCATTGTTAAAGAAGACTCAGGAGTAATTGGTAGAATAAATTAGTTCTAAAAAGAAGATACTGGATAAAAATAGGCGGATAAGCAAGAAAATAGCATATGGAGAAATAGTATAGAGTCCAAGTGAGCAAATTCTGATATCTATTCCATGAGGTCAGTTATCTGAGAGCTTGAAAAGCTGGCACCCTGGGCTTCTGTACAGAGGTGTGTATATATATATTAGAGAGTTTGCTGTAATATTTATTTAACATCAAGTAATTTCTTTCAACTGATGGTAACGGTGCTTCATTTTAGCTTTGGATGTTCACTTTCATAGATCCTAGGAGCTTGCCATGTGGTATCCTCATTTAGTTTGATTGGAAATTGAAGCTAGATGAAATGAAGAACTTTTCTAATATTAAACAGTTTTCCTGTTTTACCAGATTGGTAGGTTTCTCTATCACCTGGTGTTTTTGCTTTTTCCTTGACTGAGTAACATTATGAAATATGATCCATCAAAATACTGCCACAACCTAAAAAAGATATCAGATGATTTGACAGAACCCATTCCCATATCTGACCTCACTTGGGAATTGGAAGGAGGCAATGACCCCATGAGTAAGAAACGTCGAGGAGAGTTTTCTGACTTTCATTTCCCTCCCCAGAAGATCAAGAAAGTGCAGAACAGCAAGGATCCCATGGAGTCCAGAGTTTCTGGCATTGGTCTAAGAACTAATCATGTGATGGTGAATAACAAATCAGTACAGCCTACGACTACACACAGGACAGCCGCTGGTACTATTACTCCTAAATCATGCCTTGTGTCCAGTTCTGGTACTCAGAAACCTAAACATGTTGGTTTTCATACTTCTGACATTGAAATTATCCAGAATAAAAGTAGCATGTCCGATGATGACATTGACTCAGAAGATGAATTAAAAATGATGATTGCAAATGAGGAAAACTTACAGAAAACTAGGCATTCCTCAGTAAATGAATCTGAAAATGATTCTTTTGAAGTTGTAAGAGATGATTTCAAATCAAATATTCACAAACCTCATTCTTCAACCAGTTTAGGAAATAACTGTGAATATGACTCAAGCGATACAGATGAAATTATTGCAATGAAAAAAAACACTGGTAAGGTCAAAAACAGTACAGAATTTTCACAACCAGAAAAGCCTATAAGAAAGAAAAGTTCTTTTAAAAATATAGAGCCTTCTAATGATTATATTAAAGTACAAAAAACTAAAATCAACAAAGAATCAGCCCTGTGTCACGGAGTAAAGGTTTTGAATTGCAATTTTCCACCTGACTCAGATGTCAGTGACAGTGAAGAGTCTGAGGAAGATGAAGAGTATAAAGCCTTGATGAAAAACTGCCCCTGTGTGAGTCTCACTCTGGCTGATTTGGAGCAGCTGGCTGGCAGTCATCAGGAGATTCCAGGAAAAGATGAGAACAGTGGCCCACAAAATGCCAATCACTGCAAATGTGACACAACTTCAAAGAGTCCCAAGAATTCTGGTGACGTGTACAATGGCCGACAGTGCATTCTTCCTGAGGAGATTGTGGCCTCCCTTTTAGAGGAAGAGAACACTTATAGCAAACAAAAACCAGAAGAAAGTACCTTAAAGCCCAAATTCCAGGCCTTCGTGGGAGTAGGCTGTCTTCATGCCAAGGAGTCAGTGGGTGAGACTTTGAAAGAGAGTGTTGCCGCCAGTGCCGTCAGGGAGCACGAAGTTCCCAGTAGACATTTTATAGAAAATGGATCCACGTGTGCTAATGACTCATCAAGCAAAATGACTTCATGCCAACCTGCAAAGGTAAACAGCCCAAACCACATTCAGCCTCCAAAAGGACAGTATACTTTTGAGAGCCAGAACCATCAAATAATGTCTTCTGTTAGTTTTGACAAGGGAAGTAAAAATTCTCTCTCATGTCCGTTGCCATTAAAAGCTAAAAAGTCCCTAAGTCTTAGTGCAAAGAGTGACAAGATAGACTCTGACAGAGACACTTGCCATCAGTCTGAAAGTAAAAAAGCTTCAGAGAAAGAGGGGACTGAGTTAAGCAACCTCACATCTCTTGAGAAACCACCAGAGGTGTCACCCAGCGAAGACCGTCAGAAAAGCATAGCTAGTTTCTCACTTGCTGGTGGTGATTCATCTATGAATACTGAGGACAAACATGCTGAAGATAATCAGAAGCGATTGGCAGCCTTGGCAGTATGGCAGAAAGCCAGAGAAGCACAGAAGAAACTGGTGCACAATGCATTGGCAAATTTGGTGCGTACATTTTCATTTTACAGATTTAACAAAAATATTCTCAAGGTCCAGGTTCTCCTTCCTGTGAAGGCAGTTGTGTTCTCATAGAGCTTATTATCATCTTTGCACTCACTACTTATAATTATTATCATCTGTACTATTTAGTTTATACTAAAAGGTTGTAAAATTAAATTGAAAATATTTTAAAGTTATCTAAAATTCCATAACCTCATTAAGAAACTGTAATTTGTATAGAGATTATAGTAGGAGTAATGTAAACCTTTACTGTAATGAGCCTTTGTTATTCGTCTAGCCACGAAGTCTGCTTTTAAGTGGTAGATTCACAGAATAATGGTCAGATGCTGACAGTCATGCAGCTATTGATGCATCTGGTGGCAAGCAGGCAGTCACAGTCTCTGGGAGCACCAAACTGGTTAGGTTTCCTTAACCCATATTGAGTAATGTGAAGGGATTAGAAGGAATTAGACTGATGCTAAAAAGCAGCAAAAGGAAGAAGAAACATCTTACTGCAAAAGGGAGCCATTTGTCTAAAAATCAGGTTGTTTTTTTTTCAGCGAGACTAGTATTTATAGACAGTGTCAAAGTAGAAAATGAAGCAGCATTGATTAAGAAGGATGGGTTAGACAGCAGAGGGTTGGACTTTATTTCTAAAGCCGTGAAACACTGAAGAATTTCAATCAAGGCATTAAAGATTAATTGTATACATTTTGAACAGGAATTGGCACATTACAGTACACAGAGCATCTAGCCCAAATAGTTTTTAATACACAACAAAGACTGTCTGCCTACAGTGTCTAAAATGTTTACTCTGAATCTTTAAAGATAGAGTTTGTCAGCCTCTGTTTTGGAGATCCTTCAGGCCATGACATAAAAAAATAAATATAATGGAGTCAGATTTGGCAGCAAGTAGAACCTTACAGGGGTCAAGGACCACAGCCATGGCAATAGTGGTTCTTGAAGGTACCGAGGTTAAATTAATAGAGTTTGCTTGTTACTGGATACAGAGAGAATGGAAGCCTGAGGTTCTGCTGGAGAGAAAGCAGATGATAATGGTATTCCCTGAACGAGGCGAAGCATAAATGATGGCAGAAGAAGTTGATGGATATAAACATCGGTATACAGTTGGCTGTCAAGAAATGTAATGTGCTTGTGTTTCACTAGGATGGTCATCTAGAAGACAAAAAAAAGCACATTGTCTTTGCTTCTGATGATGAAAGTGAAATGGAAGAGACAACCACTCATGGGCAAAGCTGTCCAGGAGAGGAGCCGGTGAAAGTAAGGCCTTCCAAACATTAATCTACTTTGCAGATTCCCTGCTTTGTTTTCTTTTTGTGGGCATGGATGCTGTGTTGCCCAGGATGTCTTTAAACTTTGAAAACTTCTGTATTAGACTGTCCTATAGTGTGTACCACACCCAGCTGTATTGTATAAAAAGAGCTACACACAAGTATCATTTCTACATGATGCTGGAGGCCAGCTCCAACAGTATGTTCAGCAATCCAAGGAGGGGATGTGGGGGAGGCGATGAATGTAAAGCAGGCATTCGTGTCTGCGCAGGCATGTGAGTGCAAGGCTCCAACAACTTCATTTTTTCCCCTACAGCTTATACAGCCTGGCTGTATATATTTCAAGCAATATAAAAATCACAAGGTGGTTATATTTTATTTTTTTTCAAGTGAATGATTTCAGTGAATATGTTTAAAAAAACAGCATGCTTATGTGTATTACAGGTGAAAAACCTTATTCCCGAGAGCCCACATGCATTCTATTTTTTTAATTTATTTTTTATTTTATGTGAATTAGTGTGAAGGTGTCAGGTCCCTTCAAATCAGCATTACAGACAGTTGTGAGCTGCCATGTGGGCGCTGGGAATTGAACCCGGGTCCTTTGGAAGAGCAGACAGTGCTCTTAACCTCTGAGCCATCTCTCCAGCCTCCATCCCCCGCTCCCCACCCTCCACCCCCCACATGCATTCTTATCTAAGCAACTTGTTATAGGTTAACAACGTGTAAGCAAGCAAGCTGTTTTTTTTAGCCAGTTTCTCTTGCTGGCAGGCTGCAATTTGCAGTTACAGAGAAAGAATCATATAGTAATCGTATAGAAAAATCTTAAACAAATCACAAATCTAAACCTTTATTTATAGGAAGCAACCAGCTGTCACTGCACTCGGCAGTGTAAAATCCTAGGGACTGCAGTGAGAACCAGTTGCCCAAACCACCATCACTGAGATGTCGGGGGTCTTGGAGACTTTTCTCACCCATGAACCTGTTTGTTACCTCATATGCAAAGTCACGTCAGTATCCAAGCTAGACCATAGGGAGTGTTCTTGCGTGTAGTAATTATTCCTCAAATTCAAGTGGCAGCAGGGAGAGTGTGGGTTAACCATCCAGGAGTCCAGTTAACTTTCCCTGAGCCAGCAGTTTTCATCTGTCTGCCGTACAGTTGTTCCTAAAGATGTGTTTGTGTTGCTGGGCTTTAATTGTGGGGTAATACTGCATTATGAAGAAAATGCTGATGCCTGGTTTGCTTAGTACACATTCCTGTTTTCATCTGTCTAACAGGAGTCCTCGAGTAAAGCATCTGGGAAGCTGTTTGACAGCAGTGATGATGAAGAGTCAGAGTCCTTGGAGGACAGCACCAGGTTCAACATTAAACCTCAGTTTGAGGGCAGAGCTGGCCAGAAGGTTAGTGAAGACTAAAAATAGAAACAGCAGCAGCATGTCTTAAGTTTTGAAGGTAGTCCTTAAGTCTAGTTAAGCAAAGGGGGAAGTTCTAGGGTGGTGTATTTATTGTGGGAGTGAACTCTCTCACCTCTTACTGGTTCATGGGTAGTGCAGTTATGCAGATGGTAATATGAATTCAGGCTGTGAGGCAGTACACTTAGAGACTTGTTTAAACGTGCTTACCATGACAATGTCTTTTTTCCATGTAGCTCATGGATTTGCAGTCTCATTTTGGAAGTGATGAGAGATTTCGCATGGACTCTAGATTTTTAGAAAGTGACAGTGAAGAGGAACAGAACGGTAACTATTTCATTGTGTCAACAGTGCTCCTGTGAAAGCCAGGGGTGTGAGAAGTCACCTTGTTTCTCTTCAGTTACACTGGAAGAAACTACTCCAAAATAATTGAATTGAGTTTGTAGCCAGATGTCTACTTAATAATTCTTAAACTCCTTTATATACCTTTAGTAAAACTTACACTCAATCAGAAACCACAGAAGGTGACTAATTGACATTTGCTAGGAGAGTCTTTGTCTTGCTGTGATGTACATATGGGTGCTTGTTGTGGGATGGCTGGCTTGTTTTAGGATGCTGGTTCATTTGCTGTCTTTTGTTCCTTTGAAACAGGGTTCTTTCTAAGTAATAGCCCAGCCTGGCATCAATCTGTGATCCTCCTACCTCAGACTCTTGCGTAGATTACAGCAGTACCCCACCACTCCCAGCTAGATGCTTATGGTTTTTTTTTACATGTTTCTTTATTTTGTGTGTGTGATCACACTTGTGCCACATTACGCATGTGGAGTTCAAGGAGAAAACTAACAAGTGTTGGTTCACTCCTTCCACCATGTGTATTGTGGGCCCAAAATCAAATTACTAGGCTTGGAAGCAACACTGTCTTCCTCTGAGCCATCTTGCCAGCCCAGAGCTTTTTTAACTTTAAATCCATTATCTGGCATGCGTTCTTATTTGGGTGTCCATAAGAGCGAGGCTGTCATCAAAAGTGTCTGAAGGTGTCTTAGCCACCTTGAGTGAGTCCCCATGCCCCTGCATGCTTCCCAATTGCTTTGCAGTCGCAGAACTATAGTCCTTGTGTAGCTTTGATGTTCTCTGCTTCCTGAGTAACTCTGATATGCACCTCTTCTTGTGTTTCATTTAAAACATTTCTTTGTCCAGCTCAATACAGTTATGTTTTGAACCTCAGACAATTGCAGAGAGGATTTTTTTATAGAGAACATAAATCAGATTAATTCCAGCTTCTGTTTGAAATGAGTCCCTGCAGTAATCTGCTATAATCTGTCTTGACGGCAGATTTTTATGTTGCTTTTACCTAAACTCACTGTTAGGCTTTGTTCTCTAGTATTTGTCAGTTAAAGGTAGCAACTTCTGCAGTTGATATGTGTAAAGGACATGCTCTTCTTTCTGCAGAATTTGCTACTGAGCCAAAGACTAAAGCAAATGTTACATGAGTGGCCATCAAAATTGACATAACAGTTGTCGTTTTTTTAAACTCAATGTATAATCTAGAATGTTAAGAACTGTCGGTCTGTATCACTTCGGTTCTATAATCTTGCTGTGTTATATTTTTTAGTCTTTAAAATTTTTAGACTTGCCACCAAAGACTTAAATATAGATTTTTTTTTTCAAGATAGGGTTTCTCTATGTAGCTTGGCTGTCTTGGACTCACTTTGTAGACTACGCTAGCCCTGAACTCACAGAAATCCACTTTCTTCCACCTCCCAGAGTGCTAGGATTATAGGATTATCACTGCCCTGCTAAATCTTATTTTCTCATTTGCAAATAGAAGTGGGATATTTCATTTGCTAGTCATGTGATTTTTAAGTTTTTGTAGAAAAAAGTCCTAGAGAGAGGGAGATTAACAAATAGAAGGTTAAATTTGTAATTTGGTGTACTTTGAATATGTTTGGATGCGTTCTTGATTGAGATTTCTCCAGCAATGCTTGTTAAGAAATTACTGCTTATTCTTTTTCCTCAGAGTTAAATGAAAATAAGATGAATGAAGATGAGCTTGCTGCAGAAAAAAAGAAAACCCTGAATGTTGTGCAAAGTGTTTTGAACATCAATTTGAACAACCCTACAAGCAAAGGATCAGTAGCTGTTAAGAAATTTAAGTATGTCTTATGTTCTGTCCCATTCATATAACAATAAATGTTGTTATGTTTGAAATTTTCCATAAGTTATATTTATACAGCCTAATAAGTTCATAGCTAACAATAAATGCCATAAATGTCTAATGAACTTAATTTAAAAATTAATTTTTTGTTTTGTTTTACTTTTGAGATGCTAATGGTCTAGCCTTGAGCCTTGCATTTGCCAGTCACTTGCTTTTCCCCTGAGCTATACCCCCAGACCAGCAGAGTCCTGTGTAAACTACTGAAGAAAGCAGTTGTCAACATATGTCACACTTTTGAAAAATTCTTTCTCTTTAACCCAGTGATTCATTTTAAGAAACTAATTTTAAGGCCAGCCATGGTAGTGCCCACTTTAATCCCAGCAACTCAGGAGGCTAAGGCAGGTGGATCTCTTGAGTTCGAGGCCAGCTTGGTCTATAGAGTGAGTTCCAGGACAGCTTGGGCTACACAGAGAAACCCTGTCTCAAAAGACAATAACAAAAAAGAAAAAAACTAATTTAGAATAGTTTTTATATAGCATGCATTATGTCACAGCATCATTACTTTTACTGGTTAACCAATTGGAAGTGACTTTAAATACTATGAACTTATTAAGCTGTATAAATATAACTTATGGAAAATTTCAAATATGTACTTTAAAGACATTGGTTGCAGTGGTTCTCAACATGTGGGTCGTGACCCCTTTGAAGATTGCATATCGGATAGCTGTATATCAGATATTATAATTTATATATATATTTATATTATAATTCATAACAGCAAAATTAGTTATGAGGTAGCAATGAAATAGCTTTGTGGTTGTCACCATGACATGAGGAACTGTATTAAAGGGTCACAACATTAGGAAGGTTCAGAGCCAGTGGATTAGTGCAGTGTAACTTCTAGATACCTTGGATCCGGCTTCTGACTGGGTGTCAGCATGTGACTAGTTTTCTCTTCCACGCCTCATTTAAAAAAATTTTTTTTAAAGATTTATTTATTATGTATACAATGTTCTGTTTGCAGGCCAGAAGAGGGTACCAGATCTCATTATAGATGGTTATGAGCCACCATGCGGGTGCTGGGGATTGAACTCAGAACCTCTGGAAGAGCAGACAGTTCTCTTAACCTCTAAGCCATCTCTCCAGCCCTCATTTAAACTTCTATTAACTACTGAAATGTATTTTGTGCAAGTTCTGGATAGTATATCATTTTATCTATATATGTCTCTATATGTTCAAAACTCTTTTTCCCCTTATGATTTGGTTATTGAAATAAGGTCTCACTGTGTCACCCAGGTTGGTGCCATATATGTGACAGTAGTCTTGCCATTACTGCATGAGTTCTGGGATTGTGAGTGTATACCCACAACCTCCAGTGCTCTGATATTTGTTTTTGTTTTATTTTGTTTTATTTTCTTTATATAGCCTTGGCTGTCCTGGAACTCTTCTCTGTAGCCCAGGCTGTCCTCGAACTCATAGAGATCCACCCACCTCTGCCTCTTAAGTGCTGGGATTATAGGTGTGTGCCACCACTACCCAGCAAGGTAATATTTTGTGCATACGTCTGTGTGTGTCTGTAGGTCAGAAGGTAGTTTTGAAGTCCCTCTTTCCTTCCACCAGGTAGGTCTTGAGGCTTCAACTCAGGTCTTCATAGTAGCAAGTCCCTTTACCTAGTGAGACAGGGTCTCTCGATAGTCCTGGCTGTCATGGAGTTCACATGTGCCTACCTCTGCCTTTTGATTGCTGAACTTAAAGGCATGTGCCACCACTCCTGACTAAAATTTTTAAGGTTAAAAAGGATCCAGGAAAACTCAGTTTTAAATGTTTATAACAAAATGGTAATTCTTCTCTTTGATGAACACCATTTAGCTTCATTTTGCTGCTGCCCACCTCCCCACCCACAGTTTACTTAACAGTTGCTCAAACAGAGTACTCTGACAAAAGCTATTTAGAGGAAAAGGGGATTATTTCAACTCAGTTTGAGATTGCAGCCCATCATGGTGGAAATGTCAGACTGGCAGACTGAAGGATCTGGCGGATTCACTCATCATCAGAAAGAGAGCAATGAATGCCTGTGTGCTTGCAGTCAGCTAACTGTCTCCACATTCGGTGTCTCCTGCTTAGGGAGTGCTGCTAGCCACAGTGACTGAGGCTTCCCACCCCAAGTGATCAAAAAAATTGTCCACTAACATGCCCACAGCTCAACTTAGTATAGACATTCCTTCATTGAGACTCTTTGAAGGTGATTCTTCATTTTATCAAGTTCACAAGTAAAACTACACCTCATAGCCCCTAAATTAGAGGCTTTGTAATGACAAATTGTGGACTTCCATTAATGTTTCAATTTATCTCTTCCAACCTTTATTCTTTTTACATAGGGACATCATACATTATGATCCAACAAAGCATGACCATGCCATTTATGAAAGAAAACAAGAAGATAAAGAAAAAGACAGGTAAATTGGGGTCTGTTTTTCTTCAAATTCCAATGACGCTGCTGAGTTAATGACTTTAATAAGCTACATAAAAACATTTCTATTTAAGCAATTGAAGTTCCTTAGCTATGTCTAGGGCTTTATTTAAAAGATTTTGTTTTATTTTTAAACTGAATTCTGTAGATTTTTCTGTAAAGATAGTTAATTGTGACTAAATTAGGCTTTGCAGGTCAGATAGGTTCTGTTATAAATATTTCTCTTTACTTTGGTAGGAGAAGTTGTGAACATTGAAATTTGTGTCATGTAATTTTTATTTGTGGATGTCCTGCCTACATGTACATCTATATAGGCACCATGTGCATTCCTGGTACTGTAAGGCCAGAAGAGGGTGTGGGGTGAAGAACTGAATTTACTTGCAAACTGAGGTTACAGACAGTTGTAAGCTGTCATATGGTTGCTGGAAATTAAACCCAGGTCCTCTGGAAAGATAGTCAGTGCCCTTTTGGGCCAGTTCCCATATATAATTTTTGCATAGTGGGAAATATTTTTCATCAATTGTTTCACACTGTGGAAATCATACTTGGGGCTGGAGGGATGGCCTGGTGCTCTGAGCACTCGTTGCTCCCGCGGAGCTCCACTTTGGATTGCTGTATGGCAGCTCACAACCATCTGTAATTCCAGTCCCAGGGCACCCTCTACTGTCTTCCTGCTGCTGTGGCCACCAGACATGCAAGTGGTACACTTGCATACATTGCAGGAAAAGCACTCATGTAAAAATAAATAAGCAAATCTTTAAAAAGAAAAAAAAAAAACATTGTTACCATGGAGTTAAGTGGTAAGTAAGCAATTAAGGGATAAATGGTCTAGATTTGATTTGATCACAGAAGTTTCCCAGTTTCTGCTTTAGATAATGTTTTCACAGATTTGATGTTTGCTTAGGAACTATTTCTTAAATTTCATGTCATTTGCCTCCTGAGGATTATGAATTTTCATACTTATGGCTGATTCCTGTAAAAAACAAAAGAAAAATTCTCTCCCTTTTATTTGTACTCTTTCCTCTTAACACTTAACTATAAGTAAGAAGAAAAAAACACAAAATATCTTGAGTGGTTTCCTGGATATCTCTTTAGCTTTAGAGTTCCATGCCGTTTATGTATAAGCCACGTTTTCTATATTGCCACAGGTATCAATGTTTTTAGAATTCCTCCCCTAATTCCCAATACAATTTCCGCCCCAAACAAGTAGCTATGTGAAGTTCACTTTCTCTGGTGTTTAGAGACTCTTCAGAGCTTGTCTTTGTTATGTGCTTGTCCGTGTGTGTCATTTCAGTAAAGCAAAACGGAAGAAGAAAAGGGAAGAAGCTGAGAAGCTGCCTGAGGTATCCCAAGACATATATTACAACATCACTACAGATTTGAAGGAAATATTCCAAAGTGTGACAGGCACAGATGAAAAGCAAGAAGACGTGCCCCGGAGTGAGGATTGTGGCCAAGAGGAGCCTGAGGAGATGAGTGCTGTAACACTGACGAGTGGGCCAGGGCAGGCCAGGGGCTTCACCTTCTCTTTCTTTGATTCAGATACTAAGGAAGTAAAGGAAGGTATGGGGTTTGTTGGTTTGTTTGTTTCTCCTCTTTTTTAGTTCAGTCAGATTGAACTTAATTGGATTTACGATAAATATGATGGATTTCATGTTACCTCAGTAAAAGGATCCTTTTTTCAGTCTGCATAAACAACATGAGATTCAGTGTATCCTGATTATAAATGGACATCCCTACAGGTGTAAACAAAAAGCTGATTTTTGCAGCTTGCTCAAGGTAGCTGCTATGTACAGAGGCTAGACATTACTGCCCCCCATGTTCCTATTGTTAAATAAAAAGTCAGGAACAAGCAACTACATCATCTAAACAGCTCTGTTTTTTATTGCAGCTGTAGATGCTGTGGCCTACAGAAAGGAAGAAATAGATAGCCCTTTTGACTTTTACAAATATAAATATGCCATGTTATCAATATGCCAGTTATTTTAAAGCTTATTGTTTTAGATTTGATAGAGTGTAGAAAAAAAATATATAAAAGCAAGGCCTACAATTTTGCATCCTATTTCAAGATATTTATCCTAAAGACCAAAATTAAGCAAAAAATAAAAATGGAAAAACCTCTCTTTTCTTATCTTTCTTTTTTTTTTTTTTTTGAATTTTAAAAGTGTGTGTATGGCTGGACAGCATAGCACACACCTGTAATCCCAGCCCTCAGGGAGGCAGAGGCCTCGGGGAATTCAAGGCCAGCCTAGTTTACAAAGAGAGTCCAGGACAGCCAAGGCTACACAGAGAAACCCTGTCTCAGGGAAGAAAAAAAAAAAAACCACGCATTTTTGTGGGTGTGCGTGTGCATATGTGAACATGCATGTATATGTGTGTATCTATGTGTATAAAAAAGGGGGCAGGATCTGCTGGAGCTGGGCGCTGTCTGACATGGGTGCTCTTTCAGGTCTTCTGAAAGCAGAAAGTACTCTTAACCACTAAGCCATCTCTCTAGCCCTTCATTTTTCCTTTTGAAGACAGGGTCTTATTGCATATCCCAAGGTGGTATGCAGCTTACCATGCAGCTTAAACCGGCCTCAAACTTAGGGTATTTTGCCTCGGCCTCTTGAGTGACAAGATAATAACTGTGTGCCATACTAGGCTAAGACACTTTTTCAGAAAACTGTTTCTTCCCAGTGTTGAAGATGTATGTGTAGCTTTGTGGGAGTTTCCTATAAAAGGCAGGACGGATCTACCCAGTGCCAGCTATGCACAGCTGACTTCAGTGACTGCCTCAAATATCAGCAGTTAAAATACAAGTACATGGGGCTGAGAGGTGTTCCAGCAGTTAAGAGCCTATTTTATTCTTACAGAAGACCCAGGTTTGGTTGCAGTACCCACATTAGTAAGTGGCTCAGAAATTCCTGCAACTCCAGCTCCAAGGGGATCCAATCCCTCTGGCTTTTGGGGGCACTTATACTCACTAGCACATATACATAATTAAAATTTTTTAAAACCACTGTGTGTTTAACAGATACATGTCAAATTTCAGTACTGTACCACCCCTAAAAAAGCTACAGTAGCTTTTCCAAAATGCAAATGAGATGCAATGTAACCTGTTTCTACTTTGTTTTTCTTCATGATTAGTTAAGTGACAGTTGAATAGAATATGAACTCTAAATACTATAACTTTGAGAACCAAGTGTGGGAAATAAAATGGTCCTATAATTACTCTTAGATACAAGCAATCTATTTTTTAAAGTAATTGGAAACTTGGGGAGTTGTGAGAGATTGGGTAGACCTCACAGCAGTTCTAGGAAGCTGTTTGAGAGCTGAAAACATAAACATGAGTTCCTTTTCTCATACGTGAATAAGCAGGAAAAGACTGGTTTCATTGTCTTTTGTCGTGGGCCTCTGTTTTTTGTTTTGTTTTGTCTTGTTTTTTTTTTTTTTTTTTTTTTTTGAGTACATAGCCCTACTTGTTCTGGCACTCACTTTGTAGACCAGGCTGGCCTCAAACTCACAGAGATCCACCTGTCTACTGAGTGCTGGGATTAAAGGTGTGCGCTACCATGCCCAATCCTGTAGGCTTATTTTAACAGCACCTAAGATGTGCTTGCTTGTTCTTTGAAAAAATATTGTTCATCTATAAACATTTAGCTTTTAGCTCTTTTTATACTGTTATATTCCTTATTTGATCACTCTAAACAGTGGCTTTTAGTGTTTAAAAAATTTAAAAGATAATGCTACTTATTTTGGGCCCAGTGGTAGCATATTTGTTTAGTATGAACAATGCCCTGGATTTGTGCTCCAAAACTAGAGGATAATATCTGTTTTGACATATTAGGAATTTAGTCATGTTTGCATAGTACAGGTAGTCAATTTACTGAGTTTAGAAATACATGGTTGCTCAGTCTTAATTGCATTGCGTTTTATTGTCATAATAATATAGACACATATAGAATCGAACCAGTGAAACGTGGGAAGGTGGTTTGTCAGGAAGATCCCCGATTCCAAGATAGTAGTTCGGAAGAAGAGGATGTTACTAACGAAGAAGATCACAGAAAGCCCACCCTGGGGTAAGCAGTTTGTGTGTGAGCATGTGTCATGGCTTCTAAGGTCAGAGTCAGACATGCATCAGCAGCAGGAACCAAGCATCTCAAACAAAGCTTATCAGCTCTGCTGTACAGAACCTTTTGGAAAGACAGTGATTTCCACATGGCAGCCTGTGGCAGGTACAGCACGGGCAGGGCAGGGAGGTTGATGGGGCATTCCTGGTTTGGAAATCAGATGGCACGGCTGACTTAGGTGCCAGCTGGGAACACTGGCACCAGCGTTAACAATGGGAATGAGTATTGACATTCAGAGTGTGTAGGTAATTCCTCATTATCAAGAATTTAGGTGGAAGCCAGGTACAGTGGTGGACACCTGTAATTCCAGCACTAAGGGAGGCAGAGGCAGGTGAATCTCTGAATTCAAGGCCAAGCCTGGTCTACAAGGTGAGTCCAGGACAGACAGGCTACACAGAGAACCCTGCCTTGGGGTGGGGTGGGGGGGAAGAAAAAAGTCTTTAGATGGAAGAATGTAGAGTGGGGGTGGGGTGGGGTGATCTTAAAGCACAATAACATGAGCAGAGTCCAAAGAAACCTTTTCTCCTTTGTTTTTGTTTGTTTTCTTACTTGGGTTTCTTGTTTTTGTTTTAGACAGGGCTTATGTCATCTATTATATGAACTCATTATATAGCAAATGCTGCCTGGAATTACTCATCCTCCTGCCTCTACTTTGCAAATGCTGCGGTTATAGGCATATACCAGCTGTAATCATTCCTTCTTACATATTGAAGTAATTTCTGCCTTTTTCTCCCACCTGTTTCAGAGAAGCATTTCCTGAGAAAGAGACCACTAGATTTTTCTTTTTCTCTGAGAATGACAACAGACTTCTTGGTAGGTCCATTCTTCCATTCAATGGTGTGAAACAGGTAATAAGCACAACTCTCACTCACTGTGCACTGGACACAGTGGCTACATCTGGAAATATTGGCCCCTTCTGTAATGTGCCTTATTCCCAACAATTACAAAGCTCTTAAGGGCCGAGAGCCTCTGTTACCATGTTCATTGCTTACTTTGTTGTAAGGACTTGTATAGATACTCACATAGAAAAGCCGTAAGTTTTCACTAATCTAGAATCTGCATGAAATTTCTGAGGCTGATGATGAACTGGAATTGATAATGTCATCAGTGTCCACTAATTTACTTTAGTGGTAAGTAAATTGCAGCCTAATGCTTCTGCTTTCCTGGTAGGTTCTAACTTATTCTGGAGTGGTGTGGGAAGTAGTTTTAGCAGAAGTTCTTGGGAAGCCAGAACAAATAGTCTCCTTTTGGTGAGTAATTGTTTCTTCATATTGATTTCCTACAAAGTAAAAGAACAAAAAGCAGATGGGTAGATGGATGGGTGGATAGACAGATAGACAGATATCATCAAATCATGTACTCAGAACATCCCAGCAGAAACTTAGTCAGATTTAAGGTAGTCAGCTGCAGTCCTCAGTTAAGCGTTCTGTCCTGAGCTGCTGATGGCTGAGCTTCCAGGTTCTCTTTCCCACTTCAGGCACTAAGTATCCTAGAACAAACAGAAATGGCTCACTTTCCAGCTGTTCTCAAGGGCACAGTGTTACTCCTGGGCTGGCACAGTTTTCTTCCCTGCCACGGGTCCCATCCCCAGAAAAGAGTTCTTTGAGGTCAATTGATAAAAACAGTTGCACAATGAGAACAGTTGGGGATACCTGCTTCCAGAGCCAGTTTCTCCGTGAGCTCGAACAGCACACGACAATTTACCAATACAGTGTGTGTCAAGAGACTGAAGACTGCCTCTTTTGAGTGACTGGTGTAAGTCTAGCCATTGTACTAACAGGTAATCAGGAGGTTTCTCAAAGCCTAATTCTCAAAACATATATAACTAAAAATTGAATCAACTCTACATTCCAGTGAGACTTCTAGAATGGGTTTCTATGGCTTTAACTTAATGTATACTTTGTTAAACACGAGAAATTTGTGTTTATTGTTGATAAAAAGCTTTTTATTTTATGGTTTTTCTAGGATTGTCGGAAGAAACATAAAGAAGCCAAAAGGAAGCTGAAAGCAAATTAATCAGTGTCAGCTTCGGGGTTTTGGAATTGAATGTGCAGATAGGTCACCGGATCTCTAAAAAAAATTAACTGAAAAAACTTCACTGACAAAGAAGAAATTTTATAGTGGAAGAATATTCAAAGCCTGGATGGTGATATATTATTCTGATTACTATTTGTTTTTGTGGATATCATCTGTATTTCTTCCTATGTAACTATGTTCCAAAATTAACTCAGTCAGTTGTGGTGACACACACATGTGGCCTCAGCACTTTACAAGGGGAATTCGGTGGGTCATTTAAGCACTGAGTTCTAGATCATGCACAGCAACACCCACTTCAGAACAGTACTTATGCTTGTTCTTCATCCTAAGTAATTAGTGGCTATCTGTTGGTGGGAGGCTTACATGAAACTATGTTTAATAAATGGTTTCATGAGCTGGCTACGGGGTACATACCTGTAATCCCAGCACTTGTGGAGGCAGAGGCAGGTGGATCTCTGTGAGTTCGAGGCCAGCCTGGTCTACAAAGTGAGTTCAGGACAGCCAGAGCTGCACAGAGTAACCCTGTCTTGAAAAACCAAAGAAAGAGAAGGAGGGAGGGAAAGAGAGACGAAGGAAGGAAAAAAGAAAACCAAACAAATAAATAAATGGTTTCATGTACTTATTTATATATTTCTGACCATAGTAAATATTCTTTACCTCTAATTGTCTTTTAAAACTGATTTACAAGCTAACTTGAAGTTCTGTACTTATGTTCTGATGACAAATTAAATCTTTGTAATAAATGCTTTAGTATGTATTTATTTCTGATTATTCTAAATACTGTTTACCTTTTCTCTTTTATTTAAAAAAAAAAGGATAGTTACAAGTTAACTTTGAGCTCTGTACTTGTACTCTGATGACAAATTGACTGAAATGTGGGATATTTAGACCAACACCTAAGATTTCTGTGAGGACTGGGAAAGGAAGACAGCACAGTTGTTTCTTGACCTTAGCCTCGTCTAATTAGTGAACAACATAGGAGATGGGCCTATCAGTCCCAAAAGTCCAATTAGACCTGAATTTATGAAAAATTCTAATTACCTAAATGACTATGTATAGTCAGGAGTCAGATCCCAAGTCAGATATGAACACAGGTTTCCTGTCTCATTAAATGTATCTAAGATTCAAAAGAGACAGGCCTATTAAAATGAGCTCTGTACAAAAGGATGTTAGTCCTAAGTGTCTTACTGAGTTATGTACATCTCGAGTTAGGGTAGTATTTATTTGATGTACATTTTGCTTGAGTATAAAATCTATTGGGACTGCAGAGGTGGCTCAGTGGTTAAGAACACTGCTCTTCCAGAGGTCCTGAGTTCAATTCCCAGCAACTACATGATGGCTCACAGCCATCTATAATGACATCTGGTGCCCTCTTCTGGTGTGCAGGTATACAGGGAAACGGCATTAATAAAATAAATCTTTAAAAAAAAAATATTGGGATCTCTTCTTGGGTTGTTAACCATTATGTTTCCATGGTTGTCACACAGATTCTCAGTCCCAATGGTTTGTTGTTGCTGCTCTTAGTAAAACAGCTTACAGGGATTAGAGAGGTTAAAAGAGTGTTTGCCAGTCTCCCAGAAGGCCCAAGTTCAGTTCACAGCACCCAATCAAGTAGCTTATAGTCTCTGCTAACTCCCCCTCTAAGGGGTCTCATGTCATCTTGGCCTCTGTAGGCAGCTACACTAATGTACATGTTACCACCATACATACACATAAAAATCATTTGGATATATAAAATACACTATATAAAGAACTAAGCAGCTTAAAGAGCTATTCTAGATTTGTTTCTAGGTTTTCAGACTTTAGAGTTTAAAAGCTATGTGGCAAGACACTTAAGGTGATAGACCTCAATATAAATCACATACCTCATCACTTCATAGCAAATGGTCCTAGGGAAAAAAGTTTGCTCACATACTTTTTTTGGTTAGAATTCTCTGCTCTCCACAGAGTCACTAGCTGGCGCTAATTCTGTTTAGGTGCCTGGACCGAGCAATGTCTGTTCAAGGGCTTTTTAAAAGCGTGGCAACTAGAAAGCAAGGGCAAGTGTTTCCAGAAGCAGGAAAATGGTATCACTAAAGGTCTGGGCTAAAGCTAAGCTCAGCCACTGTTCTCCATTCTACAGGCTAAAACAGTGGGAGGAAAGCACTTGTGTCCATTTCAAAGCAGTGCCAAGTGGCCTTTCCCATTTCTCTGTCATGAGATAAAATGACCTGCTTCCTGCCTTATGTTCTGATTACTTGAATTTGCTATTTGGGCCTTGTGCAGACTTGGCAAGCGCTCTGTCACTGACATATGTTCCCAGCCAGTTTTACCCGACTTGCTACTTCAAAACAAAACAAAAACTCAACATCTAGGATTTCTTTCTTTTTCTTCTTCTCTGTTTTCCTTTCTCTTTCATTCTTTCTTTTTGTTATTTTGTCTTTTTTTTTTTTTTCCAGAGCTGAGGACTGAACCCAGGGCCTTGCGCTTGCACTGAGCTAAATCCCAACCCCTCTTTCTTTTTCTTCTTTCTTTCAGTTTTACATAGTGTTTCTCTGTGTGGCCTGTTGTGGAACTGGCTTGTAGCCCTGCCTCTGACTGCTCAGACTGAAGGAGTGCACCACTGCCACTCAGCTATGGCATTTCTTTAATTACCTTTTTTCTACACAAAGTGTTCCTTTACTTCCCAATAGTAGCCTACTGTGTTTCTCAACGCATTTTTTAAATAGTCGGGTCCAGTGTACACCACCCATAGATTTCTTTCTCTTTGTGCAGAAGCCCTTTGTTCTATTTCCCAGCTCTGAACAGAGAATGGACATGAAGGGAACCATTTGGGCAATTTAAAGAATGCCAAACTTTAAAGCACTACAAATATTTCTGGTTAATATTCAATTAAAACAAAGAGGACAGGGAACCACTGCATCTAATTTTTGACACAGTAGGGTCTAGAACATAGTGACTATTGAATAAGTGCTCAGCAGTTATCAAAATGTTCTTAAACTTGCTAATCTTTCTACCTCATTTAGGCCAAATCTATTTTTTTCCCTCTCACTCATGAATAAAATAGTTAAGTTACCTATTCAACTCTGTCAACTTGTCAAGACCAAAACTTTCCTTCATAGATTGGTGCTATGCCCCGGGTTCTCTTTTGTTACCAACCAGATCTGGAAGGTGCCAAGTAGATGTATAATGATAGAAGAAGGAGGAGGAGGAAGAGGAGGAGGAGGAGGAGGAGGAGAAGGAGAAGGAGAAGGAGAAGAAGAAGAAGAAGAAGAAGAAGAAGAAGAAGAAGAAGAAGAAGAAGAAGAAGAAGAAGAAGAAAGAACATTCAACGCGGGGGCACAGTAGCTCTTGTTGTAATTCCAGCACTCTGGGAGGCAGAGGCAGGCAGATCTCTGTGAGTTCGAGGCCAGCCTCATTTACAAAGTGAGTCCTGGACAGCCAGGGCTACACAGAGAAAAACCTGTCTCAAAAACCAAAAACAATTTAAATGGAGTTCAACCAAAAAGAACTCAGATTGTTGTCAGACTTTCTTCCCTTCTCTTGCTATTTACCACATGATAATCACTTGTCACTAGTTTCCGTTGCGGCACAAATTTAGATGGGAATCTCATTTGGCGGACTGTGGGGCCATGGTGCACAAAGCCCCAGGTTTATCCCCCAGCACCATATAAAAACAGGCATAATGAGGCATTTCTGTAATTCCACTACTGTGAGGTAGGAGCAGTTAGATCCTCAGTACAAGGTCATCCTTGGCTGCTTTGGAGTTCCAGGGCCAGCCGGAGAGACAAGAGACCCCATCCAAACTAATTTTATATGTTCTGAAATATGCAGCTCTTAAATATACTGACATGCATTTAAGAATATCCGCATAGGTACCCAAGATGAAGAGAATGGGTGTCTCTCGTTTAAAGGCCAAGACTTGGGATCCAAGCTACCTGTCTTGAGGCAAAAACCTTGCCCCTAGGAGAAAAGCGACTGGCCCAGCCCATCTGAGCCTTTGAACAAGGTCTCCTTCCTCTGCAGAGACGCTCCCGGCCTGCACCGCGCATGGACCAATCGTCGCACGTGTTGTTTGTGGGTGATGGATGCCACACGCTGATTGGACGGCGTGGAGCCGGGCTAGTACTGTCAGTATTGCATCACCTGCAGGCACGGTTCTGGAGCGTGGTCGGCGGCTGGAACTTGGGCTCGCTTCGGTGTTCCCAGGTAAGCCGCTCCCTCCACTCCTCCGGCACACAGAGCGGAGGCTGCACGGCTTACAGCCTCCAGACAGCACGAGGCGGTGAAAAAGGAGCACGCTGCTTCCCGCCGTGAGTGACGGAGCTGTTTCCAGAGAGCCTTCCTGGAGGGAGAGTAAGTAGCATTGCAGAACTCAGAGCTGCGCTTTAGTTCTGGCCTGACTCATTGGGTGAAGGACTGATATCCTTAGAAGTCTCTCAGTCTCTTAGTGGCTTTTGAGCAGGGAGGTGTGAGAATGCAGGGTGATTACAGAATCTGGGAGAAGATCAAAAGATGGTTGAGGTCACCGCCAAGTTTAGGTATTCGAAAGGACTAACTAGGAGCCATGCTGGATTCAAAGCTTTCAACTGTCCCGAGTTTGCGACCATTTATCCCTGGGTACCAAGGTGGGTTATGCGTGGCACTTGTCCTGGTCTCACAGAATCTGGGAATGCGGTTTAAGCTCTCGTTTGGAGATGAGAAGAGATGCCTTACCAGGGTCTCTCAGAGGCTTGGACTGAAGATAGGATGCGGACTATGCTCAAAGTACTGTGAGGCGTGTAAGAACCCATCACGTTTGGTTAGCAAATGAGAGGGTCTGTTGTCACTTCAGGTCAGGATGTGCGTAATGAGTTTGTGAGAGTGGCACGTGGTTTCCAACCTTAGGAATTTATGGGTCTCATTTTTAGTGAGTTGAGGAAATAAGAGAAAAGCCATACACTACATATAATACAAACTTTGTACCTGAGACTTGCTCTTTTGTTTCTCAATGTATAGAGAGAAAATATAAAGTCGGTCGTTTCAACCAACCAGTGGCCGTACTATTCGGTTAAGTCTGTGGCGGTGACATATGTACCGTGCATGTGCAGACTATTTTTTCTTGCTCATTGTTTCCTAAGCAATATGGTAGCGCAATTGCTTATCTAGCATTTAAATGTATTAGGCATGAGATGTAATCTAAAGGTTAATTAAAATATGCAGGCAGGTACATGTAAGTTATAAACATTAATGCTATATTATATATAAGAGACTTGAGCATCCTTATGTTTGAGTATCCCAACAGGTCCTGAATCCAGTGCCCGGTGGTGTGGAGGGATGTTTTTGGCTGATTTGTGGTTTTTCATTGTTGTTGTTAGCTGGTGTGTCAAGTCACGGTTTTTTGTTCCTGTGATGAGACACCTTGAGTGACAGTGAAATGTCATGTTGTGGATCACTGGGATAGGTATGGTCCATAAAACCCATGCACATTAGAGGGTAAGGTGGATAGTGGGACCACTTAGAGTTAAGAGAAGGTGGTGATGGATGTCTCTCCCTGTGGAGGCTGGCCTGGCTTCAACTTGGCATAGTGCCACAGCCCCCAAGTGCTGGCGTGGTAGGTATGGGCCAGCTCAGCATCCATGGCATTTCCATATACTTTCTCAAGATAAGTCAAGATCATTTTAAGCGAAGGTCGGTGGAAGTAGTGAGAAGCTGAACAGACAGGTGAGGATGTAGAGTGCTTGCCTTGGGTGTGTAAGGCTCTCGGTTCAAGCCCCCGCTCCTCCCTCTTAAAAGCACACTTGTGAGCTGGAAAGCGGTGGTGCACACCTTTGATTCCCAAGACTTAGAAAGCAGAAGCAGGCTGAGCTCTGGGTTCAGGGTCAGCCAGCTACACTGTGAGACTCTGTCACCAAAACACGTAAATAATCAAACACAAAACCCAAAGCACTTGTAATCCCAACATTTGGGGGTAGAGGCCTGAAGATCAGAAGGTCAGCGTTATCCCAGCCACACAGGGAGTTCAAAACCACCCTGAATTATATGAGATTGCCTTAAAGGGAGATGAAGAGACAGAAGAGGAAGCTGGGGCTAAAATGTCCTGAAGGGGTTATAAGGAAGAAAGGCCTGGGTTGTGTTTTGGAGGAGGAAGGTGGGTGGCTTTTTTTGTGTGGAACCTGACAGTATTGCTGGCCCTTCTCCATCACATCTGCTCCCTACCCCCACCCCCCACGGCCCTGTGGTTGCTGGAGGCTGTTGTGCAGGTACAGCTGTCCAGTGGATACAGTGGGCTAGAGAAACCCTGTGATTTATGCATGGGAGCTGGTTCTTCCCAGCAGCTGCCATAGCCCGGTCATTGGTACATTGTTCTTTTGTGTTCGCTAGAACAGTACTGAGGTTCTTAATCTTCTGAGTATAGCAGGGACAACATAGAAAGTTGAGTCAACGCTGTCCTCTTACTTCCCAGAAAGTTTAGATCTCGGGTTCTCAACAGAGGTTGGAGTGCATGGCCCTGAGTCATTAGTTGTCAGGATACTGTGTGAGTGATAGTGTTCCGGATCCTCTCCTAGGGATCCAGTTAGAGTGCACATCCGGCCCTGGTAAGTCTGCAGAAAATGAGACATGACAAAACGAATGTGTTGGTACCTAAAGATTTCTTAACCAGCCTCTTACTCACTGAACCAATAGGACCCTTGGTAAATTAAAAAAGAAAGAAAGGGAAAAAAATTTAAAAAAACATGCAGAAAGTTCTTTTTGTCTTTGAAAGGCTGGATGCTGTAATAACAGCTGATCCAACATCATATACTTCTCAGTAGTGTTTAATTCTGTGCTCTGACTGAGAAGCGCTGTTTTAGGTAAATGGCTCACGTGTGTCTTTTTTTTTTTTTCTAGAAAACATTCAAGAGATACTTGGATATGAAAAAAATGTTTAAGAAAAATATCTTTTAAAAATTATTTTGTTCATAAAAATTTCTTGGTGGCCTCAGTCTTAAACTCCGTTGCTTTCAGGTTTGGTTGAGGTGTGCGGAGCCTTCTCTCCCAGAGTCAGTTACTCTCTTGGTGGGATTCAGGAAGACATGGGTCTCTGTCTTCTCTGTTCTCTCATCATTAGCAATCCTGTTCCCTTCTAATTGAATTTTGCCTTAGAAATCAGTCACCAGCTTGTTTAGAATTACAATGAGAATGCACACACACAATCATACACATGAATAAATAAAACAAGGTTTTTATTTTTTTGAGGCAGGATCTCTGTGTGTAGTTCCGGCTAGCTTGGAACTCGGTGTATAGACTAGGCCTGCCTTCAACTGCCTGCCTCTGCCTCCCAAGTGCTGGAAGGAAAGGTATGAACCACTATGCCTGGCCTCAGGTTTTAAAAATTAAAAAGAGAAAAAAGGTGATGTGTCTTGGTTTGGGTTTCTACTTCTTTGATAAAACACCATAACCAAAAAGCAAGTTGTGGAGGAAGGGTTTATTTGACTTATATTTCTATATCATTGTTAATCATAGAAGGAAGTTGAGACAGGGAATCAAACAGGGCAGGGTCTTGGAGGCAGGAGCTGGTGCAGAGGCCATGGAGGGGTGCTGCTTGCTGGCTTGCTCAGCCTGCTTTCTTCTAGAACCCAGAACTACCAGCCCAGATGGACCACACACAGTGGACTGGGCCCTTAAATTAATCACTAAGAAAATTGCCTACAGCCTGATCTTACTGAGGTTCCCTTATTAAGGTTCCCTTCCCTCAGATGACTTTAGCCCAAGAAGACATCTCTCTGGCCCCTGCAAACACCAGCACTTAGACACCAAGACAACTCACCAGAGAAGGACTGTATCCAGAATTTAGAATTCTTAAAATTCAGCCATGAAAAGTCAGCCCTACTCAAAGATGGCAAAAGGCGAGTAAAATTAATCTTCAGATGATACACAGATGGATGAGAAGCACATGGAAAGATGCTCTGATCTGAAGTTAGATAGTAGTAGGTGGTGAGGAGGGGATAGGGACGCAAGTGCCCCATTGGCCGCTGATGGGATGTAAAATGGTGTAGTCACTGTGGAGAACATTTTGGTAGTTCCTCAGAAAGTTTGATACTGAGTTACATGATCCACATTCTACACCTAGCTATCTGTATACACAAGAAAGAAAACGTGATGTTGTGTAGAATTTGAACTTAACGTTCCTGACAACCTTAAAGGCTGAAAAAGGCAAATCAGTTGAAATGTGGAAACTGATGCATTGCTGAATTGTGGCAAACGTGTGAAGTGTGAAGGTTTTACAGCGTGACTGACCCTTCAACACTAAGGGAAGAGTGCACGTGTGTAGGGAATTCACATGAAAATTGTGAAGTTTTTGTTGTTGGTGGATTTGGATATTTTGTTACATTTTTGTTTTTCAAGATGGGGTTTCTCCATGTGGCCCTGGCTGTCCTGAAACTCACTATGTAGACCAGGCTGGCATCAAACTCAGGTTCACCTGCTTCTATCCAAGTAAAGACTTGTGCCACCACCCAGTATGAAAGTTTCCTTTTATATAGTAGTTGCCAGGGCCTGAGCTAGCGAGAATGTGATTGCTAATGTCTGGGGGAAGAATTGAAAATAACCTGAAATAGATAGTGGTGGTGGTTACATGTCTTTAAATACCCTAAAACCCAGCTGGCTTGTATACTTTAAAAGAGCAGACTATATAGTACATCATTACCCAATAAAGCTATCGCCTTAACACATAGTCATGTGTATGTGTACTTTAGTAATTTGTTAGCCTGTTGTTTCCAACTTAGGAATTGCTATGACTATAGCAAATTTGATTTCTCTTGCAGCAACAAAATGGTTCAGCAAGTTCCAGAAAACATCAGTTTTCCTGCTGAAGAAGAGAAAATCTTAGAGTTCTGGTCCAAACATAACTGTTTCCAGGAATGCTTAAAGCAGTCAAAACATAGGCCAAAGTATGTGAGTTTCTGTGGTAAAGATAGAATCCTCACAAATAATCGTTTTGTTTTGGTTTTTTTAAGAAGTTCAGTGCACACACCATTCATCTGTGTGTTCTCAGTGTATCACCTTTCAACGCTCAGTAATGGGCAGTCATCTGAGTGGACTTTATTTACCCCCCCCCACTTTTTTTCCGAATTTACTATCACCTCTGCCCCCGTTTAGCAACTCAACATAAGCCTCCGTGGGTAGGTCCTACAGTATTTCCTTACGGTCTCCATTTATAGAAAACAGGGAAGATACTAATCTTAGGTCGATGATTTCACTATGAACCTTCCCTGTTCAAAAATTTTATGGTGTTGTCCAGTGCCCTGCTTCATTGATGAGCTAAGTCTGGCTTGGTCTTAACTTCCTTGTCTTGGAGATGATGAAGAGTGGATGGCTGAATGGCAATTCCCTCCCCCACCCCAGTTCTCTCTCAGTGACCTCTCTGAGGGCGGGGTCTCCAGTGAGTTTCTGGTCAATTCTGTCTACTTTCTAGTCCTTTTGATCCCACCCACCCACCCCTGAACATTTTTAGTATGTTATATACTTGATACAAAAAATGTCCTGAATTTTTTGCCGTTTCAAGATAATTTACTGTATTTTTGCATTGTCTGTTAGATTTACCTTCTATGATGGGCCTCCCTTTGCTACTGGGCTGCCTCACTATGGACATATACTTGCTGGTACAATTAAAGACATAGTTACAAGATACGCTCATCAGAACGGGTTCCACGTGGACAGAAGATTTGGATGGGATTGTCATGGCTTACCTGTGGTATGTCTGAATCTCCAGTCTTGTGATTTCTCATTGTCTATAAACATATCCGATGGTCACTTTGAATTCTTTTCCATATTGTTATTTATTGTTTGGTTTCTCTGAAGGGTTATCTTTTTATTTATTTATCTTAGCTATTTTGGTTTCTGTTGTGGCTTTCTTGTATTTGCTTCATGGTTGTTAACATGCAGTCTTAATATTTTTAGGAATATGAAATTGATAAGACGTTGGGGATCAAAGGGCCACAGGATGTGGCCAAAATGGGGATCGCAGAGTATAACAAACAGTGCCGAGCAATTGTCATGAGATACTCAGCTGAGTGGAAGGTATGTTCAGAAGAATGAATGGAAGGCGTGGCTTTAAGGTGGGACCAGAAACGGCTAGTTGTCCTGTTTATGAAACATCACCCAAAGGGCTGTCCACGTGAGCATGTGTCACAGGAGGGCTTAGATTCTGCCAGCCTTTAAACATGAATCCCCTGAGCAGGTACTAAGTCGCAGTGTTTCTTTCGGCGTCTAGTTTTCCTCACCCTTCTCTCTCCACTTGTGCTGTCATCCTCTCTTTACATATCTCTCCACCTGTCCCCTTGTGTTCTTGGTGTTTCGTTCTATGTCTGTTATCTAACACTGGGTAAGTGCTTTGGCCTCAGTGGTCTGAGTGCTAAGAGATACAGGCACACACCACCGCCCTGTTCTCTTCATGGTTCTTCCCTGTGGGCTGTTACAGTCCCCCTCCCACGTGGCTCTTCTTAACTCTCTTCTGTCATGACACTGGGTAGCTTCGGTTTATTGCCATGTAGAATCCACTTCTATCAGCATGAGAGCCAGAGCTCAATTTTCTCTTAACTTTTTGCCTAATACAGGGGTGGGGCTGGGGATTGGGGGCTGATGGGATAAATGCAGCCTAAATATAAATCTGGTTTAAAAATTTTTTTTCCTGACACCCACCCTCCATCCCCCCCCCCCGACACACACACACAACACACACCTCCTAAGGAAGGGTCTCACTGTGTGGTCCTGGCAGACCAGGCTGGCTTGGAACTCACAGAGATCTGCTTGCCTCTGCCTCGAGAGTGCTGGGTTTACAGGCATGAGTCACCATGCTCTTCCATGTTTCCAAAAATGTTTTACATTGCGATAAGCTAAAGCATATAGCTATCCACTTGGTATGAAGCGATCCCCTCTGCCCTACATCTACCATTTCCAGCTGCTGACATTGGAGGTAACACAAAAGCAGTTAGTTAGCATGAACAAAATACTGTTGACTTGTAGCACAGATCTTTTCTGACCTGGGTGTCTCCAGGATCAGCCATTGCCTTTAGTGGTATGTCTTCAGTTTCCTTTGATATACAACATTCATTTAGTCTTTCTTTGTCTTTTATGACTGTGACACTTTGGGAGGCAGGGAAGGGGATACTAGTGATTGAATCTCTGGCTTGTGCATGCTTAACTAACTAATTGTTCAGTTCATCAAGATGCTTCCTGGCTGTATAGTTTTCCTTTGATGAAGTACAGATTTTGTTTTGCAGTTAAGTATCTTAAGGAAATATTATTTTTGGCATGCTTTTTCTTATGATGCTTTTAGTCATTAACTTTAGCCAACTATTGGTAATTCCTTCTAGCTAATAGCTGTTTCTCTGATGTTTGCCAATTAATGATTGTAAAAGGCTTTTATCAATTATTATTGCTGGGTTGGTGGCACACACCCATATTCAATACTGGGGAGTATAACTTATAAATACTTACAAATAATATCTATGTATAAGAAAGGAACAGTAAGAAAACTAGTCAACCTTATGTGTTGTTTGAAATATGTTTACTTGGACCATTGATTATTTTGATTTTCCAAAGTAGTCATATGTAATGACAATAAAAGTAAAAAATGATCATGATATTATTTTAATACTGCCCTAACATTCATATTTTTAAGTCTACCGTTACCAGACTCGGCCGATGGATTGACTTTGACAATGACTACAAAACGCTGTACCCACAGTTCATGGAATCAGTTTGGTAGGTTTATTTTAAATTGGAGGAATGAGAAGCATTCCCTTGAACTGGTCAGAGCAGAGGTGTATGCTTGCCAGAAGATTGTTTATAAGTTCATTATTTGGTTTTGCAGCAAATGTGTTTATCATGCACACACACATACACCCCTACATACAACTTTTTCTAAGGCCATAAAAAATATTTACTCCCCTTCTCTATTATTTTATGTTATTTTTTCATAAAAATGACATTTTGGCAAGTAGAAAAGACGTGGGTTTTTGTTTACTTTCTTTTGGCAGTGCTGAAGATCCAACTTGATCTTCATACATATTAGGCAAATACTCTTACCACGCCCCGTGGGACAGCATTTAATGCACTTATCCTAGGTAGGGGTTGTGGTACATACACAGTTCAAGCAGTAGCAAATTATGAGTTCAAGGCCTTCCTAGGCTATTAGTAAGAAAGCAACTTTGTCTCAGGAGACAGAAAATACACTAGGGATATTGTAACTATGATGAAGGTTTTAACAAAGAAAAGGCAGAATTGAGTAAGGATTCCCAAAAGTTCAGTGTTTTTTTCAGTTGGGAAAAGCAAGTAGTGAACAGGAAATTTTGAGGTAATATTGATCTCTAGAGTCCTTGTATTTAATATGTTCTTTAAAACATTCTCGTCAATGTGGCTTATACTTCTTCAATTGCTTCTATAAAGGCTGCCTGTTGCATAGTTTAAATAATGTACAAAACTTGAAGTCCCAAAATGTTAGTGATATTGGTAAAAAAAAAAATTGTTTTATCATACCTTTAAGAAGTTGGTGTAAAAATACTTATGCTGATAAGGACAGATTTATAGCATTGATAAGGTGCTGGGCAGTGTTTATTTGCCTTTCTTAATCCCTGTGAACATCTCTCCATGTCAATAGATGGTGGCCATACCCCAAGCCCCACCCCATGCTGTTGGTTGAACTCCAGCTATGCATGCACATACTGGGCAAAGTCTCTACCACCAAGCAACAGCCCAGCCTCCATAATAACACTTTTATATTCTACAAGTGGCCGTTAAGTGTTACTTGCCAACAAGCTCCCAAACGATGGATTGTTTCTTTTTTACTAGAAGGACTACAGAAATGGCAAAGAGGTTTGCATTTGAAGGGTAGATTTTGGTTATGTAATTGTAAAGCTCCATGTGTTGGCTTGCCAGGTGGGTCTTCAAGCAGCTATATGACAAAGGCCTTGTGTACAGAGGCGTGAAAGTCATGCCCTTCTCCACTGCGTGCGGCACTCCACTTTCTAACTTCGAGTCAAACCAGAATTACAAGGTGCGTGGCACGCTGAACACCCGCCTAGCCCATGGTGATTGGTGACTGATTACGATTAAGGTGAACATTCCCAGTTATTCCCAGCACAGACTGGTGTTGCCAGATGTCTGTCACTGCCCGGAGCCTCTGCTCAGTGAAAGTGGACGATACTTTTCCCCCACTGGACTTATCAAGTGGCTTCAGTGATGGATTCTGTTTGTTTTGCCCACATCGGGCACCTGCTCTTGTCTTGCTCTGACAGTTTTTTTCAGCTGCTGTTCTTCAGGGATCTGGCCTTTGGTGACTTTATGTTTCTCTGGTACCTGTAGTGTCCTTTGTTAAAGGTATTGGGAAGGGAATTTATCTGAGGTGTTGAGGTGTGTTACGATATTGCATCTGCTGCACAGGACTTGTGTCATTGGTACAACTGCTCTGTGTCATTTAGAGGGTGAAGTAGAGAATCCCTGAGAACATGGACTATCTCATGTCTTACTCAGCCTTCACTTTTGCTTGTTTTTGTGACCCTCATTTTTAAAGGGATGGTAACTTTTTAGAAGTCTTGTTTGTGCCCAGGTTTGGAAATTGTTACATTTCAGGAATATTTTATCATTATGGTAGAAAATGTTTTTTCTGTTCCATTTGATTTTTTTTATAAGATTTATTTATTTATTATGTATACAATGTTCTCTTTGCGTGTAGACCTGCACGCCAGCAGAGGGCACCAGATCTTAGTATAGATGGTTGTGAGCCACCGAGTGGGTGCTGGGAATTAAACTCAGGACCTCTATAGAGCAGCCAGTGCTTTAAACCTCTGAGCCATCTCTCCAACCCCATTTGGTCTTTCAAATCCCTGCTGGTGCAATGAGATTCCTTTTTGTCTGCTAATTGCCTTTGTTATTGCTTATCATATTTAATAAAATATATTAAGTGCATAAAAATATAATACGCAGAGATAATTACTTTCCAAAATAGTTTTATTATTTAACTCATGGTGTACTTACTATAGCTCAGATCACTGTAATAGTGAAACAGCCATTTTTGTCTTATTAGTTGTAAGCCTTAGCTCTTAATGGCTGAGTCATCTTTCCTGCCCCAAAATCTTTCATCACACCCCCTTGTTTTTTGTTTTTTTCAAGACAGGGTTTCTCTGTGTATCTCTGGCTGTCGTGGAACTAGTTCTGTAGACCAGGCTGGCCTCCAACTTGGAGATTCACCTCTGCCTCCCAAGTGCTGGGATCAAAGGCATGTGCCCCCATCACCTGGAGCTCAATTTTATCCTTAAATTTATTTTAGTTTCCTTTCAGATCAGTTTCTTACTATCATGAGCTTTACAGATTGTAAAGGACTTCTTGCCCTCAATGTCTTTTAGGATGTTCAGGATCCTTCAGTATATGTGACGTTCCCTTTGGAGGAAGATGAAAACACATCCTTAGTTGCTTGGACAACCACCCCTTGGACTCTACCAAGTAACCTTGCACTGTGTGTCAATCCAGAAATACAGTACGTGAAGATCAGAGGTAACTAGTGGGGTAGTTACTTGTGATTAATACAAATAAATACTTTTATTTAGCTGTAAAAGCTTACAAAAAGCTCGTTTTGGGACCAAACAATTTCATACAGAAGTTTTGCTAAAGATAAGCTGTAAGGACAGGTGTGTGTGTCACCATCCCTCTTTCTTATCTTTGATAAGTCTCAGCACACAGTAAGTGGTGGGAACATTGTTCGTTTGAGGCTACCCTGAACAGCTTAGCAAGATCCTGTCTCAAAACAAGACAGGTAGGGAAGAGAACAGGAAAGGATAGAAAGAAAAGCATCCTGAAAAGTTTCATTTCTGTTTGAAAGTAACACAGATTTTTATAGTTTCCAGTTTTACTGTAATTTTTTTTTACGTCATTTCCCTATTCTGTAGTAGAGAATTCTTATATTCTCAACTAGGTTCTTAGAGATTTATATGAAATATGAATGATGGTTGGTACTTTTTGAGCAAATAAACTTGCAGATTTGGAGAAATTAAAGGGAAGAAAAGAGGGGAAAACACACTGGGCAGGCCTGGTGGACAGGTCTGTGGAACACCTGTGGAAACAGTGTGGCATTTCTTCTGAAGTTAAACATAGTTACCTTGGAAGTGGAAATGGATCTGGGTTTGGTGGCTTGTGGCCCTAATCCTCATACTTGGGATTTTGGAGGCAGGAGAATAAGGATTTTGTGGCTAGCCTTGCCCACCTGAGGCCTTGCCTCACAAAAGGAGAGAAGGGAGGAATTGAGAGCAGTGAAATGGGTGTCTGGCCGGACATTGTTACACCTGTGTTTATACCAACAGTGTTCACAGCGGCCAAGGCCTGGAAGCTGCCTGTGCTGCATGGGGCATATCCTGCCTCAGAGCGTGTGTGTGTAGGGTCTTTACTTGATTTCTACCTTGGAGATGCCTGTTAAGAATAGCTGTTGTCTGTATAGAATCCTGCTTCTGGAGTCTGTAGCTGCTTCTCTTAAGGGAGTTATGATGCTGTCAGAACTATTTTCCTATGTAACTCAAGAGTCACTGGCAGTTTGTAGGGAGCCTGGCACATTAGGGGCTTTCAGACAGATGTTGCAAATATAACTCTTCACATGACACTCATGTACTTACATATTTTGTCTTTTTCTTGTTGTATTTTCTATAACGTGGACTTGGCACATGGCAGTGTTTCTATGATTTACTGCTCCAGTGGAAGCAGTTTGTGAATGAACTGCAAAGGTCCTTAAAAGTGATCCGTGGAAACAGATGACATATGCTCTACTCGGTTATAGTATATCACACTTTGTGGTGGAAGTTTAAATTTCTGTAGGCTTTTATGGGTCAGTGTCAACGTTTTGATGTTTGTTTGCTCTAGGCTTTCAGGAATTATATCCTCCAGAAGTATTTTAAGGAGGGTTCACAAATATATACATTTTTAAAGCTACTTAACTGTTCATTAATTGATCTGTTAGCAACAGTCATGGCATCTCCATAAAACAGTTCAGTGGTGCTATAGGAAAGAATCAATGGCTAAGGATCTGCCCCGGTGGAGAGAGGGAGAGAGATGTTTGCGTTGTGCCGTTGGTGAAGACGGTAACGGTATTTTAAGTGCACACGCACACACTGGGGAGCCCCCGGAGCCTCGGCTTGTGCTTGTTGACCCTAACAAGTCTCACACACTCACTGCTGTGCACTCAAGTCATGTGGATAGCGGTGCAGCAGTGAAGCCCTCTGAGGGGTTGAGATTACAGGGAACTGTGACTCTGAGCTGCCCGGGTTGTTGATGCTAAGATTTGGGTGGAGGGTACTTGTTAGGTTTGAGACTGGGTCTCACTGCTTAGTGCTTGTTGGCCTGGAACTCCCTGAGTAGGTCAGGCTGGCCTGCAACTCAGAGATCCACCTCCCAGGTGCCATCATGCCTGGCTTAATAACATTCACATTTATTAGCTTTAGAAAGAGAAAATACGGATTAAGTTTTCTAAATGGACTTGGATGTAATTAACAGTGGCCACCTACCCTGCTGCCTTTGGTGTCTGCACGTGGGTCGAAGTGCTGAATAGCTTTGCAGTGTCCTCTGTGAGTCTGAGGCACACAGTAGCTACAGGTGACACAAGCTATTGGCACAAGAAACATGCCTGATGTATGTCTTCATTGTCAGCTAGTCTGAATGTCACCAATGTCCTCCTTTTCTTTGCTCTCACAGATGTGGCCAGGGGGAAATTGTTCATTTTAATGGAAGCCAGATTATCTGCCCTCTATAAGCTGGAGAGTGACTATGAGATCCTAGAAAGGTATGTGTTCATAAAGTTAGGTGTGTTTGTGTGTGTTTGTGTATTTAGTTTTAAAAGAGACAAGTCTTTGTCATCCTAAAGCTGTATTGTTCAAATTGAGTTTAAGTCACACATGTCTGCATCTGTGACAGTGGCTGTAGGCTGCAAAGGGTGGTGATTTATTCTGGCTACAGTTTCATTACTTTGATTTTTTTTTTTTTTAATTTTGTGTGTGCATGTGTAGGTGGGTGGGCACATGTATGCTATAGGTAAACATCACTTGTCTTCCTCAGTCCCTCTCTGTGTTAGTCTTGAGACAGGCTCTGTCACTGACCTTGGGTTTCCCAGGTTAAGTTCAAGTCTGATGTTTCCTCCTCTCCAGCTCTGGGATTCCAGGCGTACACCACCATTCCCAACAATTTGCATGTGTTTTAGGAATCCAATCTCAAGTTGTCATGTTTGAGCAGGGAGCGTTTTACTTACTGAAGCATCCCCCTAGATTTATTGCTTTGACTTAATGGATTTATTTTATTTTTCAGATTTCCTGGTGCCTCTCTCAAAGGCAAGAAATACAAGCCATTGTTTGACTACTTTATTAAGGTAACTTTGGGCCCTTACTCTGAGGCTCTATATTCATTTCTTTGAGGTTATGAGTGGGTCTCATGGGGCTTCCTTGTTAATACTGTTCCAGGAGTGTCTCTGGATCCAACACTGTGCTTTAGTATTAGAAAGTTGCTATCTTTGCATTAATTATAATTTTATCACTGGCTAGCTTGCCCATCACATCTCCAGACTGGCCTTTTCTTTTCCCATTTCTTTGCCTTTGCAGTAAGTTTGTCCCATTTTAAGTACTCTTTGATATTATTGTCATCGGATTACTGAGTTCAGTTCACTTTCGGGTCTCTCTTGTGTGTGCGTGTGTGTGTGTGCGTGTGTGTGTGTGTGTGTGTTCATGTTCACATGAATGTGGGTCTGAGTGTGTACAGGTGTGCATACATGTTGAGCCAGTGGTTGGTGACAGATCTTTGATTGTTTTCCACTTTAATTTCTGAGACATGGTCTCTGGCTGAACCTGAAGCTTGCCAGTTCAGCTAGGCTGTCTAGCCAAGCTTGTCTCAAGGACTCCTGTCTCTTTTCTGCATTTATCTTTCTAGTTTGAATTATTTGTCTTTTTTACTTACATGCTAATCTCAGGCCCTTCTCCCTCTTTCACCTAACCCTTTGCACCCTTTCTTTTCCAGTGTAAGGAGAGCGGTGCCTTCACTGTGCTTGTCGACCACTATGTGAAGGATGAAGAAGGCACAGGAGTTGTGCACCAGGCTCCTTATTTTGGTGCTGTGAGTAGCCTGATCTTGCAGATCTGTTCATGAGAAGTAAATGGCTGCTCTTCCTGGGAGGCTGAACCACGGGGCTCCTTAAGATTCTTCAGCTTGCCAACACCAATGGAGTTGGCCTTTTCTGGCTCACTGCCCTGAAAGATGGCATAGAAAACGTATCTGTAGTCCCCATTCCTCTTCCTGATTCTGGAAGCAGGTCAAACCCCGAGCTGTTATAAATTCTGGTACAGTTGTCGGCCTTTCTGGCAGCTTTATTGCTAAGGTGAAATGAGAGATGGGGTGATGTGCTCAGCGCCCCTCATGTGCAGCATTAGTTAGTAATGCTCTGGATCTGCTTCTGAAGCATCGCTGTGTAGCCGAGAGAGCAGTGCCACCTCAGACCTGTCTGCCTGGCGACAGGGAATACTTTGAGTGACGGCAGCGCTGTCATCCTTCCGGGTCTTTTGATGGGAGGCAGAGCTGGATGTGCATCAAGCACTGTGCCTTCCACATAATTGACTTCCATTTTTCAGATACATATGTATATTATTACAAATAAAACTTAGTAGGGTTTTTTTGTTTGTTTTAGTTTTGTTGTTTTGGAAGTTTTGTTTATTTAGTTTTGGTTTTTTGAGACATGTCTCACCGTTTAGCCTTGATCTTTGACTGGAACTCACTATGTAGACCAGGTTACCCCTGCCTCTGCCTCCTGAACAGTAGGATTAAGGATGTGCGACACTTTACCCAGCTATGGTTTAGTTTTAAAATGTTCGTGTGTGCCATCTCTAATGGTGGGAATGACAGGGCTCGGTAATCTAACCCCAGTTCAGCTGGGAGACCGAGATTCTTAAGTCACCTCTCGTTAGAGGTAGAAGGTTAGTTACATGCAAACAACATAGTACTGAAAAATTATCCAAAAAAATCTAAGTAAAACTGAAGCTTTCTTTTTCGTCACATATACACTAAACATGTTTCTCTACACACACCCCTGCTCTTGTCTGCCTCAGGATGACCATCGGGTCTGCGTGGACTTCAACATTATTCAGAAAGACTCAACCCCTGTTTGCCCTGTGGATGCTTCAGGCTGCTTCACAGAGGAAGTGACACATTTTGTTGGACAGTATGTGAAGGTCTGTGCCTTGTATACATAGAAGGGTGGTGGTCTCTTATGCTTGCTTCAGGGTTTTGTTGTTTTTCAGTAATGAACTTTATTCAAATAATCTTCATTATTTATAGTTTTGTTAGAATTAATGTAGACTTTTAAATTTTTTTAAGCAGTTTAAAATAAGCAAATATAGCTATCTGCTACATGCAGAGGGTCTAATGTGTTTAGATAAGGAAGCATGTTAGAGTTCCACTACACTGCAGCTTGTTCTGGAGCGGCCTTGTGCTCAGGCCAATCATTTCTATTTGAAAACTTCACTGCCTACAATTACTTAAGTGGGAAAAACCAAGCAGAGTAGTTTTCTGGGTTTCGTTTCTAATGCTGTGCTGAGGGTGAAGCCAGGGGCTCGTGCATTCTGAGTGAGTTTCCTGCCTTCTAGCTGTACTCCAGACCCCAGAGCAGACCTTTTCACTTGTGCTGTTTATTATGAAATACCAAGTTTTAGTGACATTGTTAATAAGTGTACTAGGGTGTTTTGATGACTGGAGTTTTACTTTTTCGCAGGATGCTGACAAAAACATCATTAGGATGTTGAAGGAGCAGGGCCGCCTGCTTGTTGCCAGCACCTTCACACACAGCTACCCTTTCTGCTGGAGGTGAGAGGACTGGCTGCTGCAGGGGGCAGCACAGCTGTGGGAACACGTGCTGCTTGCTTACGCCTCCTTAATATTTAGGTTTTGTCTCACGACACCCTTTAGAATTGGTGTTTAGAAGTGCCTGTTTAGGAGAGAAATTGTGTGGGGAAAATAGACATCTACCTACCTACGTCTAGCTATCATCTGTCTGTCTGGTCTGTCTGTCTATGCACACACACCCACATCTGTAAATGAAATAGCTAAGACTGTTCATATACAGCATCTTCCTTGTGCCTGGACCTGGCTCTTTAATCTGCCATCTTTCAATGTCAAGGCTAGAACTAAGTTCTTGTGCTTGGAGTCTCTGAAATTTTATAATTGGAATTTCTTTAAACAACTGTGTTTTAATGTAAGAATGTCCTGTAAATATTCACATGAGAATGTAGTGTTCAGGGTCCTGACATTTGTCCCCACATTTTCTCCCTGGGCCCCTATTTTATCATCAGAAGAAGCATTTTCTTTTTCTTTCCTCTTTGGATTTTTAAGAGAGGGTTTTTCTGTGTAACCCTGGCTGTCCTCCTAGAACTCACTGTGTAGATCAGGCTGACCTGAAACAGGTCCATCTGCTCCTGCCTCCTGAGTGCTGGAATTAAAGGTGTGTGCCTTGATCACTCAGCCTCAGAAGGACCATTTTAAAAACTGTGTATGTATGTATGTGCATGCTCGTGCTAGCTCTGCATCCAGAGCAATGTGTCAGGACAATGTTAAGCTGAAGGCACAGGCTTTTGTAAGCTACCCAATATGGGTGCTGGGAGCCGAATTTGGGTCCTGCAAGAGCAGCAGGCACTGTTTAATTGCTTGGTCATCTCTTCAGCTCTAGTTTTGTTCTACTTTTTTTTCTTTATCTCCCTTGGATTCATTTGAGAGGAGGTGAGGAAAATTAGACCTGTGTTCTTTTCATTTGTTTGTTTTGAGTGTGAGTACACTTTTGCATATCCTTGGATGTCTTGGCATGTGTGTAGAGGTTAGACCAATGTAGGGGTTGGTTTTTCTCCTTCCACTATGTTGGTTCCAGGGATGGAACTTCGGAGCCATCTTGCTGGTCTCGACATTTGTACTCTAAAGTAAAAGCTAAGGTCAGCAGAAGGCTGAGTAGGGAGGTGGAAGCAACACTAATTAGAAAGTAAAGTCAGTCTTGCCCTTGGTACCTGTATGCCTCTGTCTGACTGTGGAGTCTGTTCTGGTCCCAGGTCAGACACTCCGCTCATTTACAAGTCAGTGCCCAGCTGGTTTGTGCGCGTGGAGCACATGGTGGACCAGCTGCTGAAGAACAATGATCTGTGTTACTGGTGAGCATTCATCATGTTCCTTCCTCCTGCCCTTTGCATTTGTAAGTGTAGTTCGTACTCCTCAGAATTACCAGCCAATAAACCAGCCAATTGTCTGTGTTTGTGTAAGGAACACAAAATCACATATAGCTGAGGCAGCACCTGCCTATGGCAGAAGATGAAAGATCACAGTTTTCTTCGTTTAACACAATAGAGATGAGTGTTATTTGCATGTGATTTGCAGGACGAACTGACTTTGGGGACCATATCTTAGCCAAACATGGTGGCACACACCTTTAATCCCAGCACTCAGGCAGCAGATGCAGGCAGACTGAGTTCAAGGCCAGCCTGCCCTACATAGTGAGTTCCAGGACAGCCAGGGCTACACAGTGAAACCATATTTCAAAAACAAATGAACGATCAATCTGTCTATACTCAGACTGTTAACTGTAAAAATTTTCATGATAAAGACTAGTGTGTGTCTGCCAAAGCCATTATTTATACGTAACCAATTTGCGTGCTGAGTTCCTGGTTTGTGCGGTATCTTCTGCCCTTGGGTCTGCAGAACAGCCTGAGCCCAGTGCAGAGACCTTTGTCCTCCCCGGCTCCGCTTCACCACAGCCGCCTGTCCACCATAAGGATAATCCAATATGCAAAGAAGAAGCTTCCCAAACATGTGCTGCTGCTGCCGGGTTTTTTCCAGAGGGTGTACTAGTACTGAGCTTAGCTTAGTGCTTCCACAAACCGTCACACAAAGGCTTGTGTCAGCAAGGTTTATAAATTTCACCTATTCTAATGTTCCTGCATGACTGGTGATGTAATCTGTCTGTGACAGGGTCCCAGAGTTTGTTCGAGAAAAACGGTTTGGAAATTGGCTGAAGGAGGCGCGTGACTGGGCAATTTCCAGAAACAGATACTGGGGCACCCCCATCCCGCTGTGGGTCAGTGAAGACTTTGAGGAGGTGAGGCTGGCTATATGGCTTTGTGTTGAAAGCTTTTCAGGACTAAAGGGGAGCAGAGAAAGGCTGGGGTGACCAGGAAACTGGCCTTTCCCTACAGCCTCGCCTGCTGATCTGACCCCTCCTTGTCAGATGGTTCTCATTCCCCGGTCCACCTACCTCTACCCCAGCTTTTTACCTAAACATGGACCTAACTCCTTGTGACTTGGGCTACTTTTACTTTTAGAACCTCCAAGCACAAGAACTTGGTTCTAGCCTTGACTTGGAAAGATTACACACTGAAGAGCCAGGTCCAGGCCCAAGGAAGAGAGGAAGATGCTGGATGCGAATAGTCTAAGACATTTCGTTTATTTCAGGCAGAGATCAGTTATGATAAATCCCCAGAAACACCTGTTAGGCGGTAGCTGTGCTGTTAAGGGTCTGAGCTACAAGCCTGCAGAAGGGAGTCACAGGGACAGCACTGGCTTCCTTGGGACCAATGGTGTTGCCTGAGCCTTGAGCCCTGTTGGCGATAACTGTCCTGTAGGGCAGAGTGCTCTAGATGCTTGTAAAGAAAGTCAGGTCTCTAAAACTGAGCAGAATGCTGCCTAATTGACCTCAGCACAGTCTCCTTAGCTCTGGGGTGCTCCTTTTGTCTTTGTTTTGACAGGTAGTTTGCATTGGATCGGTGGCAGAGCTTGAAGAATTGTCTGGAACAAAAATCTCAGATCTCCACAGAGAGAGGTCAGTTCCCAAACACCTGACTTCCTGCCACGCTGTTGTCCTGGTAAGGCCATCTCCAGCGAGTCACAGACCTGCACCTGGAAGCTCTGGTCTGTTAGGGGCTTTGTTGATTAGCCATGATGGTTTGTGGTGTGTTTCCTCCCTCCTGGATTGAAATGTCACATAACCTTTCAGATTGCAGGCTCCTGGTGTTCTCAGCCTTCGGAGACAAGGCATCACAATAGAGTAGCTCTTGCTGTTCTAGAACTCATTTGTAGGCAGTGCTGAACTTGATCTTAGAGAGATCCACCTGCCTCTGCCTCCTGCCTCAGTGCTTGGCTGAAAGGTGTGCATCACTCCTCTACTACAATTTATTTTATTTTATTTTTTGCATATGCATCATTCATCCACTAGGCGTGTGTGTGTTCCGAGAAGTGCATCATTAGACAGTCACGCTCATTGAACCAATACTCTGGAGTGAGCTTGCACACAACCAGACGTTATAGATAGGTTCATTGTTCTAGCCTGTTAATATAGTCAGGATACCTAGATGTGAGTGTAAATGGGTGTTGGTAGCAAAACATGCATACAGCTTACAGTGGGAGTAAGTATACATCCTGATACTTGACATAAAGTCAGACATGACTGCTGCAGGCAACACTTAGGAGGCCATTCACAGCTCCATTATAAGTTCAAGGCCAGCCTGGGCCATGAGGCCTTGCCTCAAAACAAGGGGGAAAAAAGAGCGTAGTAAATACATAAGCTGATTGCATAGTTTATGCTCACCATTAACTCCCGTGAGCCATGCGGACTTTCACGTGCCATACCATTACTCCTTGCTGCACAGTCATTCTGTTTGCATCCCCTCATCACAAACACACGAATAAAGCATCATGTCATGTTACCACCTGTATGATGTCAGTGATCAAAAGAAAGATGTCAGCTCTGTTCTAACCTTATAGGACCACCATTTTACATGTAGTCTCTCGTTCACCAAAATATTGTTGCATGACGTACGTGTAGTCTTGTCAGATTAGCATTTAAACTGCGAAATCTTCTGTGTTTACAATGAATAGAGGTGGCAATTTTTCTGTTTGTCAGCATTGACCACCTGACCATCCCATCCCGCTGTGGGAAAGGACTGTTGCGGCGCGTCTCTGAGGTGTTTGACTGCTGGTTCGAGAGTGGAAGTATGCCCTACGCCCAGGTTCACTACCCGTTTGAGAGCAAGCGAGAGTTTGAGGACGCTTTTCCTGCCGACTTTATTGCCGAAGGCATTGATCAGACCAGGGGATGGTACGTGTCTCCTTTGTCTTTGGATTTTTCTGTTGGTTTTACGTTACAGGACATGTGTTTCATTACGTGCCCATATGCATCTGCCTTGTGCCGGTTCGGAGAGCCAGACTTCTGCCCTCTGCACCTCCCACCCAGCATGGACACCAACATGGCTCTGCAGGAGGAATCGTTACTGTGCAGACTGTATTGTCTTTGTGTGTATTCTTAGCTGGTTTATTTAAGATCTTTTACCCAGACATTTAAATCATCTTTATAGTGACAGTAGGTTGGGTGCTGGAAGTTAGTTGGAAGTGTGTTCAGAAGTTAAGTCCAGCCTTTATGTGTTAACATCCTAAAATAAAATGCAGGTATGTGGGAGGATTTTGGAATTAGTTTAATTTAGCCAGTGCCTTGTTTGAAACAGTGCTGTCATGTGCACTAGGAAGAGCTCGTCACCTTCTTCTCCTGGGCTGTCTTTGCGGCCTGTGCTCTGTCAGTGCGCTCATTGTCGATGGGGCTCTGTGTAGGTTGTGCTTAGAGAACTGCTGCTGTGGTTTCCTGCTTCTTCAGTTGCATTGGCTTAACCACAGACTCTTACGTTCTGCAAGGAGCTGTTCAGAAGGACTTCCAAGAACAAATTTCTTGGGGTTTTGTTGTTGTTTAATTTTTTTTTTAATACATATGTATGTGTGCCCACACTTTTTTCCCCCTCAAGACAGGGTTTCTTTGTGTAGATTTGGCTGTCCTGGGGTGTACTCTGTAGACCAGAGTGATCTTGAACTCACAGAGATCCACCTGCCTCTGCCTCCTGAGTGCTAGATTAAAGGCGTGCACCACCACGTACAGCATATACACAGTTCTTGAGTGTGTTTTTTTTGTTTGTTTTTTGTTTTTTTCCTGCAAGTGCAATACCAAGGCCAGAAGAAGGTGTCTGATTTTCTGGAACTAGAATTATAAATTGCTGTGAGCCATGTGCTGTGCATACTGGGAATCAAACTCTGGCCCCCTGAGTTGGCAGTATGTGCTCCTAACTGCTCATCTCATTAGAAAGCCAGATTACTTGCTAATGAGTGAGCTTGTTTCTCTAGGGAAATTTGAGAAAGTCCTCTCTGCCTCCCTTGTCCTTCCTGTCTACTTCCTGTTCCCTTTGTTTGCGTGAACTGCCTTCTGCTCACCAAGGGTGTCCTGTGGGATAGAAAGGAATGTCTGGGTGGGTATTTGTATCAGGGTTAGGCTCAGGCCTCCTCTTCAGCTGTGTGCCTTGATGTTCTTAAAGTACAAGCACAGGTCAAGATGACACAAGGCCATCAGGTCCCTGAAGGAGTAAGCAAGTCAGAGTAGAACAAGAGTGTCCCACTTCACGGTGACCAGGCCGTGAGCACTGCCTACGTGAGAAGTGTCTGTCCTCACATGGTCTGCCCCACACGATCTTGTGTGAAACATGACACTTCTCTATTGGCATCTCTGCTGGTCCTGGGGTACCCATAAGGGTTGCCTATGGCTCCTCACTGCAGACTGTTGTTTTAAGAAAAATTTGTTTTGCCAGTCAGGGGCATGATGCATCTCTATCACTATACGATTATCAAAATGTATAATACAAGGCTAGCCAGGTAGCCCAGTGAGTAAATGTTCTTGCCACTGAGCTAACCTGAGTTGGAACTTTTAAGACCCATGTGGTTGGAGGAAAAGAACCAATTCCCACAAGCTGTCCTCTGACCTCCACACACATAACCCATAAAGGAAAACAAAAAACTAAGTAAAGAGGTGTAATGAATCAACTAAATATATTCATACTAAATATATAAATAAATATACCTTTTCCTATGCTTAGACCCTTCCCACTTTAATGAGTGTTTCTGCTTTGTTGTGTTTCTGCAGGTTTTACACCCTGCTGGTGCTAGCCACAGCCCTCTTTGGACAACCACCGTTCAAGAATGTGATTGTGAATGGACTGATCTTGGCAAGGCAGGTGCACCCCTCTCTGAGTGATGAGTTTCCGCTCCTATCCTCTTTATTCTGTCCTTGAAGTTTGTCTTCAAAGCAGCCATGTTCCAGTTGAGCCTCACCACGTTTTCTCCTTGAATAGAGAATTCAGCGCCACCAACTTTCAGCTACTGCTCCTTTCCTCTCCTTCTAGTCTCAGACTTTTGTTTTTTGGTGTTTTTGTTTGTTTGTTTGTTTTGTTTTCATTTTGTTTGTTTTTGAGAAAGGGTGTTACTGTGCAGTCCTGCTGGCTTAGATCTTAATCTTGCAGGCTAAGCTAGTCTTGAACTCACAGAAATCCACCTACCTGTCTCAAACTTACTGTTTTCCTGAGGTTTACCATCTGCATTTGCCTCCCAAGGGCTGAAATTACAGGTCTGTCCTGTGGTTCCATGCCCATCCCATCTTCCTCTGTGCTGTCCTCTGCAAAGGCGGAGGAATCACCTGTCTGAGGAAGTAAGAAGGAAATCTGGTTCAATATTACTTAGCTCGTGCTTGTTCAAATTAATGGAATCTGACCCTGGGCAGTTTGTTTTAGGCATTTAAATACAGTACAATTTTGGAAAAAAGTTTTCTGGCTCAGTCCCATGTACACAATAAACTTAAAGCATGACTACATGGAAACTGTTTTAGAACGTACATGAGACCTCTACCATGAAGTTGGGTTCTATAGCTTAAGGGCCTAGGGTCTCAGTCATAGAGTTAGCCTAGAAGTCACCAGTCTGTAAAGTACATGTGACATCTCTCTTAAGAATAGGTTAGTAGAAAAACAAAGATAAAGGTCTAGAGAAGTAGAGTCTGGGATAAACCAAATAGTCTGGATTTGGGTGTGGCCTGGCCCTACAGATTGCACAGATCACCAGGCTGTTAACTGCATCCACTCCCAGCCTTCAGGTGGAAGAGGGATAGACAGAGTTCCTCCCTTGCAGAGACAAGCCTGTATGCTAACATTCCTGGGTTCTCTAGTGCTTATCTGTGAGCACAAGGACCTTATGCCCTCCATGCCCAAGTTTACTGACACTCTTGTCCTGTCCATTCTCTGCCTGGCTCCACTCATCTCAAGTAAGAAAACTACATAGTGGGCCAGGCCTCCTGGAGACAGCAAGGCATGACACCCAGACGGGGTTAGTAGTAGCATAGTGCTTCTAGTGCTATCACTAGTGATAGTTGCATTTACTTAGCTTAGTATTTTGTGAGGTACTTTAGCATTCATGTCTCCTTGTATTTCACTCCTGACATGTGGGTTTTTATTGTCTTTTTTGTAATACATGAGCAAACATGAGGTGCCAAGCAACGGCACCACACCAGACTCCTCCCAGGGCCTTCACCTCCTATGGAGAATTATTTCTTAATTGTATTAGTGTCTTAGAATTCCTTTGCTTGTGTTGTCTCTAGCCAGTTAGTAAAGATGAGCAGTAACTCCCCATGTGTCTTTAGGGCCTGTCTGCCATGGCAGCCTTCCTGCCTAGCCATAGAAGAGCATGTTTCTTGTTTTTGGCAAAGTTATCACCATTTAGTTGGTACCAGATTCTGATTTGCACAAGTAACATTCTTTACTGTTAAGCCCTGGTGTGCCAAGTTATTGGGCATGTGACTTGGGTTTCTCTTGCTGTGATAAAATACCCTGACCAAAACCTCTCAGGCTGTACTCCATCATGAGGAGAGTCAGGGCAGAAACTGAAGCAGAGGCCATGGAGGAATGCTTGCTTACCAGCTTGTTCCCCGTGGCTTGCTGAGGCTGTTTTCTTACAGCACCCAGAACTAACAGCCCAGGGGTGGCACCTTGTTTAGTGAGCCGGGCCCTCCCACATCAATCATTAATCAAGAAAATGCTTGGAGGCCAGTCCAATAGAGGCACTTTCTCAATTTTGGTTTCCTCTTAGGTAACTCTAGTTTCTATCAAATTAAGAAGAACCCAGCCCACAGGGTAGTGTGGCTCATACCTTTAATCCTAGCACTCGGGAGGCAGAGGCAAGTGGATTTCTGAGTTCTAGTTCCAGGACAGCCAGGGCTAGCTACACAGAGAAACCCTGTGTCTCGAAAAATCCCAAAACAAAAGAAAACAAAACAAAGTCCTAGCTGTTAACATGGTTTTCTGAGCTATTATTAAAATGTTTCTAGAAACAGTTAACCAAGATTTTAAGTGAAAGAATGTTTGCCCACACAAACACTTGCTTCACATCTGTATGAAGAGGAAGAGAGTAACATCAGATCGTACACACTTGTCTTTAGCCAGGCCTGCATGTACACTGCCATGCATAGCACATCGCTCATCAGAGCAGTGTGATGTGGCTCTGAAATAGAAAATACAGAGTAAACTCCATAGGCGACAGGCCCTATAAATTGTGCTCTCTCCCTCCCCATTACTGCTTGCTGGTACTGAGATTCCTACATGCTCTGCCTCTGAGCTGCACCCCCATTCCTGCCTTTTCGTGGTTTTCTTGGCTGATGAGATGGCTCAGCAAGCAGAGCAGTGCTGTGCAAGCCTGGTGACCTAAGATCATTCTCCAGAATCAATGTTAAGGTGGAAGGAGAAAACCAGCTCATCACAGTTGTCCTCTGACCTCCATGCACACACCACGGCACACACACGTCCCAAGTATTCAACTTTGTCATTTGTGTAGATGACTGTATTCACCAGTACAGCTATGACATTAAATGGTTTCACCGCCGCGGACATTGTTGCTCTATAACTACACTTCCCTGTCCATCTGTTCCCAGTTTCTCTGGAGTAAATGCTAGCACATCTTCCTACTCCAGCCCTCCTTGAAACCCCCGCAAAGACAGATGTACCATGGCATTAAAAGACTATATGGCTCAGTAGGTAAAGGCAATTTTTATGCAAGCCTGGCAACCTGACCGGCTTGGATCCTGGAAGGAGGGAGCTGACTCCACAAAGTTGTTTGATCTCTGCATGAGTGTCATGACCCGTGTCTCCCATACACACATAAATTAAGCAAATGTGCATACACAGTAACAAATTAATTTAATGTAAAGAAGCAACAGATAAGAACAAAACCACCCACCATTGTGTTACACTAGGTTATATCTCAGTTGCTCCTTTTTACGTTTGTGTGTTTGCATGCAGTCTACATCCACGTATAAGGACCAGCTTATGTTACTCATTTAATTGGTATCTAATTTTTGCTTTACAAGTGATGGCCAAAAAATGAGCAAACGGAAAAAGAACTACCCAGATCCAGTTTCTATCATCAATAAATATGGTGCCGATGCCCTCAGGTAGGAAGCTGTCCTTTGCTCGTGTGTGCCTCCTGTCCTGCAGTCACAGTTCTCAGATTGCTGTACTATATAATTACGCTATTAGCGTTGGGTCTGTCTGTGGGGAGTTGAATCTTTACAGTTGGTAATATTCAAACCTAGGAGCCTTTGAGGACTAGAAACTGTCCTGGATACCGTGAGCCGCCTATGACCTCCCAGGCGGGTGTAGGTTGTCTCCTCTCCAGGGTCTCCATCTTGTTGGTATTAAAGCCAGAATTATCTTTTTTTTTTTCTTGATTGCTTTTTCTTGTCCTGTATTTACAAAGCCATATGAGACCTATTTACACCAGAACAAATACATTAATATGATGTTTTAGAGAACTTTTAGCCACTGTCTGAAATAGTCATGCTCCTGAAATCTGTCATATTTAGGTTGTAAAGGCCTAGAGAGCTTTTTACCTCGATGTCATAGGTGAAGCCCAGGCCCATGCTGGGCACTTTGAGATGGTTCCGTCTGGCTGGGAGACAGAAGGCTGGCCCTCCCTTGACACATTGTCCATTGGGCTGGGCCGTTCTCCGCAGTGAGCCTTGGCCTCCTGAGTGTGGCAGAGCTCCTCATGAACCTGTGTGCACTTACAGAGGGGCCAGTGTGTGAGTACTGTGCCTCAGCGGTAGGAAGGTAGAATTTGAGCTACTTCTTTGTCTTACATAGAAGGAGAAAGATGTACGTGGTCTGAAGAAGAGCTAGAATGTTTGCCTTCTCAGTGTTACAGGAGCAATATTTCGTTTACCGTCTGTGTAAATTCTCTCCTTCCAGGTTATACCTGATCAATTCCCCTGTGGTGAGAGCAGAAAACCTCCGCTTCAAAGAGGAAGGTGTGCGGGATGTCCTGAAGGACGTGCTGCTCCCGTGGTACAATGCATACCGCTTCTTCATCCAGAATGTCTTTAGGCTGCACAAGGTATGGACCACATATCTATGGCCTATGTACACTGATCTATGGGGCTGGGATGTAAAGGACCTTGGAGCCGATTTCTTCTGTTGTCTGCTGTTGTTGGCTAACCCAGAGCCATAAGGAAGCCTTACATGATGGTGCATGGGGTCTAGTCCTCTGTAGGACATGGCCTTCTCTGTACAAAGAGAGAGTTTCCCTGGAAACTTAGATGGGCAGGCAGCTTTCTCTGGCTTTCAGCATTCGTCTCTTTGTAATTATGCCAACTCTCCTACACATGTTGCAAGGTAGGGATAGCACTTCTGAAGCTTGCATGTTCTTCAGACGTGTGTTGGTGTGAAACTCATACCTACCCACAAAGAGGCCTATCTGTACATAGCAAGGCTGCACCCACCATGAAGAGCTCAAACCCAAGCCAATAGTCCTCATCATTGCTCTGCCAACAAGCTGCAGCCTGAGAAGCACAGCTTTCGGTGGCTTCAGTTTGCAGAACAGGAGCAGATGAGATGCCTCCAGGCTCATCATGGAGGCTCTTGCAGAGCTAAAAGGAGATCTGAAGGGTTCCAGGTCAAGACGAGTCATTGAGCATTTGATGGTGCTCATCCTGAATATTGCTGGATGTCAGATTTTAGCTCACTAGTAGGGCCTGGGCGAATTTTTGTTTTTGCTATTTCTTTCTGTTTTGCTGATGGAAAGCATTTGGCAGGCCTGGAGAGATGGTCCGGTGGACAAGAGTACGGGCTGTTTTTCCAGGGGACCTGCGTTATGTGACACACTGATCTATAACTCCAGCTCCAGGCGTCCAGTGCCCTCTCCTGACTTCCATGGGCACAGGCAGCGTAGACACACACACACAATAAAAAATTAAAGTCGTTTTCCTCTGCTATTAGTTCAGCCTTTGTACATGTGAGCCTCTCACCGAGTGTCTGTCTGTAGGAAGAGGAAGTGGAATTCCTGTACAATGAGCACACGGTCAAAGAGAGCCCAAACATCACTGACCGCTGGATTCTGTCCTTCATGCAGTCACTCGTTGGCTTCTTTGAGACTGAAATGGCAGGTGAGTCTTAAGGCTGTCTTCCCAGGAGTGAGGACTGTTTACTCTGTATAATTGCTCTTTTGGTGTCTTAAATGTTTTCCCTTATTAACAGAAGAAACTTGAGAGGTATCAGATTTCTTCCCATTAACCTAGAAATATAGTTTTGGTAGGAGTTTGTTTCAGTGTTCAGGGGAGTTTTGTCTGAGGCGTGCAGACCTGTTCTTGTGCTGAGGATTGTCCAAGACCCTGCCATCTTTCTGCACCAGCTGCCATGACTTCCCCTGAAGCTGAGCCTAGAGATCATATGCCTAGGACCGAACCCAGTCTGCTTAGGAACAGATAGATCAGTGTCTGTCTGATGAGTATCATGTGTGGGAGGCAGCTCCTGGCCCAGACTAAGTCCCAGCATGTTCACCTGCCCCCTACACACCCACAGTGCCGCCATCAACAAGGTCAGGAGAGAATGTGTCTAGGGGGTGGTGGCGGCCTGTGGGGTTGGCAGTTACTGGGACTTCCCTTGGAAAGAGCTGCTGCTGTCTCCATGCTTCCGTGCTCATTATCTATGAGAGTTACGTACTCTCTAGGAGGTGAAACCTGAACACAGGAATCTCAAGCTTCCCAGAAAGTAAAGTGGTGAACTCTTAGCATAGTGTGGCTTGGCTTTTCCTCTCCAGCAGACAAAGCCCCACCTCTCCAGAACCACCTCTCCAGAAGTGTGTGGCCCTGAATTCTGGTTTCTGGGAACCACAGTAAGAGCAGCATCTTCCAGTGGTGCAGCAGTGGTGCTGTCGGCAGTTCAGCTGGGTCATTCCCCTCAGCGGGGGTGTGCTGTGATTGTAAGGTGCTGAGCAGCATCCCTGTGTCACAGCAGAAGGAGCAGTGTTCCACTCTGTGTATTTATACAATGAGAATATCTCCTCAGGCCTTGGTAGGTATCTTCTGCAGGACAAAATGGCCCCTGGTCAAGCGCTGCTGGCATGTGTTGTGTCTCAGCATCTAAGGCAAGCTTCCTGCTACTTTCTAGTTAGGGTAGCAGACAGCACAGTGGTGTGAAGTCAGGTTCTGTTGGTTCTGTCCAAATGCCTGTGCACACCATGTTATATAGTCCCACAGAAGAGGGGTTCTGTTTTTCTCACTTGTGTAGATTTCCTTGTAGCTCAGTATTTGTGTGTCCCTCAACACTTTGGCTGCCCTGTCATGTGTTTTTGATACATGAGCCATTAGATTGGTTGAATCTGATTCTTACTGTTTCCTTAGGGGGGGGAGTCCCTGGAATGAGGGAGCTGCTAATTTTTTATTATCTAGTTCTCACAATCCAAGGCCTGCCCTGAGCTACCTGATTGGTATCTTACTTTTAGCTTACAGGCTATATACCGTGGTCCCTCGCCTGGTCAAGTTTGTAGATATTCTGACCAATTGGTATGTCCGAATGAACCGGAGAAGATTAAAGGTAAGAACTAATGGGACTAGCAAAAAGTCTGAAATTTCAGGGTCAATAAAAAAAGAGAGAGGTTAATGCTCTATTCTGAAGGTGTCTTCTGTTTATGTACGTTAACTGTAGTGAGTGTGATTTGGTAGGATGGGACTTCGGAATTCTAAAAGTCATTCTGTATATTTTCGTAACACACTGTGGACATGTCATTCAGGGTAAAGTGTCCACGTTGGTGTAGGTCTAAACTGAGCAGACCTCTTAGAATTCTGCAAGCCATACTCATGAAGTATGGCTATAAACCTTAAAAGAAACTATTGTGTGACTTTTCTGGGGAGACATGAACAAATGTCTCTTCATCCTAGATAGTGTACCAATGACAGCCAAAGAAATGGCCTCCATCCAGGTCTAGCTATGTGAACCAGTAGGTTTCTTGGGGTTCCTTATAGAGATTGGATAAGGGGTTATAGGAGAATCAATGACTCAACAGCAGCTGCATCATCAATAGGAAGCCCATTCCAGCATGTTGACAGCCCAAAACCATCTTTCCTGCAGCTTCTACACAACTTGGAGGTAGTTTGGCTGGGCCGAATGGGATTGTTTCTGCTTATAAAACCTTCTGGAAGGCCTCCCAGAGAGTTAGGGGTTTGCCTTGCTGCTATACTTCTCAGCCTTGCTCCTGGAGGGTGTGTTTTAATCTACAGGAAAGAGCTTCATAACAGGAGCACCTCTTTGTTTCTGTCTCCACCCAAAGTGACAGTGAACAAGTGTTTGCTGTGGGCAGAATTCTTCCTAGCTGTGGGGGTTTTCGGGTGAGCATAGCATAGACGCTGGTCTCCAGACATACTGGCTTGTGATAAGTTCCTGCAGATGGGTTTTTCCTACCATCAGTCAGCAGTTACTTTGAAAGCACAGAGTATATATGTTTTGTTTTTTTTTTTAAGTAAAACCTTTTACCTAACTCCTTGTTACATTGTAATTCATCTCTCCTCCCCCTACCTTGGAGTCCATGGTCAATCTTGGGCTCCTGGTTACAGAGCCGCTTCTCCATTTTCTGACCTCCAGTAGAGATGGTCAGGGATACAGCAGACTACCATCCTATGCTGGCCTCTCTCACTTTCCTGCATGGCCCCAGGGCTGATGGTCATGGCCATTACTCCATATTCTGTCCCTTTCCCATCTGTCTACTACATGGTCCCTGTAGGCTGCCTCTTTTAATAAGTATCTGTTTTGATGACACATTTACTACTAGTAATTTACTGTTTATCGCTCTTTGATTCTTTAGGGTGAGAATGGGATGGAAGACTGTGTTATGGCCCTGGAGACATTGTTCAGCGTCCTGCTTTCCCTGTGCAGACTGATGGTGAGATACTCCGTCCCTGTGCAGACTGAGCTACCTACAGTGACCCTTAGTGGCAGCACCCTCCCTTTCTCTCTGTTCTCTGTAGAAGTAATCAAAGCAGCTTCTATCTGTGGCCCCTTTTCAGAAATCTTAATAGCTCATGTGTCTAAGCCCTACTATGAGTACGAGCTGAGAAATACTAGGTGCTTAGTCATTGGCAGTTCAGTATTTAGACAGGGATCAATCTACTCTTAGGGAGGTAAGACATAAACCTTGTTAGTGTAAATTCTGTGAATGTGAATAATGAAGAGATTCCTAACCTCATACTTAAATGACCAAGCATATCAAAACTTAGCACTGATAGAAAAAAATGTGTATTTGTTGGACATGGATTCCTATTAAACTATTAAGTGAATGGCATAGGGGTAGGAAGGCTGCTACTTCAGTTTCCTGTACCCTGTTCTGCTGTTCTAATAGAGTGTTGTGTACTATACAGCAAGCCTTCTATTGAGTCTGTAATACATATGGGAGAATTTGCCCTTATTCAAGGTCTTGGTGCTGTCTATATCTAGCCTTATACACCTGCCTCCTGTGATACAATGTGGGTTTTTCTACTTTCAGATGCGGCTTCTAGGCTTTATGATATTTAATCTTTGTGCATATTGACTTTACTGGTTCAAGAGCTCCTGGTTTGGTTTGGTTTTGGGGTAGCAATCCATCCAGAGCAATTTTGAGTCCTTTGATGTAGCCCTGCTATTATGCTTCATACATGTGAAGTCATTTTTCTTTGAAAGGGGACATCTGATAACTAAGCTCTGTTTCTGTATTGCTGTATCATTCTCTAGAGTGAGAATCATTTCTCAGTTTAAGTGAGATCAACTGATATTGGATGTATCTGAATGATATTCTCTCCTCCATCCTCATACAGGCCCCTTACACACCATTTCTTACTGAGTTGATGTACCAGAATCTAAAGATGCTGATTGACCCTGTTTCTATCCGGGACAAGGATACACTCAGCATCCACTACCTCATGCTACCACGTGTTCGGTAGGAATCAAATACAAAAGCATCACCAAGGCCACGGGAAGGGGAAGTAGTACACGTAGGGTCCCAAACTCCACAGGAAGGAATGGGAAGAGGACTCATTTCCCTGCTCCACCTCCTGGACCCCTCATTCCACTTGGGCTGAAGCGGCTACTCCCCGGGCTGCAGAGGCCCACCTTGATAAGCAGTAGGGGGCCACAGCATCCTCCGTACGAGTGATGTAAACACACCCTTGGGTAGCCTGGGGGCCCACTGTGTGCCCCTCAAGGTGGAAGTGAGTGGTGCCCTTTCTCAGGTACCACTGGAGACCTGGCCTGATCCTCTTCCTCACTTAACACACTGTTTCAGCTTTTCACCATTTAAAAGTAATAACCTTTCATATACCTGGGTTTCTCAACCAGAGAGGAGCTGATTGACAAGAAAACGGAGAATGCAGTGTCTAGAATGCAGTCCGTGATTGAACTTGGAAGAGTGATAAGAGACCGGAAAACTATTCCAATAAAGGTTTGAAATTTTGTTTCGATATCAGATTGACACAGACCTCTGTCTTAGGAAATGTTAATGTAGACCTTCAGGTAGTGGCATTATTCTGTGTCCTTTTCTGCAGTGAGCTATGAATGGCTTGTCACTAGTTTAGCTAAATATTCAGGTAAACTTCAGCTAGGTGAGCATTCAACCTTTTGCCATTTGGAAGAACTAACCCGTAGTTCATTTCCCCGCCTCTCCCTTCTAGTACCCTCTGAAGGAAATTGTGGTTATCCACCAAGACCCAGACGCTCTTGAGGACATCAGGTCCTTGGAGAAGTATATCATTGAGGTAAGGTCAGTGATGGGCCTAGCCAAATTTTTATCTTTTCCAGGAAAATTTATTCTACTGTAAATTGCTGCATGCATAACCATTCATAAAATTTTACGTGATGAGTGGATTTCTTTACTCTTCTGTATTTCTCTTCCTCAGAATAAATGTTTGTAATGAACAGAAAAGCTTTGCTTCTTCAAATGATGAAATAATAGCCATTTACTCTAGGCATAGTATGTTCTGATAAAAGGCGGGCCAGTGTCCACCCTATCTGTCTCCAGGGTTTCATTTGCCCTCTGAGGAAGGTTCCTGGGAGTTTACACAGTTATACACACGTACACATTACATTTGTGGGTTTTAGCTCATTACATATGTAATTGCTACAGCCTTGGGGGCAGGAGCAGGGTCTTGTTGGCAGTGTAGGCTGGTCTTCAATTCAGTTCTCCTATCTTGGCCTCCTGTGTGCTGGGATTACAGGCTTATGTCACTACCCCCAGTTCTAAAATGTATCTTTATCGTGTCTGTATATCGTGTCTGACTGCCTCATAATTTATTTAAATATTCTGTTTGAGGAATTGTGGGTTTTCATTGCAAACAAGATGAGTATATCTGTGTACGTTTCAGTGTGTGGCTGTTGAGTGTCTCTGAGTACTTCAGTGTGTGCGTGTGTGTGTTTATGTGTGTATGTTGGATGGATTTCAGGAATAGAATTTGGTTTCAGAAGGATAGAGCACAGTGTCGGTAGCTGGGTAAAGAGAGGAGCCTGAAACGAATAAAGGCAAACCAGGAAGAGAAAGACTCCTGGTGTCTTCCTGCCTCTTCTGTAGCCAAGCTATGGTCTTATAATAGGAATAGCCCAGAGCCATCAAGACACACTGTTCATTTAAACAGTCAGAACTCTATGAACATCTCCTGTCTGCCAAGTTCCGGGTGGTGTTGGTCCCTTCACACAATACGGGATTGCACGGGAAAGCAATCTTTTCTGAAAAGTCCATTGTCGCAGCAGTCTGCTGGGGGCCAGGAGTGGGTACAGAAGCGTCTCCTTAGAATCCTCTGATCCTTTCATTGATACCTTAAATCTGCATTCTGTGGTGTTTTTAAAACAAATGTTTCGAATTTTAAATTTCATTCCTGTTTCAAAACATATGATTTTAGTTTTTCACAAGTAATTGAAGTACATAATTAAAGAAAAATTTTAATTTGCTCTTTGGTTTGTTTGCCTGTTTGGTTTTTTTGTTTGTTTGTTTTTTGTTTTTTTGAGACAAGGCTTCTCTTTGGGTAGTCCTAGCTGTCCTAGAACTTGCTCTGTAGACCAGGCTGGCCTTGAACTCACAGAGATCTACCTGCCTCTGCCTTCCGAGTGCTGAGATTAAAGGTGTGCACCACCACCACTAGGCCTGGATTTGATTTTTAATTACTTGAGAATTTTAGACAAACTTTAGAAGCCAAAAGGTGAGATTATATCTCCTAATTTAATGTCTTGTATACACACACATTGTTGTCTATATGTATTTCCAGCCTGATCACTTTTGTATATGGGTGTGATTTTTGAGACATTGTTTTACTCTATAGCATAGATTTGCTTTGAACTTGCTGGGCAAGAGTGGTTCTCCTGCCTCAGCCTCCCAGGTGCTGATATTATATACATTATCACACCTGGCCTTCATCATCCTTTAGATAGACTAGAAAAATTCAGTGATGCCTGCTGTTTGCCTTGCTTTGTACTGTCTGTCTCCATGTCTCCTGCCGTGTCCTCACCGTTCTGTTTCATGGGAATGTGTCACTCACATAAGCATCTTGAAGTACTTTGACTTGACACCTGGTTAAAGAATGGTTAGTGGTGGTGCCCTGAGTTGCTTGTGCTCTGAGACATGGAGTTTGATTTTCAGCCTACCCCCCTTCAACCCCTTTTCTTTCTTTCATCCCTGCTATAGTTTTGATTTTTGTTTTGAGACAGGGTCTCAATGTAGACCAGGATGTCTTTAAATTCACAGAGATCCAACTACCCCCGTGCCATGAGTGCTGAAGTTAAAGCCACGCACCAACACCAGTGTTGGCATCTTCTATTAGATGCTCACCTCACTTGATTGGTCTTGATAGAGCATCATATTTCTGTCATTCCACATAGTATTCTAGATGTATTCATATATTGCACATATTGTCAAAATCATAGAACATTTCATCTTCCTAAAAAGGGAGCCAGTCTCCCTCATCATTTACCTGTTTGCCCATTACATTCTGATTGTTTACCAGAAATCTGGATGTATTTTCTGCCTGTGGGTTTGCGTTCTTTAAACATGTCATATAAGTAAAAATGTACAGTTTGTAGCCTACTGTGTGTGGCTTGTATGGCTTAGCATAATGTTTTCATAGTTCATTCACATTTTAGCAAAGGATAGTACTTAAGTCCTTTATGTTGCTGAATACTCCATATGTCACTTACCTAGTCACACCTGCTTTGTTCACTGTGTGGTGCTGGGGATCCAACCCTGGGTCTTGTGCATGACAGACTGGCATTACCCACTGAGCCACATCCGGGCCCCACCCATTCATTCAACAGTTGACTGACATTTGAGTTATGTCTGCTCTTAGTCTCTTGTGAATAGTCTTGGTATAGACGTTCATCTACATGTTTTATGTGAAAGAGATCTTTGTGGCTCACACTTTTGCTTTTCCTTTGGCGTCCACTATAGGAATTAAATGTTCGAAAAGTTACACTATCTACTGATAAAAACAAGTATGGTATTCGACTAAGGGCAGAACCAGATCACATGGTCCTCGGGAAGCGTCTGAAGGGAGCCTTTAAGTCAGTGATGATGGCCATCAAGCAGCTGAGCAGTGAGGAGTTGGAGCAGTTCCAGAAGAGCGGTGGGTATCTGCCCTCATGTCCTCAGCCCAATGGCTGTTTCATACTTAGGCTCCTGTGGGAGGTTTTCATGTCTTTCTTAAAACCTTCGTCCTATTCATAAAAATGACAGCTGTAAATTCCAGTAAATTTGCTAGGCAGGTGACTGGTGTCCCAGCTTCCTAGTGTAGCCTCTGGGTGCTGGTACCATGTCAGAATCTGCCTTCTTTCCTCTGGTTCTATACACTTCCATAGTCAGCCTTAATGGAGTAGCTACAGTAGGCGTTCCTAAAGGTGCTCCGTCACACCTCAGCCACCATCCGCACTTCTGCTTGCACTGGGCAGACACAGTACCCATACTTCACACTGTCCCTCATTTCTCTGGCACTGACCCTTGCTAGCTGGCAGAACACCAGGGTCAGCAGAGGAGGGTACATGATGCTAAAAGCAGGCAGTTGAGGAGGATTGATGGAGTCTGCTCTTCCCGTAGGGAGCATTGTTGTGGAAGGCCATGAACTGCATGAAGAAGATATCCGCCTCATGTACACCTTTGACCAGGCCACCGGAGGGACAGCACAGTTTGAAGCACACTCTGATGCTCAGGTATTTTTCTGTTCCCTCAGAGATTGTTGTGTATTTATTTATTGATACCCCTGAGTTGTATGGCCCTCTCCAGCTTTGGGCTCATTGTATAGCTGAGAATGTTCTGGAACCTGTATCCACTTCTGGGGAGTACAAGGATTGCAGGCTTGAGCACCATCCCCATCCTCCTAGAGTGTTCATGACCAACAGGTGTGAACATGAGTGTATTTTACACATGCCTTCCGCATACATCAGTTAATTCCTGTTACAACTGCTTTATTGAACTTCTCTATGGGTCCTTATTCTTGGCATTTGTTTATGCCAAGAATGATGCCTAGGTAATCATTTTGTGATCTGTTCTTATGAATACTTGTCCTAATTATTGGGTTGCACAAAAATAAACCCTTAAAACACATCACAGAAGGTTGTGCGCTTTCGTGTGGGTACTGGAAACGGAATCTGAGTCCTCTGCAAGATCAGCAATCTGAGCTATCTCTCCAGCCCTAGCACTTAGTTTTATTGAGCTTTTTAAAAAGACTTAAAAAAAAAAAAAAAGATTTATTTACTATTTATGCAGTATTGTGCCTGCATGTGTGCCTGTATGCCAGTAGAGAGCACCATATCTCATTGTAGATGGTTGTGAGCCACCATGTGGTTGCTGGGAATTGAACTCAGGACCTTTGGAAGAACAACCAGTGCTCTTAACCTCTGAGCCACCTCTCCAGCCCTGACTTTGTCTTTTTTTTAAACGTTTATTTCTTACATGGGTATGTGGCTGCAGGTGCCACGGCATGTGTGTGGAGGTCAGAGGACTACTCACAGGAGTCCGTTTTCTCCTTCCATCACGGTGGTTCCAGGGATCAATCTCTAGGACACTGTCCCACCTGCGAACCCGAGTTCTGTTTCAACAAGTTAAAAGGCAGTGATCTTATTTCATTGTCATGTGCACTGTTCCTTGTACAGGCTTTAGTTCTCTTGGATGTCACACCTGACCAGTCAATGGTGGATGAAGGCATGGCCCGGGAAGTCATCAATCGCATCCAGAAACTTCGCAAGAAGGTCAGTTTATCTTTTTAGGAATAAGCTGCAGTTTTTGTTTTGTTTTGTTTTGTGCTGGTTTTATTTTGGATGTTGGGGAAGACAGACAAGGCAGGCAGTATAAATCATTATCAATTGGTGATATTGGTTCATTAATCAACAGTCCCTGATGGTACTCTGGAGGAAAGTCAGGCCCCTCCCTCCTTCCCTGCCCATTCCCTGACTAGGTACTACTCACTTTCTCTGACCAGGGCTTTTAGCCCATCCATCCTTCTTCAGCTCCCTTGGGCTTCAACAAAATTATCTTCCAGAAAGATGGCTCTGGGCTGCTACAGAAGGTAACCAGAGATGACAGGGTGTCCAAGGAAGACAGAAGTCAGTGTGGAGGGCTCCTAGCTGAGAAGAGAGATTGCTGGGTCTGCACAGAATGGGGTGGTTTTCCTTGTTAAGGAAGGTGAGGAAGGTGCACATGGCCTCTACCTGCAGGAAAAAGCCATCACTGAGCCTATTGGGTCTGAGAGTCAGAAAGTTCTTACTCCTGGAGACAGTGCTGACTAGGAGGGCTCCCATAGGTTTTCCTCCCTAAACCTAGCCTCATAGGCCCATAGGCCCCCGGTTCAGTCTGAGAAGGGCACTCCAGCAGGTAGCAGGCACTTATGACCTGGTTCAGAGCTTTGCAAGTAAGTTTGTAGTCATTTATTTCAGCACTCATGAAGAGCTGATTGCACTAGGAAAAGACTATGCCTTCTGTCCCCAAAAGAAAAGTGGTAAAAGAACAGAAAACAGCAGGTGCCAGTCTTAATGTGACCTGAGGAAAATGGGCAGGAACATCCTTCCATGACAGTTCAGCACACTCTTGTTCTCATTCGACAGAACTTATAGTTTTCATGAGCAAAATGTACTTAAGTTTTTCTGTATCCTGTTTTAGTGCAATCTGGTTCCAACTGATGAAATAACAGTTTATTATAATGCAAAATCTGAGGGCCGATACTTGAATAATGTCATTGAAAGCCACACCGACTTCATATTTGCCACTATCAAAGCTCCCTTGAAGCCATATCCAGTTCCTACATCAGATAATGTTCTTATTCAAGAACAAACACAGGTGAGTTCCAAGTTGTGCGGAAATACTGATGTTTCATACTGGGTTTTGCCTTCTGTTTATATAGTTAAATCCTGATAAATTTCAGCTTACTGTTTTACGTTTTTCATTGCTGTGATAAAATATTCTGACAGATAGAACCGGTGGTGGGGAAGGCTCATGACAGGAGCATGAGGTAGCGGGCTTCCTTATATCCGTGGTCAGGAAGCAGGGAGTGTTCTGCTTCTGTGCAGTGCAGAACACGTGCCCAGGAGGTAGTGCTGCCCACTCCTAGGGTGAGTCCTCCCACGGCGAAGCCAATCAGGGTAGCCCCTCCGGGTGCCCAGGGGTGACTCCAGGTCCTGTCCGCAGCTAACGCACGCATCATGCCTACAGAGAGGTGGGTGCAGGCTCTGGGCTAGAGCACTGCTCCCCAAATTCTGGGCGGGGTCCCAGAGGAAGGCCAGAAGAGGGGGAGGGGAAGCAGGCCACAGGAGCGTCCTCGTGGTGGTTGTCCTAGAGATGGCAGCCAGGATGGGGAGATGGCTGTGCTGACCCGTGGTTTCCGATTTTCATTACAAATAAGTGACAGTTGACTTAAAAATTATTTAACTTGATGATAGGGGCTTGTATACCTGGTAGCTTTTCTGTTACAGGTAGTACTTATAAAAGTTTATTTTTTTGAGATTAATATAATTACATCATTTCTCCTTTTTCCTCCTTCCAAGCCCTCCCATGTGCCATCGCTTCTCTCTTTCAAACTCATGACCTGAAAAGTACATGTAGTGCTTTTAGATGTTACTGTGAAAATTTGGCACTCAGATATGAAAAAATATTGGCCCATGGTTCAGAATTAGTCATTTATTCCGTCAATTTTCTTATTCCTAATAGTAGGATAGATAAGGAGGGGCCTAAGTGTCAATTGTCTTTTCAGGTGACAAAGACACATTGTTTCATTCACTATTTCACATATTGCTTACTTACTGGAACTTTGAAAAGGACCACATACTGTGTAATTAGAGAGCAGCATGTTTAGGAGCCCAGGAGAAGAGCTGAGTGAGTTATGGCTTGCCTGGAGCTCTTTTTCTTATTAAGCACTGTCTCTGTGACTTGCCGTGGGGCTTAGCACAGCCACTCGGTTGCTAATCACCTGCTCTCTGCTCAGTTAAAGGGGTCCGAGCTGGAAATCACACTCACCAGGGGATCATGTGTGTCTGGTCCTACCTGTGCTTATGTGAACCTTAACATTTGTGCAAATGGCACTGAGCAAGGTAAGTGCGAATGAAGCCTGTGCTGTGTGTGGCTTGTTTTATCTACTCATTACTCTGGAGATGTGCTCTTACTGTGTGGCTCAGTCTTGGACTCACTGTTCTCTTGCCTCTACCTCCTGAGAGTTGGGATTACAAGAATCCATTACCTAAAGAACTCATTTGGGTGACAAAATGCAAAGGTTATCTAATTTTACCAATGCTCTTATGACTGCCTTAAAGATTTCTGTAGATAATGGGTAATGGGCTTATTGCACTTGCAAGCTGGAGTCAACACTGCTTTTCCATGTTTACCCTGCTGAGTCTACCTAACACCCTGCATATTATGTGCAACATGAGATTCTTATCCACAGAGGTAAGAGGGTCCACGAGGAACCTTGAAGCCAAGTGACAATATTGGATAGTTCCTCTGATTCCGGATTTGTTTTATTTAGCCCAAACCTGCAGAGAAGTGCCTCAACAAAGTTTTGCTTTCTCTGGAGAAAGCATCAGGACAGGGCCAACTTAGCAAATGGAATTGTTAAATAATTGATCTCTTCCATCCAAACACAGCAGGGAAGAAAATCAAGCAACTATTACTCCACCAGTACCCACACCAAAGGCCAAACAGCGAAGCTAGGCTTCGGATACTTAATCCCCACCATGTTGTAGCGTAGCACAGGCCAAGTTTCATCATAACTTTACGGTAGCAAGCCCCTCTGCCCAGTAATGTCAAGGGCAATGTAAGAAAGCAGGCGACCCACTCATGGCTGCATGGCAGTAATGAGGGCAGATAACACAGAAGTGTCAGCCTGGAACCCATTTCAAGCAATAAAATAGCATTGTGTTTCTGGTCAGGGAGGCCTTGGCGGAAGCCTAGCAGAAGGTAAGAACTCCTTTCCCTTAGTACCTGTGGCCAGAAGTCCTGGTCTTGATGTCATACAGGCTGATGGAGAAGTCTGCTTTAACCATTCCCATCTGGAGGTAACTAGATAGTACCACCCTTTTCCTGTCAGTGTGATGCCAAAGTCAGCTGGAATAGATAACAGTGGTACCTAAAATGCCTGGTCAGGGCTGGGAAGGTGCTTCAGTTGCTAAGAGTGTTTGTTGTGTGAGCCTGAGGACCTGAGTTATAATCCCCAGCATACTTGTAAAAAAAAAAAAAACAAAAAAAGCGCTGGGAAAGGGCATAGCTACACATGCTTGTAACCCCAGCACTGGGATTGCAAAGATGGGTAGATCTCAGGAGCTTACTGTCTAGACAGCCAAGCCAAAACATCAAGTTTCAAATTCAGTGAGGGACCCTCTGCCAAGGAAATTAAGCAGAAAGCAGAGAGGATACCCGACATCTGCTTTTGCTCCTGCATGAATACATGAATACTCTCCCGCTCATGTGCACCATGCCCATGTGATATAGACAGACCACATACGTTCTTGTTTAAATCAGTGAACATACCAAGAACATCTAAAGCTGAGTGGAAATAGATAATTAAAAGCTATAAACACAGGCTGGAGAGACGGCTTAGGGGTTAAGAGTACTGGCTGTTCTACCAAAGGTCCTGAGTTCAATTCCCAGTAAACACATAGTGGCTTACAACCATCTCTAATGATGTCTGGTGCCCTCTTCTGGCATACCCACCCGTGTATATGCAGGCACAACACTATACATGATAAATAAATCTTACAAAAAAAAAAAAAAGCTATAAACACTGGAGTGTCTTGAAAACAAAACAATGAAGAGAACATATTTCTCAAGGACCTGGAGAAGGAAAAGTGTGAGATAGAAGTTCCAGCAAATATGGTGTCTGGTATGGGCCCATGTCCTGGTACATAGATGGCTCCTTGCTATGTCTTGACGCGCTGTAAAAGCTGACAGGTTTTTATAGTCTTCTATAACAGTATTAATCTGTTCATAAAGGCTCCAACCTCATGCCTTAATGATGCAGAAACCCCATTTCCTGATACTGTTTTTGGGACTAGAATTTCTACATAGGAATGGGGGAGGGGTAGAAGTGATAGGCTGATATTCTGATCATAGTACTTAACTTCTCAAATCTGTAAATTTGTGTGTTTGGGCAATTATGTATCTTTTCCTTGGGAGAGAAGAAACATCTGTCAATCTAGAAAGTGAACCAATGACAGACCAAAAGAATTACTCCATCCAAGTCTAGCTTAGTGAACCAGTGAGTTTAAGGGGAGTTAATTACAGAAGGAGTTACTCAATTTACAAGAGCATGGATGACCCGAACGCACCTGCTGTCACCAAGAGCCATCTCAGCTGAGGTGAGAAAAGTTACATCCCAGAAGCTTTCTGTCTAAGCAGCTTGGCTAGTGGGAGAGTCTTTTTCCCAGCAATTATTACTATTTATATAACTTTAAGAAAGGTGCCTTGTGAATCCTGTAAATTTCAGGAACTAGCTGAACTTGTGAATTGTTTTCTTGCTGACACTGAGAGATTTTGTTTACTTTTTGAGTCTTAATAAAGAGCCTCTCTCCAGGATGGTATATTTCATTGTGATAGCAACTGCTCTACAAAAATAATCCCATGTGTTAGATTTTCAGCCTTTATCTTGTATCTTTTCAGTCCTGTCGTCTTTTACATCTCTTTAAGACACCAGTGAAGGTCAGTCATAAAATGATGGGCAGTGCCCTTCCTCTTAAACATTTGTTCTTGAGTTGAACCTAAGATTTGCTGTGATCTAGGAGAGATGACATAAATTTAACTTCAAGTGCTCGGTATTTTTGTTGAGCCAGTTAAATAAATAAACTCTATGCAAACTAATTGTACAATACCTTCAAGAGGTACAAAAAATATATATTACATTATAGCTAGATACATGTTAAGTGTAGACAGAAGTATTAATTATAGCTTGCTTTCCAAAATGCTAGCTATGTGTCTAGAATAAAGGGGATAGCGCAGTTTGTAAAGTCTGAATTAGATCCTAAACCCACAAACAAAGGTCAGGCATGGTTGCATGCACTTGTAATTCCAGTACAGGGAAGGCTGATCCATGGAGCTTACTGTTTGGCCAGCCTAATCTATATTGTAAATTCCAGGCCAGCAAGTGACCATGTCTGTCTGTCTCTCTGTTTCTTTAATGAATTGTGTTTAAGAAACAACACGTGGGATAGTTACAACCTCTGGCTCCCACATGAATGTAAACACATAGATGCATACACACAAATAATGTTTCCAGAAGAGAGAACAAATTAAGGTCACCTGCTTGGGTGGCAGAGTTCTCTACTCTATTAGTGTTTATAAGCAAAGTTTTAAGACTTTGCAAAACATTTTACATCTTGACACTAAAATCACTGTTTATAAAAGAGGAAATTGACCCATTGAACTTTGCCAGAAACAAAAGGCTTTGCATTGTTTCTAAGAAATTTACTCTGAAAGGATGAAAGCAAGACATAGACTGGGAAATCTTTAACACCAAATGAGGAAGAGACGATATGCAAACAATACAGATGCATTCTGATGGGAACCCACAGATGTTAAACTCAGTTAGAAAATAGGGTATTTTATTCAGGAGGCTATGCAATTTATAGAAATATACCTGAAAATATTTAAGTATCTTCAGCCACTAGGGAATTGAACATTTAAAAAGGCATCTAGTGGTATGGTGTTTTTATATCATGTCATGTGATGAATATGAGTTCATTACACAAAAGTGATTTTAAAAAACTACAATGAGTAAATACACACACTTGAAAGTAAAAATTTGTGCTTACAAGGATACAAAAAACCTGGGTCTTGATTTAGTATAGGAAATATGTGTAATTGAATCCATATCTAGGATATTAGCATCAAGGGCCACCAGTGTGTATGTGTGTATTATTTATATGTAATATATGTGTACTCTTATTTATATATACATAATATAAATATATACATATATGTAAAATATGTGTGTATAAATATACATATATATATATATCATGTATATACATAAATTTAGTATTGGAGATTTGCAAAACGCACAAAATAGAAAATAAGGGTTAGATGCAGACAGATTGGTGGTTTTATTCCCCGACCCACTGAGAGTTGCCCAAACCTTTCTGAGCGGAAATGTGGTGTTTGCTTGTATAAAGCCTTGACTTTACGTTGCTTGACTTTCTTCCAAATTTAATGTGTTCTTTAAGTTTTACCCTCACTAAATGAAATGTTTTTGTGGCTTTCCAGGTGGAGTATTGCTTCTGGAGAATCCAAAGGGTGATAATAAGCTCAACCTTGTAAAGCTGAAGAGCGTTATTACCAGCATATTTGGTGTTAACAACACAGAGCTGTCAGTCTTCCATGGCGAGACAGGTGTGTGTAGAGCAAGAGTGTCTTTGTCACTCAGCTCAAGGTGGCTTGGTAAAGGTCTTCGTTTGGTGACAGCTGTGTGGCAGCGCCATTGTGTTTTCCTGACGCTGAGGCAGTCATGTGGCTCTTCAGAAGTGTCTGCCTGCCACATCCCTCCTGTGCGCCTCCCTGGTATGGCTGAAACCTGGGGCCTATGGGAAACCAAGGCCCCATCCTCCCTATCCCTGGTATCCATGAGACAGCTCAGGACTTAGCACTCCCTGCTGAGCTGTGACTTTATCGCACAGTTCTGAGCCTTACAAATCAAACCTGGAATTCACTTTTAAAGAACACATCGGGGAGGCGGCTCAAGGAGTAAAGCTCCTGAGTGACAACTCAGTCAGATCCTCGGCCTTCACCTCAAGAGCTGCGTTAGCGCACGTGAGCTCCTACACTGTGGGACAGTAGGGTCTCAGGTGCTCACTGGCTGGCCAGCTTAGCCCCAACTGATGAGAATTAAGTGGGGGGCAGTGAAGAGGCTCAGTGGGTAGCAGTGCTGGGTCTTTCAGAATAAATGAAGTGGGAAACAATCAAGGGAGACACCTATGGTCAGCCTCTGAGCTCCACGTGTGCACAAACACAACTCATACCTTCATCACACAACACATACAGCACACATACACACAAATTTTTTAAATGAATTAAAACCTAGCAAGCACATACATCAGAGCTAAGTAACGGGTGTTTTACTATTTACTTTTGCAGAACTCTGATAATGTAAGGTTGTATTGCAGGGTTGGAGGTAGAGGGTGTGCTTAGCATGCAGAAGGCACTGGGTTCAATCCCAACCACCAGAAACCCAGTTTCATACTATTTGATTATCGTGAAAGCCGGACTTTGTAGAAAAAGCAATGTCCTTCGATAAACAAATTAAGTGAAAAGCATCGCTGTATGAGAGTGGATAATAACGAAGTTGGAAGTGAATACTAGGAAATAGGAAAGAGAAAGTGACTTCAGAATTGTTGTTACTTCTAGAAATACAGAACCAAACTGACTTGCTGAGTCTCAGTGGAAGGACGCTGTGTGTGACCGCGGGGGCGGCCCCCTCTGCCGTCAGCAGTCCCAGCACTCTCCTGTGTCAGTACATCAACCTGCAGCTCCTGAACGCAGAGCCACAAGGTATGTGCCCCCTCGGACAGCGCTGGACATCCTGGTCCTTCCCAGACTCAGCTCTGACCTGGGTGTAATCTTCAAACGAGCTTCAACATGGGGAAACCAGCTTGCAGGGGCACTGTGCGCCCACCTCTAATCCCACTGCTCAGCCGCTGAGGCAGAAAGGTTACAGGTTTGGCCAGCCTGGGCCACGTCATATTATTACCACTCATATTATTAATTCCCATGCTGCTTCAGGGAATACAATTGTTTTGGGGTTTTGTTGGTATGTTTATGTAGAAAGACCACCATCCTTTTGATAGTCAGGAGACAAAAAGATTCTCATAGGTGAAAATTACATCTACATGAAACTATGTTCCTGAACCATTGATTTTGCACTGCGATCTGAATGGTTTTTTTTCTTGGAAGCTCTTCTGAAAAGTTGGACACTTCCACCTCAATCCATAGACTTCCTTGCTGCCTTTCCCCCTAACATTTCAGGATCCTCATTGTACACGTTTTTGCTGGGATCCTTGTCTCTTCACTTGACTGTGAACTGAAAATTGATTCCGCAGAGGCTGACTTTCAGATGGCAGTTTCTCTCATCTCATCTCTCCGCCCCCTCGCCTTTGTGAACTGTTTAAGGTCACTGTGGGGCAGCCTGTGCCTGTGGCTTAAGCTCCACCCTCTTCAAGGCCTCCCATGGTGCTGCTGGTTGGTGCTGTTGAAACATGTGTTCTTAGGAATAACCTACCTTCTTCTTCCCTAGAGTGTTTAACAGGGTCTGTGGGCACCCTCCTGCTTGAAAACCCACTTGGACAGAACGGACTCACCTACCAAGGGCTTGTGTATGAGGCAGCCAAGGTGTTTGGGCTGCGGAGTAGGAGGCTAAAGCTCTTCCTGAATGAGACACAAACACAAGGTGAGGCAGCCATGACCGCCAGGCTTCTCCTTCTTCAAAAGGAGACTTTGGCCAGTAACTGTATTTTGTCTTTGAAAAATAAGCTTTGTGTATTTGTCTTGTTCCTTTTTGCAGTTTCCTCAGAAATTAACCATTATATAGTTAAAAATAATAACTTAATAGTGACATGTAGTTGAGTGATAGAACACTTGCTTAGCATGTGTAAGGCTTATCTTAAATCCCTGGTCCCATGTTATTTAAAGTGGGGATGATAAAGAGAATTTATTTTTTTAAAGATTTATTTAGTGTATGAGTGCCTTATCTACATGTACAACTGCAGGCCAGAAGAGGGCATCAGATCCTGTTACAGATGGTTGTGAGCTACCATGTGGGTGCTGGGAATTGAACTCAGGGCCTATGGAAGAGCGGACAGTGCTCTTGACCACTGAGCCGTCTCTCCAGCCCCAAGAATTCATTTCTTTAGAAATAACTTTAAAGTGCATACTTCTAGGTAAAGTATTGTATTTACTGACCTTAAATTTAAACCAGTTTCTTCAAGAATCAACTCTGGCTGGAAACTTTTAGTTGATTTCCTTCCCTTTCACTTTATAAAGCATGCTGCGTGCATCTCCTCACCAGGCCACATGACACTGGAAGATCTAGAACAAAAGCTGACATATTTCTCACATACCTCTCTTCTACTGCCCACTTCTCTTACCCTGATCAGAAGTTGCCTCTGTCCTTATGTGCTGCATTCTGGAATTTTCTGCCTGATCTATCTTTCTTAGCATTGTGTAAGATGTTCTTGCGGACTTAGCTTCTATCAGGATTTCCCTTTGTCTTTGGTGTTCTGCAGTCTGCCTGACCTTAGTCTATAGATTTTTAGACATGTGCTCATGATTATGTGTATGGTGCGGTAGGCCACACATGCTGCCGCCACCAGTCTAGTACCAGTACAACCTCAGGCTTTTTCTCAGACCACCCTCAGCTTCAGGAATTTTTTAGGAAGTTCACAGGCTCACTAATAGATACCATACTCACACGTTTATATTATACCAACTAGCTAATAAGAGGAAGAGATGTGAAGTGCAGACTAGGGGATCAGGTCACCCTTTCCTCGTGAGGGGTGGCCAGTTACCTCCTCCAATCCCTGGTGCTGTGACCACATGGTGTCACCGCCTAGGGAAGCTTGGTACAGCTTGGTGTCCAGAGCTTTGTTGAGGGTTAATACATAGGCACAATTAATTCATTGCCTGCATGTTTGGTCTTTGTCTCATAAGTTACTAACAGTCTACACCCTTCAAGCTACTTGCCCTGAGCCACCTCATTAACATAAGCTAATATGTAGTCAAAGCCCCACCGTAAGCAACAAAGATAGTCCTATCAGGACTTGCCATGGTAGGAGCTAGGACAGAGATCAGAGTAGTCTTAAGATGGGGCCCAAGACAGGCAGTTGACATTCTTTTATGTGTTTACCCATAATAGATAGAATATTGACTTTTTGAAAATTTTCTCTTTTCTAGAAATTACAGAAGATATTCCAATGAAGACTTTGAATATGAAGACTGTATACGTTTCTGTCTTGCCAACAACTGCAGATGGCTAATAGTTATCAGTGTGCCCTCAGTCAGCTCGGCCCAGAATTCTACCCATCTCTACACATACACACACGGGCTCAGTGAAGGTGTTTTCTTTGGGCACGTGTCTAAATGCTGCTTTGAACCCACAATTCAGATGGGATTGTCTGACTTGAGACCTCACAAAATGCTCACACTTAACCTTAAACACCTATGCAGTCATGTTGGGGGAGGGTCCTTGTTACCTCAGCACCACAAAGCTTATTTCTCTACTAGAGTTCTTTAGTACAGAAAGTAGGAGTGGATTAAATGGCCCAGCACATATACATATATATATATATATATGGCCTTGTAAAACTGATTTGAGAGCTTGTGAAGAAATGGATATGTTATATATTTCTGCTACCAGGATTTTCCTGGGTAATTTGATGAAATATTTTAAGTTTGATTAAATCGAAACAGTAAACACTCTCTCATTGTATTGGAAGTAATTTATTCTCCTATAGTTTAATAAAACTTGAAATTTGTAATCTTTGAAAAACTAGACTTAACCATGACTATATTAAAACAATGAGTTGAACATTCAATATTACCTCTTCCCAAAGTTCTGGGTCGTCAAAGAAGCAGATGAGAGACAGATGTATGTATTGTTATGGGAGGAAACAAGGATAAAGTCACATTACAGAGGCTTTAGACTGTGTATGGTCTGACAAGTGAGAAAGGAAGGGCTAACGATTAGGGAAAGCCTAGGGTACTTGCACTGATGCTGAGGTTAAGTGGGCACCTCCAGAGGGCTTAGGGGTTCTTTGTCCTAGACAAGGAATGGTGCCAAGGCATGTGGACCTCAGTGGAAACAAGGATGTGCTGCCAATGGAGGAATTGGGAACAATGACCATTTAGGGCTCATTTCATAGCACAGTCTTTTTTTAAAATCTTATTTTAAGCATGTTTTATTATGTGTAGTTCTTATAAATTTATGCATTGCATGTCTCAGGAGCACCTTAGATCTCTGCCGTGTGTGTTAGGAACACAGGACACTGGAAGGATTTAGTTTGTCTCTTGGGATTTCTAGCCTGCCTCTTTGCCAATAAGTTTCTTCTCATTTTGCAACATTGTGGGAGTCTTTCTTGCCTTCACTCTGCCCTGCTCTCCTGACTCAACTCTAAGACAGTCATTGCAGGCAGATGATTATCAAGCAAGGATTTCTTTTAGTATAACTCAAGTTGAAGGGTGACCTGGGCTAGCTAGTGTCCCTGCCTTTAACAGTCAGTGTCTGAAGTTTATGGCCTTGGCACAAATCCCTTGGTGCAAGTGTTGTAGCTGAATGCTAGCTACCAGCTCCACACCAGATTCTCCACAATGGAGTCTTTGGAAAAGCCATCTGAATGTTGTACTCCTACAGCCGTCAAAAAATGGGTTAACAACAGCTGAAATCTGGAGAACAGGAAAAGCAGATGGATGGGTGAATAATTATACACAAGCAAGAAAAACTAAGATATTTACAGCTCACAACCCTCAGCACTAGCTAAGAGACCGGGAGAACCTGGTGACTGCAGAAAACTGGGAGGCTTCTCTCAGGTCCCATATGGCTGTGCTGCTATTTATTTATTTTTTTAAATTTAAGTGTTTAGACATGGTCTCGTGTGGCTCTGGCTGGTCTAGAACTCGCTGCCTAGACTAGGCTGGCCTCGCGCTTTTGCTCTCATGCCTGCCTTGCATGTCTGTATCTCCACAGCTGGATCCCCTAGAGGAGATAATGGTGGCTCAGGATGTGGAAATCTTGAGTGAGCTGAAGACTCTCAAAACAGACAAGTCAGAAAAAGTTGCTGACGGAAGGTGCTACAAACTAAAAGGAATTAGGGAAACAAAACGCAGACAGAACTTAGGAGAAACACTACACACTTGCGCTGTCTGTCCTCTGGAGCCACAGTACCTTCCCAGCACCAGGGAGACATGCTGAGCGCTGGCAGCCAGGAGCCGGCACCTAAGTATCGGTGTTACTAGGCTCTCAGCGCACAGGCGCAGCTGACTTCTGGCATGCTTAATCTCAGTCTCCAGGTCAGGGGGTACTGCATGACCTCCAAAACTCTAGTCAGGTCTTTCTGATGTGGTTCCCCACATAACACACACACATACCTAAGACTGCAAATTGGGTCAACCTGAGCCATAAATCACACTATTAAGATTACCTAGCATGGCCAGGTGAACAGACATTGCTAACTAGCGTAACGAGACAAGGGCAACAGCACGTTCCCTTTAAACTGGAAAGAGGGTGGTTTATACAGTCCGCTGTCCCAGAGAACAAAAACATTGACACCAGACAGAGCCTGTCTCTAAAGGTGTCTCTAGGCCAGCAAGATGACACTGATGATCTAAGTTTGTTCCCTGGGACCTGAATGGTGGGAAGAGCAAACTGACCTCTACAAGTTGCCTGTGACCTTCACACGTACATCATAACATAGTGTGTATGTGTGTGTTTAAAGCTTACTCTGAGTAAACCTACAGTTGAGGGTCAAAGTTGCCATCAGCACCTTATAAGGCTGTGCCAGGCGCTGGTTGCACAGAGAAGGTAACCAGAATAGTTTGTGGCAGTGTGGTGGCATATACCTTTAATCCCCACACACGGAGTCAGGCGAGTGTGTAGATTCAAGGTCATTAAGAGGTTGTGGCGTCCCTGGTGAGCACAAAAGCGATGCAACTTGACACACAAGGCCGTCAGGGATTTGGTGCTCCTTCCCACACCAAGTACAGCACAGCTTCCCTCTCCAGAGGGAGAAGGGTGGGCTGTCGTGCTTGGCTGAGGACCCTGGTAGGAACAGCATGCCCGAGCAGCTGTCTGGGAGCTGCTGAGTAGCTACTCCCCTGTTGAAGCACCAGGGAGGCTCAAGGTTAGGGTTAGAGACAAGAGTAGCAAAATGGCCTAAGGAAATGCGGGGAAAGTCTAGGAGGTCATCCCTAACAGGCCACTTAGCAAAGCTGCTGCTCAGCAGACCCCATGTAGCTGGGAAAGGCGGTTTCCTCAAAAGCTCAGATAACAATAACAGGACCACCAGGCTCACAATGAAGCAGAAAAATGTAAATTGGGGTGGTAGGGTTGTTTAGCAGGCTGGGAAGATGGCCCAGGTGGGCTAGCACTTGTTGACAAGCACAAGGACTTGAGTTTGATTGCTAAACCAACACCCAAGAGCCCAGTGTGGCCAGGTGTAGTAGCATGCGGCATTAATCCCAGCACTCGGGACACAAGTAGGCCAGTGGCTTTGAGTTTGAGGCCAGCCTGGGTTTACGCAGACCCTGCCTCAAACAACAACAGAACAGATTGTAATGAAGCATGTTTGTAACCCCTGAGCAGAGGTACGTACCCAGCCGAGCCTGTTTGGTGAACTCCAGACTAATGAATGTGGACTATTTTTTTTTTTATCAGAACTATGATCTGTTTAAAATTGTTTTGCTGTTTTTTTTAACTGAGTGTGAGCTGCTGTGTTAGGTGTGTGCACAGGCCCATAGAGGCAGAACCATCTCCAGCACCAGAACCCCATCTTAAAAACAATGAGCAGGGCTTGGAGAGATGGCTCTGTGTTTGAGAGCACTGGCTACTCTTCAGAAGAGCCAGGTTCAATTCCCAGCGCCCACATGGTGATTCACAATTATCTCTAACTCCATTTTCAAAGGACCTAGCGCCCTCTTTTGGCCTCTACAGGTACCAGGCATATCTCTGCATGGTACACAGACAGTCATCCAGCTGAAACACCCATAATACGTAAAAAATATCCTTTGGAAAAGACAGCTAATAATAGCTCCCAAGGAATACCTGATGATCTCTGGCCTTTACCTACACATGTGCAGACAAACAAACACGTGCACATACAAACTCAGATTTTTCAATGTCTTCAGAAACCAACTCTTTCTGTCTGTCTGTCTTTCTGTCTTTCTTGATTTTCATTTTTGAAACAGTTCCTCTATGTGGTCCTGGCTATCCTAGAATTCTCTGTAGACCAGGCTGGTCTCAAACTCAAGAGATCCACCTGCCTCTGCGGACTAAAGGTGAGTGCCGCCAACAGGCAAAAGAATCAAGTCTTAAAGCTACAGAGATCTAGCCAGGCACAGTGGTGTATGCTTGTAATTCCAGCACTCAGGAGGCAGAGGCAGGTGGATCTCTGTGAGTTCGAGGTCAGCTGGTCTACAAAGTAAGTCCAGGACAGCCATGGCTACCTGTCTCAAAACAAAACAAACCCACCAGAGATCTATAAACGAGTTACCTGACAAAGCAATGCAGATAACTATCTCATATAATCCCAACATTAGATAGAGAGGCTGAGAAAGATAGCCTGGGCTGGGCTAAATAGTGGGACCCTATCTCAACATAATTAAATAAGTGAAACAAGCCACCCAAAAATGCAAGTTAAAGTAAACAAACAGGCAAATGAAACTGGGAAGTGGGGTGTATGTGAATAGCAACAAAACAGGGTTGGTAGATCTACCAACTACTGTTGTCTACTGTTAGCAACTTCCAGATGTTCAGTTGGCTTTCTGTATACATCCATTTCCCTGTAAAACATACCAAGAATCTATTGCTTATCAAACCCTGCTTTCCAGGACCATGAACCATCAGTTTACTTCCACATCTCAGAAGGTATTCCCTGACTCCAAGGTATCAGAGCTGAGCAGTCAGCTCACTTTACCTAACTATTCACATGGCTTTCAGGGATCCTACACAAGGCTTTGGAGTAACAGAATCCTGACATCAAAATTATCCCCTTACCATTATGTGATGAGAAGTAGTTGTCTGTAACCCTTTAGGACTTTGTTACTCTCCTTTACTACTGTAAAACTGCAACTTAGTTTAGAAAGATAAAAGGATTAGATGAGATAATATCCATGTAATGTGCATAGCATTTTGTTTGTTTTGGCTGTGTGTGTGTGTGTGTGTGTGTGTGTGTGTGTTTGCCAGTGTGTGTGAAGAAAAATCTCACTATGTAGTTCAGGTTGACCTGAAACTTCCTTTGTTGCCTGTGTTGTAAATGAGTGTTGGGCTATATATTATTTATGTCCTATGATTATCACGGTGGTATTATTTAACCTGCTGTCACAAATAATACGACACAGACACTTATTAGATTCTATATTTGGCTTATTTACTTTGGGCTGGCAAATATTCTACATACACTGCCTCAATAACCTCAGCATCCGTCTCCTAGCCCTTGTTAGTGCCATCCATCTTAGCCGTTCCTATCGGGCTACCTTCCATCCATCATCCTATAATACTTACATTTTTCATCTTGGTGTTTTCTCCATCCACATCATCCTTGGAGTCCTTCCTCCTGGTCCGTGTGGTTCTTCTCCATATTAACCCATTCTTTCTGTCACATGTTTGTTCACTCACTTGCCTTAAGCTTTGCTTTGTAAATGTACCACTGGTCCTATTGTTGCTAAATTTTAATCAGCGTGAGCGGCATTTCCACATCTTTTTTCATTTGTAATCACCCAAAACGTCCATTTAGGTCTTCCTTTACTTTGAAAATCTCATTGTCCTTAAATACAGACACACACACACACACACACACACACACACACACACACACATATGCTTTTTAAAACAAAGTCAACAGATGTCATTTGCTAAATTTTAAAGTTCTTCAGCCTCCTATGACCTATGGTTTTACACTCGGCAACAAAACTGTGAACAAGACAATGGCAATGGTTTTTCTAAATATAAACCAGGAAGAAGGCCTAGGCTTCCAGTGGTGTGCAGGTTTGGCAAGGGCTGTCATTGGACCAATGAGTCTAGGTCCAAGAGAGATAGCCAAGGCAATTTTTTGCCATTGGAAAACAAAATGGGGGGAGGTTACCTTGAGGTCACGCAGTAAAAGGTATGAACCATTTGCCTCTTGTCAGCAAGGAAATAACAAGCAGGCAGAAAACTTCAACTAAGTACTGCAGACGGAGCTAATGCATGCTACCAAAGGCAGTGCTGCTCTAGACGCGGCCATATAAACATTCTAATCTCACCTTTAAAAAATATTTATGAAACAAAACAGAAGGATAAAGACTTCCAGAGACAGACTACATAGTGCTCTGTTAACATAAATTTTCTAAACATTAGCAAGAAAAGAACAACAGCAGCTGAAAGACAATGGTTATAGGAAAAACAAAACAGAACAAAACAAACAAACAAACAAAACGGGAATTAAATCAATTCATATACTACAAGGATGTGTTAACACCAGAATGGAAACCAGCAAATGTCTTGTGTTGGGGAAAAGGGTTTATTTATGTTTCCACAAGAAACAAAAAGCTGTGGATACCATCAAAATTAGTGAAGCTCAGACTGAGCAGGGTAGGTCTACTGAAAACCCTGGCCGCTGACCCAAAACGAGCAAAGAAAAGACCCTGACCAGCCACTGCCTTCCTCTGCCAAGCCAGAACAGCCTGGGCAAGAAACCTTCAGCACCTAACCACTGATGGGCCCTTGAGCAGCAGCTCTTTTAGGGACTGCCTTACTGAAGTTTTTCTCTGCTGTTACTGCTGGTATCATGGCTATTTCAGGCTTCAAGATTCTTGCTGTATCCTCCAGTCTTAGAAGTAATTCAAATTTAGGCCAGCATCCCCACACCCACCCAGTGGACATCTATGGTATTACTGATGTTGAAGATATTCTGCTTCCAAATGCCAGTGATCACCTTGGAATGGCATGGACTTTTGCTATAAGCGTTAGTCTGTGTTAGGTGTTCAATGAGCCATCTTACTTTTTCATAGGCCACACAGTGCTATTGTATAAAGAGACGGTAACAGCACTCAGGTGTTTAAGGTGACTAATTAAAGTGGCAATATCTTTTATCTGGTCACTATTTATACAGGTTCAACTGTGTCCCTATAAGAAGATATTTGGATACAAAGGAAATTGTGCATACAAAGAAAAAAAAAACCATTGTGAGAACACAGCAAGAAGGTGACCATCTGTAAGCCAAGGACGGAAGCCTCTAAGAAACCAAAGCTGACAACACTGCATCTCATAGACGTTAGAGCTTACTTTAAATATTAAGACAGTGGTGTCAGTAAGCAGTAACATCTTGACTTCCTTTATTTTCCTCTCCCCTTTTTAGACACATTATTTATTTTTTCGTAGCTGTGACAAAGCACCTGAAGAAAAACACATAAGAGCAAGGCTCACAGTTTTGGAGGTTTTCATCTATTTTGTTAGGGAGGCTTTGCAGAGCAGACGACTGGCATCACAGTGGCCAGAGGCAGGGGGTAGAATGCTTGCAACTACAGTCTCTCACCTTTCCCCATTCTGTCCTCCTTGCCTCTAGCCTGTGGGACAGCACCACCTACATTCTGAGTGTTTCGTCCTCTCCGGCAGGGCCCTCACAGACACTTAAACACATGCGTTGTTGTTCTCCCAGATACTTCTCAGTCTAGTCACATTGACAGTTGAGATTAGCCATCAAGGATGCTTTTCATTTCTTTTATTTATTTGGTTTGGTGAGGGCTTCCTAGTGCAGGAAGAGTGAACAGAATGAACATCTTTCTGTTATTCCTTAAAAGTTTTCACAGAAATGTTTCCCTGTTATTAATCTGAAAGAACACATATCTATTACATAGGGCTGGGGAGATGGCTCTGGAGGTGAAAGTCCAGCCTAATGAGGTTAATTCGAGCGCTAGTACTCATATAGCGGCAGGAAAAACTGACTCCTGCAAATTGTCCTTGGACCTCCACACATTCATGTGGAGTGCATGCTTATACCAACCCAGTCACACCCACAATTAAATAATATAGTAACAATATAATATAGTGGAGAGATGGTTCATTGAGTAAGAGCCATTGCTCTGGCAGAGCAAGTTCAATTCCCAGCACTCACACCAGGCAGCTAGCAATTGCCTGGAACTCTAGTTCCAGGCAATGTAATGTCCCCTTTTGGCTCCTATGGGCACATATATGTGGCACACACACATGCGCACACACACAATTTAAAAAATGTGTATGTGTATACATGTGTGGGGGATGTTTGCCTGTGCACATGTTTGGATACCAGAGGTCAGCTTTGGTGGGTGTCTTCCTCTGTCATAACCCAGGATGGGGGTACAGGTTCAGGCCACAGCCTGTCTGGCTTTTACGTAGGTAATGGTATCCACACTCAGGTCTTCATACTTGAACAGCATGCCCGCTGTGCCATCTGTCCCTAGCACTAAAGTTTTTATTTTGTCTTCATTCCTTCATCAATTCTCTTGTTTTTATGAGGTTAGGAAAAAGATTCTGGAGAAAAAAAAATCACTTGATAACATTTCTTCTGCCCCTTTGTCTATTTCTTCTCTTTCTGGGTTTGCGCACATTGACACCTTTTCTCATTGTCCCACAGATCTTGGAAATTCTGTCCTTTGTTTTTCTTGCTTTTTAAATTTTTTAAAATATTTGCTTTGGCTTTTGCAAACTTCTCTTGACATACCTCCATGCTGGCTGGTTCTTCTTGCAGCTGATTCCAGAATATAGATGAATCCATGACAGGCCTGGTTGGGACCGTAGACTTTAGGTCTAACATCTCAGTCTGGTTTAAGAGTTCCCACTCTGGGAGTGACTGTTGACTCCTGATGCCCTTCTTCCTCCTTCCAATGGAGCACAGGCTTGTGTCACAATGCCCAGTTTCAGCTTAAAGTTTGCTGTAGCATCAGCTGTCAGTCCTCAGTTCCCACTAGTCCTCTTTATAATCCTGTTCTGTTTGGCTTTTCCTAGGAGTGCATGTTAAAATTCATGTCCATCCACTATTGCTCTCTCAACGGTTGCCCAGTGCTATTGTAACTGAACTGAGAGCTGTTGGTGTGATAAAGTATTGTTGGGAAAAGAAGCATATAATTGTTTTCTTTTAAATTTATTGTTGTGTGTATGGTGTGTGTAAGTGCCAAGGTATTCTTGTGAAGGCCAAAGGACAACCTTTGAGTATCAGTTCTCTCCTTTCGTAAAGCAAACACAACATGTGGACAGATAGGCCCATGCACTATAGCAGTGGCTTTGGTGACGCCTTTCTGATTCTGTGTGCAGAGAACATGTCCTGCTCAACTTCGGTCAGTTAGCACTTGCTGAGATTTATTTTACGGTTACAGGTTGTGACTGTAGCCTTATCAGATGCTACATGGTTCCTGCACAGAATGCATATCTGCTTTTGGAAAAGGAGTTCTACATGTGCCCATTAGGCCTCTATACTGAATCCACAGGGCACGGAGGGAAGTATGAGGGACTTGTGTCCTGCCTAAAAGATATCTCAAGCTCAGCCCCCATGACCTCTGCATTACTTCATCACCCCTGCTGGCAAGCAGAAGAGTAGGAAGGTGCCACCACATTGGAATTAGCGTCAGCCATCAAAAAGACAAGGGGATTTTGGGTGCACCATGTGGCCTCCTGGCAACCTCAGCTCGGGAAGCCTCTGCTGCTCATTCGTGTACTAAATGACCAGGGGAATTCCGCCAGGGAGGAAAGAGTGAAAAAAGGGGCTGTGGCTTCCTTCTGGGGTGGTATAGGGGAGAAGTCTGGCCTTAGCTGGAGGCTGAGGTGTGCAATAGGCGTGGAATGGGTGTGGAATAGGGGAGCCCCATTGGGACCAGTAGTGTGAGTCTAGCGGGAGCCACAGATAAAACTTTAGACCAAGGACTGGGTTAATTAAGACATGTCTGGCCCACTGCAGGGAGTAATCAGGCTCTACCATATTCTTTTCTGCACTTAAGAGATATCATTTCCTGGCAGCCCACCCAGATAGCCCCGACCTTGTGGCCACAGAGTGTGCTAATTGCTCTTCCCTAGCAACAGTGAATCAGCACATTCCAAGTATTACTCATGATCAAATACTTTCCAGACTGCTGGGCCGGAACCGTTTTATGGTCTTGACACCTAAAGTAGACCCCTTACCCAAAGCTTGGAGCTCCTGCTTGCGGTTTTGCCCTTTAAAAACTGTGTTCCCCTAGACCTCAGCTCTGCATTCCTCTTCTGCTTCAACAGGGATCTTGCGACCCCAGCTCGAGCTTGTATTAAATAAACCCTCATGTGTTTGCAGCGGAGTTAATTCCTGGTGATCTTTGGGGCGGTGTCTCACAAACTGGACATAACACCTCCTCTGTTGATTCTAAGCAAATCACACGTATTTGGGGATAATTGGGGAATTTTGACTATAAACTGACCATTAAAATATTGAATGACTTTTTTCCCCTAAGGTGTTATGATTTTAGATTTGACCTGATGTATTATGTCTGCACCTTTCAGATTGTTCAGCAATGACAAATTATATAGTTGAGGCAAATTTTTACCTCTTAGGAGTTTTTTTTTTTTTTCCTGAACCTGGAAATTGCACTGACATTAAATAGATTGATAGAACTGCGTGAAAATTCAATGCAAATTTTATGCAACAGGGGAACCAGTGAAAGGAAATGAGCCTCAAAGAAGACAAAAGCCTAGATGTCACTTTGAATACTGGGTTAACACAGTATAAGGAAAATGGATTCCTACTTTTTGGCACATCTTTTTAGTTTTACTTGTCATTTTTACATATGGTCTACAAACTTTAGCTATTTATTTATTGAGACAGGGTTCTGCCCTGCAGTCCTGGCTTCAGATTTTTAGTGATCTTCCTTCTTCTGCCTCTCAAGTGCTGGGATTATGGATGGGAGTCCTCTTCTCCACCTATAGATGCTAATTTCATGTAACTTTATAGTTTTGGGGTATCCCATAAATTGTTAAAGTAGCTCACCATGAGGTAAAATTCCTGTCTGTGTCTTATGCAATATGGGATGATCTTTTGATGATGGAGTTCTAGAGACGTTTTGGAGTTTAAGGCACATATTCACCACATGATGCTCGTGTCTGTGTCTGATGTTAGTGCACTTCCTGTTCTCATCTGTCTTTCTGCCCATCTTTTTTCTCAGATCGATGACCCCTTCTCAGGAAAACCACAGATGAATGAGTCCTCGGTGAGATCTTAGGTGTTTTCCTAGTTATTTGTTGCCTTATCTTATTTTCCTAGTGGAATTTAAAAGGCATCTGACATGCCACACAGATAAATAAAGACAAAAATCATATAAAGCAAAGAACCTTTCAGCTCCAAGTCAGATTGGAAAATGAATACATGTGAGTCACAAGATCTCAGTTATGAACTTTGACCTATAAAATTGACTATGATCCTCCTGAAAGATGTAAAAATAATAGAAATTGGACATGTGCCTAATATTATTAGGTAACTTATCACTGACACCGATTTCCTGGCTCTTGATGTCTGAGGACAGTTTTGACAGACCTTTAGATGGGTGTCAGCTGTTGCGGTGCACCGGCAGGTTGTGTTCAGCTAGACTTCTGCACTTGACTTGCATGTGATCCAGAATCTGGGATGGGATGCGGGACTCTGCCCTCCCCATAGGTTTCCAAAGGTCAGTGCTGCTTGTCCAAGGGCCACCCTCAGAACCTGTCAAGGTTTTATCATGAATGGCTGTCATATTTTGTCAAATTCCTTTTTCTGCATCACTTAACATGATTGTGAGATCTTACTTCTCTGACCTATAAAACACAGAGCAATCTTTGAGTATACACCAGCGTTAATTTTTTAAAATAAGCTGGGGTTTCTCATATCTATGGGTTTTTTGTTTGTTTTACCTTTTCTCTCTCTCTTTCTTTCTTCTTTTCGTGTCAGGGTTTCAGGTAGCCCAGGCTTACTTAAAACTTACTGTGTACCTTAGGATGAAATTCTGATCCTCCTGTCGCTACCTCTGAAGCACTGTCTTCAAAGTTGGCTCTGCCAACTAAGCTACACCCCCAGCCCACATCTGCTTATTTCCTTTGTATTTACCAATACTTTTGTTAAGGTTTTTAAAAAAGATTTTTTGGGGGAGGTGATTGTTAAGAAAGAGTCTGTGTATCCCCGATTGTCCTAGAACTCACAATGTAGACCAGGCTGGCCTTAAACTCATAGTGATCCACCTACCTCTGCCTTCAGAGAGCTGGGATCAAAGGTGTAAGCCACTATGCCCGGCCCTTTTTAAGGAGTTTTGCATTGTATTTTTTTTTTTACATTTTCTTTACATACTGTTTTTTTTTTTTTTTTTTTTGGTTTGGTTATTTGGAATATGGGCCTCCTAAAATGAACTAGAATGGGTTCCTTTATATTGATTATTCTGCCAGATGCTGTAATTTGTGCTTGTTTTCTATTCTTTAATCAAGTTTATACAGAGTGATAATGGTTTCATAGAACTAATTGGAAAATAGTTTCATTTCTCCATCTCTTCTGTTTCCTCATCATGTAGAATTGAGGTTAATTACTTTGTGCTGGGGTTAGTATAGTGCTGGGATCAAACCCTGCTTCGCACAGGGCAGTCAGATACCCCCAAAATGGCCAGTTACTGGATAAGATACTATCAGCAAGCAGCTGTAAAAATCAAAGCCAGTGGAAATACGAAAAGTCTTATTGAGGAACTAGAAGGTTTAAAAAAAGCACCAGGGCCTGGAGTTGTAGCTCAGTGGTAGATCACTGGCCTAGTATGCGGAAACCCTGGATTTGAGCCCCGGTCCTGGAATAAACAAAGAATCCAACTGTGAAGTACAAGACCTTACTGAATGATTTCAACAGCAGAGTGAAGATCCAGAGGAAATGCTGAGTTACTCTGAAGACAGATTGGTTAAAGTGGTCCAGTGTGTAACATGGGAAAAATAGTAAAGTAATGGTTTATTGATGTGTTCTCAGTTGCACTCCATTGAATTAAACATCTGTCTATACACCACTGCCACAGTTTTGAAAAATAACCTGTTTTAGGGTCAGATGTGGTGGCACATGCCTTCAATCCCAGCCCTCTGGAGGTAGAGGCAGGTGGATCCCTTTTAGTTCAAGGCTAGCCTGGACTACAGAGTGAGTTCTAGGACAGTCAGGACTACTTAGAGAGATTCAATCTTAAAAACAAAAACAAAAACAAACCACAAAAGCAAACCAAGGGAACTGCTACCCCCCACCAAAAATAAAACAAAAACCTATTTTAATGATCTTTTTATGTTTAAAGAAAATATTGGCCGTGGGGATCGTTGGATGTAGAAAGAGTACCAGAATCTATTTTGAGTTGAACTATTACTAGAATATGACATTCATAGTAAAATATGTGCAGGAATCACACAATCACAGATCAGAGAAGATGAATTAGTACCACAGGACTAGCATAATTTTTATTTATTTACACTGTTGTTATTTTTCTTGCTTGTGTGTGGTGTGCTCCTGCAAAGTATGCTTGTAGAAGTCAAAGGACAAACGGCATCCAGTTTTCTCCTGCTGTCATGCAACCTTGGGTTTCCAACCCCGGTCAACAGCCTGATGAAAGGCACAAAACCTACTCACAAAACTATCCGGCCAGCCCTAGTCCGACAATCTTAGTAGTTTCTTTTTTCCTTCAGAGTATCAACCTAAAATAGGGTGACTAGAGGAAACATATCCCATTAGAATTGAGGACCTAACTATCTTATTGCAGTCTCAATCCTTCGTGTTGAATAGGTGTTTGTTTTCACAGGGATCAGTTGTTCTCCCAGGACCTAACAGTGGCCTCCAGCGGGAGGAATGGCAGCAGCTGGACCTTTTCCAGATGACCTTGTATGTAATGCTGCATAGCTACTTCAATTTGATCTCAGTGGGTGAGTGTAGCCCTGGGAGTGGAGCAGGCCGAATCTGCTGAGATTTCTGAAATCTGAGTTTTCTAAGGTATAGGGAGCTTCCAAAGACTGAAAAACAGTGGGTAATAATTTTGTCTCTATTTTGTCCCATGGGTCCTCTGAGTATCTCCCTGTAGCCTGGGAATTTTCTGGAAAGCTCATGGTACACTTCATATGTCCTCTAAAACCAAGTCCTCTGCCATTTCCTGTTTATAGGGTGTTAAGTTCCCAAACCAGAAGTCATCTTAGAGCAAGAAAAGGCATGCATGCTGGACAGCGAAAATGCAAGTCACTCTTGTATAGGTGAGTTGGAAACCGAGAGCACCAAAGATGGTCTAAATGAGCTGATCTTGGGCTGGGAGAGGCTGGCTTCTTCAAAGACCACGTATGAGAATTTTGTGTTTCTATTCTGAACGCAGAACTGCTTGAGTGGAGTTCACGTTGGCCCCCTGCACAGCTGAACATTTGTCCAGTACTCTTCCGGTATCATTAACGCCTCTGTCTTTTCGATAGAGAATGTGTTAATTGCTAGTGGCATAGATCACAGCCACCCTGATTTTTTTTTTTTAACTTCCACCTGTTAAGGTCTCAGATCCTGTGCATTTAAGGACTGACAGTATTGTGGGCCACACTCTCAACACTATTTTTTTTTTTATCTTCTCCCTTTTCTGTGTCTTACCATTGGCACCTAAAAGTGGCTTTATTTTTATACTATCTTCATGTTCTCCAACTGTTGGCTTTGAAACTACCACGGACATGTTCCCCTTATCTGGGTGTCACAATATAACATTGACTTGATATTACTCATAAATTTTGCTATTTCATAAGATTTTTTTTTTGCATTTTACATACCTGTGGCTGAATTATACAGTGATAGCCTTAGGTTGTAGTCAGTATCATTATCAATTTGGTTTTGGTTCCTTTTTATTATTCTTATTTTTAAAGAATTAATTACTTAATTTGGGGGCCTGGAGAGATGGCTCAGCAGTTATGAGCACAGGGTGCTTTTCCAGAGGACCTGGGTTCAATTCCCAGCACCCATATAGAGGCTCACAAGCATCTGTAACTGCAATCCTAGGGAATTGGAGTCCTCTTCTAGACTCTGCAGGTACTGCACACACATAATAAGGGGACACAGATACAGGCAAAACACTCATAAACCAAAAAAACCTGATATTTATGTATGTATGTGGTGTTTGTACAGCTTGTTCATGTGAACACATGTATGTAACTATGAGTGGAAGGCAGAGTTGAACCTTGCATGCCATTCCTCAGATACCCTTCATGTTTTCTTTGGAACAGAGTCTGCTATAGGCTTGGAGCTCATCAAGAAGGCTGGCTGGCAATTGAGTTCCAATTGTTTCCACCTCTTCAGAGCTGGGATTATAAATCCTGCCACCCAGGTCCTCATGCATATACAGCAAGCACTTTACCAACTGAGTAATCTCATTACACTGCACCCAACATGTCTTTTTAAAAAAATCCTGAACAAGCTGTTCTGATTAAGCTGTTATGCCTATAATCTTTAATAAGGAAAACTGTAAAGCTGTACCTAGTCTTCAACCCCATTAGAGACCCGAGAAGGATAAACATTACCTGAGCAAACAGAAAGTCAAACAGTCAGCTTCCAAACTAAAGAAATGACAGCGGTTTCTGGCTGCCTGGACAGTTATCCAAGGTTTCTTTGTGTCGTTGGGGCCGCCAATCTTCAGCCTTCAAGCCCAGAATATCTGACAGACTTTTCTGTGAAGCAGGAATATTGAAGACTAGCCTGCCTTGTCTTGACAAAGTTAGACAGTCAACTTTTCAGTGTTCTACTTGTCCACAGTTTGGACATCATGCTGTCAGCAGTCAAGGCAAGGGGTGGTTTTTGCCCAGTGACCAGCTTTGCCACATTTGAAGACAACTCCATGTAGAGGTTCTTTGGTGCCCATCATCTTTTTTGAAGTAGATTGAGATGCTGCCAAGGAGCTGATGTGTCTCTCTGTCAGAAAAGCCTTTTTATTATTAAAACATCTTAAATGCCTTATTCTGTAGATATCTGAAATGTTTGAAGTCCACCTAACTATCTAAATGAACAAACATTGTTTGTTTCTAGCTACTTACTATCTGCTTAACTTTGAAAACATATACAGGAGGCTAAATAAAACTTACTTCTGTAATTAATTAAACTAGCACATGACAAGAATACAAGTTTGATTATTGATTATTAGGTGACTAATTCTAATTATCCTAAATAGTTTGCAGTAGAACTAGAACTTTATATTATATTTTAAATGACTTGCATGTTTACAATACCTGAAATAAGAGTTGATACATATATATATATATATACATATATAGTATGTTGTAGCAAAATACAACCTTGAATTTCTATCAATATATAATAATTCATTCCAATATAAAATATTTAAGACTTACTATTGCTTTTTTAGTCTAAAAGGAGATAAAAAATTCACCTTTGTGCTTATATCCCTATATTCCCCCTTTGTCTTTTCATTCTCTACCCCACTTTTTGCTCCCTAACAATAGATAGAAGAGAAAGAAGAACAGAGAAAAGAAAAAGAGAGAAAAGATCTCAGAATCTAACCTTCTTTACTTAGTTTCCTCCCTGACCATGACCAATAACTACCTGTAATCACCCCCCCTAAATGACAAACAACAACAGCAACAAACCAAACCATGCAAAATCCATCGAATGACCAGGAACCATGCATTCCACCTACTGGGAGCGAGGACATTGTGTTCTTAAAATTGCTTCCTGCTGTCTGGGGGTGAAGGAATCTTTTGGGTACCCTAAGAAAATTGGGATAATGGTTACATTTTGGGAGAGCCAGCTGATTCATTTGCTGTCCAGTCTCTATGTGATAGGAAAGTGCAGGGCTTAACTGAAATCCAGACTGAAGCAGTCTGTAAGGTTGGACCTTTGAGCTAAATGCTTTGAAGTGGTCCTGGATGCAAATTATTGAGGAAACAGCAACTGAGGCAGTCTGTGATCCTGGATCATCTGGGATACTTGCTTTGTCTTCATTGCTCTCTGGTTCTTTTGCTCTGAAAACACACAAACTTTTAAAGGTAATGCACATTTATGCATTAACACAGATATGGAATGTGTGGTGTGCACAAATTAGCTAAAGATGATTCTCTGCTTTGTGCTTGAGCAAGTAAAAGGCATTTGTCAACTTTGTAAGTCCGTTTGGACTGTAAAATCAAACTGTCATATAAATCTCCACCCATGCCATGGAAGGATGGCACATAATAATGTTTCATCAGGACTCACTGGCTACTGCAGAGGCATTCACGTCTCAGCCAGTCTCAGAGCTGTTCCCATGTAAGGGGACCAGCAATTAAATCACCTGTTTGTTGTTCTTCTGGGTTTCTTCCCCCAAGTCTGCAGCCAGTATTTTCAAGAAGTCTTCCCTGGTCAAATCTAATTAACTTTGAAGGAATTCACAGCTTTTTGTTTCTGGTTGGAACAAAGGCATAACTTCTTTTCCAACAAAACACATTCCTGATTTCCATTCTGAAGTTATCACATCCTTGTAATATATGGGTTGATTCATTTCAGCAGTTCTTTCTAATATCCAGTATTTTCCAGCAGCTGTGCTACCTGTCTAATTAACATCTAAAAATGTAAAGTAAATACAGCATTATTTAATTTATGTCTGGGGCATCCCATATTCCTCTTCTGTTTTATGCGCAGTTCCTTTAAAGTGTGGTTAGATCTCTCCATAATTGTTTGGCTTGTAGGACATACATGTAACATATTTCATGTCACAATGTCTAAAAAATTGTTGTACTCTACTGGGTGCATATGCTGGAGCATTATCAAATTCCATCTATAAACGCATCTCCAAGATAGGCACTACCTCTGATGTTCAGTCTCAGGGTCAGATTTTTCATAAGTCAAGGCAAAATCCCATGAAATTTTGAAAAGGTATCACTTTGTATGGTGTATTAACAAATGTACATACTTTAATTTTCAAAACTTTGCAAAATAAAACACATAAGCTAGTGTATGACATTGCTCTAAGGTGGCATCATCAAACAGAATCTGTATTCTTAACTCAGGATATTGCATCTCTATGGGTTGCCATTCTGTAATCTCATCACAAGGTGGTGCTTAGGTTTTAGATTGGATTCATCTGATTCTTTATTCTGATTTAAAAGCTTCTCTAATTTTTGTTTTATTGCTTGTAACTTAGCATTGCATTTCTTAGTCTTCTCCTTATCTAAGCCTGCTTTATTCTAATCTTTCTTTTTTTCAAATTTATTTTTTGATTACAGTTTGTTCACTTTGTATTCCAGCTGTAGCCCCCTCCCTCATGCTCTTCCAATCCCACCCTCTCTCCCTCATCTCCTCCCATACCTCTCCCCGAGTCCACTGATAGGGGAGGTCCTCCTCCCCTTCCATCTGACCCTAGCATATCAGGTCTCATCAGGACTGGCTGCATTGTCTTCCTTTGTGGCCTGGCAAGGCTGCACCCCAATCAGGGGGAGGTGATCAAAGAGCCAGTCCCTGAGCTCATGTCAGAGATAGTCCCTGTTCCCCTTACTAGGGTACCCACTTGGACACTGAGCTATATGTGTGCAGGAGTTTTAGGTTATCTCCATGCATGGTCCTTGTTTGGAGTATCAGTCTCAGAAAAGACCCCTGTGCCCAGATTTTGTGGTTCAGTTGCTCTCCTTGTGGAGCTCCTGACCCCTCCAGGTCTTTCTCTCTCCCTTCTTTCACAACTTTCCCTGCACTCTGCCTAAAGTTTGGTTACGAGTCTCACCATATGTTTTGATACCCTGCTGGGCAGAGTCTTCCAGAGGCCCTCTTCAACTGAGGGACATCTGGGTTGTTTCCAGCTTCTGGCTATTACAAATAAATCTGTTACAAACATAGTTGAGCAAATGTCCTTGTTGTATACTTAAGCATCTTTTGGTTATATGTCCAGGATATATGTATAGCTGGATCTTGAGGTAGCATTATTTTTAATTGGTTGAGAGATGACTCAGCCATTAAAGGCTAGGCTCACAACTAAAAATATAGGAGTATAGATTTTAAAAGGCTATCCTTATGATTTTTTGAGCTTTCCAAGTGTCTGTTGTAATCTCTCCCCTTTCATCTCTAAATTGTTAGTTTGGATGATTTCCCCGTTTCTTTTGGTTACTATGGGTAAAGCCCATCTTAATCTCTTGGTATAATGTTCTTTTGAAATATCTTAAACAAACAAACAAAAAACCCAAAAAACAAAAAAACCCAGGAAAACAGGAAATGCATACACTTTACTCTGTTCATTCAAATGCTGATTTCTCCCCCCCCACCCCCTCTGGTTTCAATCCGGATATTGCATTGTGATACTTATTCTAAGCATCCTGTCTCAATTTTGTGTAAACACGCCAAAATAAAGCAACTAACCACAATGTTGAGCAGTGGGAGGAGCCAGAGGGCAGGAAATGAGGGGGAGGAGAAAGGGCGAGGAGAGAGCTAGAAGAGAGAGCTGGAGGACAGATCTTGGAGGATGTGGAGCATGAACCAGACCCAAGATTTCACAAAAAGCAAGTATAATGGGTAAAATCTAAATGTTAGAAAACTATGAGGGCTTGGAGGTGTTTAGGAGGGAGTAACTATTGCTCAGCATTGTGTTCTAGGTTAAATAAATAAGCCCAGTTTCTGTGTGGTGATTTGGTTATACAACTGTTTAGGACTAACAGCAGCATTACCAAAAAGATGTATCAAGAGTAAATATTAATCATCACATACAACAAATGGTGCCCAACTAATTCAAGTATCCACACCCTTTAAATCATACTTTATCATAATTTGGTGGGGAGGAATAAACTCCCAGTGATACAACCCAAACTTAAAACCTAAAAACTCTCAGGTAAATTACTGTCTCTTTAAGAGAGATTCTTAAACCAGCCCAGGAGCAAAAGACAGCCTCCTGTGGGCAGACCTGAGACTTCCATAACAAAACTGGCTGCTGCTGCAGTTTAACTGAGGGGAACACAAGCATGGCTTTTTTAATACTGTGGCTGGCTCAACTGGCTCAGCTCCACAGCCATGGCAGGAAAGAAAGGAACTGGAAGAAGACAAACCTCTAGACAGAGTTTGGCCTAAACTGAATATAAAATTTAAAAAAAATGCCATGGCAGAGGGTGTTTTAATCCCTTTTGGCTTCATTTTGGCTGTCTTAGTCATGGATCTGGTTGCAATATGTTTAATGGTGATGGTTCTTCTCCATGCCTTCTCCGAGAAAGTTTAATGAGAAAATGGGGAAAAAAACCAAGGATTGGAATACTAAGTTACAGACAAGAAAAAGGGCACTCTTCCTAATAATTAGATTAATAACAGCTAAAATTCAAAGCTCTCTGGCTGCAAGATACTTGTCAGCTCTTTCTGGTAAGTGTCCGCCAATTCACTGAAACATCAACTAAAATAACATATACATATGTCAACTAAAATACATATACATATGTATATATATTTTATTGATATATATATACATATATACATATATACATACATATATATATACACATACATATATGAACAAGTTGGTGAAGGCACATGCCTTTCTTCCCAACACAAAGTAAAAGGAAACAGGCGAGTCTCTGAGTTCAGGATCAAGCTAATTTACTTAATAAAAGCCAGGATGGCAACTCCTGCTGTTTAGCCATTTGCAGAGATAGTCTAAGATTTAAAATGACAAAATTTTCCTCAAGGTTACTGTGTAAATTCCTTTTTTTAAATAATAGATGTTATGTCCTTATTGCTCTAAAGGTTGGATTCACCTCATTTTAGATTTATGTAAAGAGAGATAATGTCACACTGCTCTGGAAACTGCCTTATCCTTTTAAATGTGAGACATTTTCATGGGGGGAAAATGTTGGTCATGCCTATGTAAAAAAAGACACAAGAGGCTTAAAGATGGCAAAGTACATGTCAACCTAGTTTAGTCCTAAAAACTCAAAAATTATATTCATATGTTTAAGAAACAAAACTGTCTATCCCATATAAAAAAGGGGGGAAGCCAAAAATAGCCAAAACCAATGTAAAAACCCAGGTACAAGATGCCTAGGGTATACTTAAATGCTAAGGGTAAGAAAGTTTATATGCTAATGCTAAGGGAGTTTATATAAAGTTCAGCTATAAAGGCATAACTGCCCATCCTGTATAAAAAAGGGGATAGTACAAATAGCTACAACATATATAAAAATCTAGGGCTAAACTTCTAAACAGGTACAAGATACCTATGGTATGCTTATATTCTAAATTAAAAAGGAATTTATATAAAGTTTATTTAAAACATGCGTGTTCTATTGCTCAGGGCAACCAGTTTGTCTCTTTAATGGGAGGCTTCTCTAGGGAAATAGGTAGCAACTTGGCCTAATACAACAGGCATGCAAGAGCCCAAAAAGGTATTTTAATCTATCCAATCTTGTTTTGATTTCACCATGATAATGATTGTATGTTCAATAATAATGTTAACTTATATTATTGATCCCTTTACATGAAAACAACTCTAAAACTAACTGAGAGATTAAAAAAAAATCTCCAGCCAAGACTTCAACAATACTTGGCCAATAAATCCTTGGCTATGTATTATGCCATTTCTTTAATTGGCATAGATAAAATTGGCTTACAGTTTAGTTTCATCCTGCACATCTCACACATTCATAATTGTCTGTTCCTGCCTCAACTGCTTCAATTGCTGTTTCTCATAAAAGCCTGCCCCCAAAAGAACTTCAAAGAAAGCTACTAATCTTAATTGGTCCAGCATTTTAGACTGTTCCAAAGAAGACTTTTATTAAGCCTAAAATTTCTCAACATTCAAATACTGGACCACAAATGTTATTGCTTGCTTAATTAACCATTTTTTCCCCAATTTTTTTGGGCCCCCTACAGGATTTCTACATGTCCAAAATGTCAGCTAGAAGAAATCCATGAGAATGGCGTCCAATTTTCCTTAAAGGGGGTTGGGTATGTTTTTGGTTGTTTGCTATGGCTACAAAATTTTATTGTCATTGGGAGATGTTCATTATTAATGGTATTATTCAAAGTGAAACAAGGAATATACAGGGATATCTTATAGGAATAGAAAAAAGGTAGATTATTGGATCTCCTCAATTTAGGGTTTTATTTGTTATTCCCAAATAAGGTTAATTTGAACTCTGGTATAGGATTTTGCATATTGATGCAAAAATAAGTCTATTTTTGATACATTGGTATAAGCTTTAGTATATTGATAAAAAGTCAAGGTTATTTCCAATACTTTTAAACAGCTATTAAAAACAGGTTAAGGTATTAGGAAATGCAAGTTAATTGCTAGTTATTCAACTCATAGTCATGTCAGACACTAGTCTAATTTATCAAAGGAGCATATATACATCCTAGTTCAACAGACAGATGTGATTTTGTAGACAAATCGATTATATAAAAATAGGTAATCTTCAAAAACTTCAGAGACCTACAGAATATGGCATTTTAAAATGACAATGAGACAAGTCGTCTCCTGGCAGCGCCCCACCTGTCTCAAAGAAGATAATGAGCATCAAAGAACCTCCATATGGAGATGGCTTCAAATGTGGCAAATGAGCCACTAGGGTAAAGAAAATACCCTCACCTCATGACAGAAGAATTCTGCCAAAAATGGGCAAGCTTAAATGCAGGACAAGTCGATTGCCAAGCTCTGCCAAGACAGGGTAAGCAAGTCCTAAATAGTTCCTGCTTCACGTTTATGTCTGTCAAATATTCTGAGCCAGAAGGCTGAAGATGATGCTCCAATGTTATAAAGAGTTATGGATGACTGTTCAGGCAGCAAAACTATCTGTGTTAAATTTTTATTTTTTGGAAGCTGCTAACATGCACTTCCTATTTACTCTAATAACTAATTTTATTCCTTCTCAAGTCTCTGATGGGGTTGAAGACCAAATAGTCATAGTGCCACATTTATGCTTAAGTTGTTTAGAAGTTAAGAAATGCTTTCTTATAGGTAATACCAATAAGGATAAAAGTTAATTTAGGTATAGGACTTGAAACTTGTCAAGATAGGATAATCAGATACTTTCTCCTAAGTTGCTAAATACACATGGATTAGACATTGCACATGTAGATTTTACCTAACAGTTTTCATAATTTCATAATTATTGTTTTGAAAGAAAAGGAGCCTTTTATTGGACTTAAAGGGGGACAGGAAATGAGGGGGAGGAGAAAGGGCGAGGAGAGAGCTAGAAGAGAGAGCTGGAGGACAGATCTTGGAGGATGTGGAGCATGAACCAGACCCAAGATTTCACAAAAAGCAAGTATAATGGGTAAAATCTAAATGTTAGAAAACTATGAGGGCTTGGAGGTGTTTAGGAGGGAGTAACTATTGCTCAGCATTGTGTTCTAGGTTAAATAAATAAGCCCAGTTTCTGTGTGGTGATTTGGTTATACAGCTGTTTAGGACTAACAGCAGCATTACCAAAAGATGTATCAAGAGTAAATATTAATAGTCACTTACAAAATTAATCCTTTCAGAGCACCAACTCTTTGCTTGTTAACTTGTGTTTTTAAAATTTAAATTTCATCCCTGATTTTAATAATCTCTTCCCTCCTAATTTTGGCTGCTGCTTATTCTTGTTTTTCTAGGGCCTTCAGGTGCATAATTAAATTATTAATTTGAGATCTTTCAGATTCTTTGATGTAGGTACATAACACTATAAACATGCCTCTTATGACTGCCTGTCATTGTATCCCACAGATCTGGATGTATCTGTTATATTTTTGGCTTTGCTTTCATTTAATTCTTAGAATTAAAAAATTCTTGATTTTTCCTCTACACAATTTTGTTTTAGTAGTGTATTGTTTAGTGCTCATGAATATGTGTACTGTCTGTATTATCTTTAGTGCATGGTGGTCAGCTAGAATGCAGGATGTGATTTTAATTTTCTATATCTGCTGAGACCTGCTTTGTGCTGTCTTAATATGTGGTCTATTTTGGAAAAAGTTCCATGGGCTGCTGATAGGAACCTGAATTCTTTGCTGTTTGGTGGACTGTTGCACTAGCTCCATTTGGTTTGTGATGTACTTTAACTTTCAGTATTTTTTAAGGATTGTGGATTTTGACATTATCCACAAGAAATTATAACACCAATAGTTAATCTAAAATTTTACTTGAAATTTGCTACATCAAAGTAGCATTGGTGCATTATGACAGGGGCTGCACATTCAGATGTCAGTAGAGTGGTGAAGTGGATTAGCACAGGAAAAATAATTGTCTCCGGTAGAAAAACAGGCCACTTAACTATTTGATTAGATGTCACCTAAAACTGGACAAAATCAGGATATATTCTTTCACTAGAGGTGAATAGCATTTATTGTTTATATGGTTTAATTTTGTGAAAGCTAGAGAGGTAATCATATTAGAATATTCTAGAGCTTTAACCCAAGTAGAGAACCCATTTGGGGACATGATAACTGAGGGTCTCAGGGTTCTGGGCCTGGCCTAGGTGGTGATATGGGCAGGACGGATACTGGTCTCCAGGGAGGGCACTGGGTACACTTAGTGGGATGTTTGTGGCTTCTTTGCAGGCACTTCCTGTGTTACCGGGCAGGCCTATGTGACACAGCCCTCAGTAGTGCCCATGGTGACACGATATACCTTCTATTCTGTATCCTGCTCTAGTCAGAGAGGAAGGCAGACTGTGGACAGTGTTGCTGCCCTGTCACCCAGGCTGAGGGAAGAGGTGAGTGGGGGCTCCTGGGGTCTGTGTTCTCCATGTCTGTCCTGGACGTGCAGGTCCAGATTCTCCCACCTTTGAACTGGGGCAGAAACGGTTGGTGACACGTGAAGGTTCTTGGCTCCCCAGCATCTCTGCACACCATTCTGCAGTGACACAAACATCACGTGGGAGAAGGAGGAAATACAGTGAGCCACAGACCTGGGTAGGCTCATCACAGGGTTGGCTCATCCTGAATGAGCCCTGAACTTCTGTTGTTCTCTGTAATGATGGAATGAATGCCACTAACTGTGCCATGATGGGACTGGATAAGAATGACACCTCAAAGTGGCCGTGCCTTCCCCATGTGTCCCGACCCTTCCAGAAGCTGCACTGAGGCATAAGGAATTCTGACCTCCCGCCTCCTCCATCACAGCGAGACGGAAACCACTGGGCTGAAGGACAAGAGCATGAACAGGGAAGCGGCTCCTGTCTAAGAAGGAGCCATTAGCAACGGAAGAGCAGCTCCAGCCAGAAAGGACTTTCTTTGCAGAAAAAAGTCAATGTTTATTACCAGGAAAGCATGGGGGGTGGGGAGGCAATAGTTGGGCAGATGGGAGAGCTTTTGGAAGATTTCCTGGTGGGCAAAGGCCAGGGTAATAGAGCCCCCTGCTCTGTGGCCTATGCTGGAAAGGTCTATCTGTGGTCACAGGCTCTCTGGGCAGCAACACCTGACCACTCCTTGCCTTTGGTTCCCCTGTACATGACTGGATGCTTATTTTCTCTGAGGCTGCTGAGGTGGCCACGGCCCATTCCTTTCTTTCTACCTTGATGTGGGTCGCAGGCTCTATGGACAATGCCTGCCTGCTGTTTGTTTCCAATTTCTCTGAACCTGACTGGATGGTTGTGTCCCTTGGGGCTGGTATGTGGCCGGCAACACATTCCACTCTTCATTCTAATTTGATCTCGGTCATGGGCTGTTTTGGTAGCTGTGTCTGGCTGCTGCTTGTCTCCAGTTCCCCTGTACCTGCATGGATGTTTGTTCCCCTTGGGAGTGGGATGTTGCTCAAAGCCCATTCCTTTCTTCTCTCTGTTCTGATGATGAGCACAGGCTCTCTGGGCACCAACTCCCGACTGATGTTTGTGTCCAGTTCCTCTGTACATGGATGGATGGTTGTATTTTTTGGAATTGGTGTGGTGACAACAATTTATTCTTCTTGGTCGGCTACACTTTGTGCCATAGAGACCCTCAGAAGAGGGGGATGAGCAACCCGACTGGAATGTCAGTGGTGTCTCCACTCTATGCCCTTGTGCCTTTGAAGGGTCTTCTACATTAAGTCCTAGATGTTTCACCAGGATCTGTACCACAACATTCACGAGGGATTGAGCTTCAGCTGCTATATCATGGATGAGCTTTTGTCTTTTGCATTCCCCCTTTGTCTGCACAGAAGATGGTGGACGCCTTTCAATCTTCTGAGAATGCCCCTGCTCCTTGTCTTTCCTTTCAAGGTTTAGACACTGTAAGATACTTTTTATAATTTTCTTCAGAAGGGGTTCTGCAGGAGCCTGTCGATTTACTAGAATACCAAGGGAGGACTGACTCCTGATAATAACCATATCCTTGAGCTGGGTGGGGGTATGGAGAGCACATGCTCGAGACAATGGTGCTCCCCTAAGCCTTTCTCTCCGGCTTTTGGTTCTGGATCTCAGAACATCCCTCCTCTCTTCATTAGGATGAAACATTTTATGGCTGCATGCTGGAATCTTAATCTTGGGAACCCTGAGATCCCAAGTTTCCTGGCTGTGATCTCTCTCCCTGAACATGTCACCTAGGCCCTGGGGAGTCTTGGGACTTTGGGATCTTTTCTGGAATAGTAAGTCCTGCGAGGGCAAGCTGACTGTGGCAGGGTGCACAGGACTTTGGCAGTCTGGAAGGAGCTCAGCAGGCCATGACTGTGGGTGCTTGTTTGTTTTGAAGTCAACCCCACTGGGCAGCTGTGAATTTAGAGCTGGGCCTTCTGAGTGCTCTTGGCACACTTGGAAATGGCCTGAGTATCTATTGGCCTCTACAGACTCAAAGTTTCTGAAATTGATATTAATGTTTTGGCCATTGGGAATCTTGCTATACCGAAAGCTCACTCTCCATGGATGAAGTGTCTCTTTTGTCACCGCCACTGTCCTATAAGTCTGTCTGACCGCTGAAGGTGGGGTCTTTGTTTCAGGATCAAATATTGTCCCTCTCCACCAGGGATGCCCTGAGGCTACACTCTCAAACCTCTTCCATGGTTCATGCCTGATGGTTATTGGGCTGGTCCTTGGTTTCTGGCTGCCTCTTCCAGTCCCTCGGATAGTCCTACTTGTTTGGGTTCTTGCCACGAGGCAGTAAGCATTGGCCCGAGCACTCAGGTTGCTCTGCCATGCATCTGGATTGGCCATAGAGGGCTCATGGCTGGCAGCAGGTGGAGGAGCTCTTTGGGTCTCCTGAACCTTGGAAGGTGTGCAGGCAGACAGATGACTGTGCAACCTGGCCACTGATACAGTTCCTACCCTTGTCCCTCCTGGATCTTGGTGATGTAATTTTTCCAGGATCTTGACAGCCTTGGGACAGTATTCAGCCTTAGAAACACAGGTGGCTGAGGAAGGGTAAACAGACTGGGGAAGGGATGAGGCTGTATCCCCCCATTGAACAAGACACTTTGATTCAAAAGTCTGTACATATGGTCTCTTGTGTTTCCTAGGAAGCTGCTTGATGCTTGACTCCAGCTTCATCTGAGTCATTGGGTCAAGGAAAAAAAGGTTCTGGGCGGTGTTCACATAGGACAGTTGATCTGCCCTCAGTGAAGGCTTTCCAGGTTCCAGGTCTTTCACAGGGGTGTTGCTTGAAGTGGAAGGCAGGTCTTTGGCTCCAACATGCAGTTGTTCCTTGATGGGGTCATGTTTGTTAAAGTTTACTGGACTTGTCTTTAAAGGCATCCCCAAGGGCACAGACCTCATCATCTGGCTCAACGTGTAGCTTTTGGAGTTGAGGATGGAGGACTGGGAAGGCTGGGAGACATCAGGCCTATTCTTGGTCTGGTGAGGACAGACTGCTGGGAAATGTCCTGGAGGCTGCATCTGTTTCCTGAAGTGGGGGCTGTGTTCTCCCACCTTAGTTACCCTGTGTTCATTCTGTGGCTCCTCCCGATGATGGAGGACCTGACGCTGCTCCGGAAGGATGGAGGCTGACCTGGCAGCTTCAGTGGGCAGGATGCCCCCGGGGAAGTTGTGAGATGGCTGGCTAATGGCTCCTTGATGGTTTTGGACATTAGAACCTATACTGTATTTCCACTTCAGACCCGGTTGCCAGGGCTGATTTTCAGTTGGGGGAGATGCCCAAATCCTTGTCTCAGTGGCAGGACATGCAATTCCACAGGTCCTACTTTTGGATGAAGACGATATTTGGGTTGGTGTAGAGAATGGGTATTTGTACAGTGTCTGGACCTTTGTCATGTCTACCAAGCTTCGTGCCATAAGATGGTGGGGCAATGGCTGGGCCTGGGAAAACTGTGGAGGTCCTTGAGTGAGAGGCAGAGCCTGGAAAGGGCCATATGTATCACTCAACCTCATAGATTTAGGTCCTGCAGAGGAAGGTGTCTGGGAAACTAAGGTAGTAGCCACCACTGACTCAGAGAGCACAGAGGAAATGCCCCAGAAAAGCTGGCTAAATTTCTGCTGTATAATGTTCTCCAAGACCTTGAGGCAAGACAGCAGCTGAGAGAGAGGAAGGTGAGCCATCTTCTCTTTAGGGTTCCAAAATGGGTGTGGCATCGAGTCCAGTAAAGGATGCTTGGTGGGGCTATAGAAGAGAAGAGGCAAAAGCATCAGCCCCAAGCAGAGGGTCAAGCTGCCCATCAGTCTGTGCAAATGTGGCACCTGGATCCCACAGACCCTCCACTGCCTCCATATCCCATATCCCTTAGTGTCCCATTTAACAGGGCTGCATTCCAATCCCACCCTACACAGTGCCTCCTGTAAATAGAGTCCCAGTCCCCAAGCTCACATTCTGGTGTGAATAATTCCACAAGACACAGATTTCTTACATTTCCATAGGTTGTGATGGATTCGGGGTCTCTTCCACATTTTTTCTGTCATCTCTGTAACCTGGAATTGATTATGCAGGATAAGGTAGAGGGCTGACATCTTAGAAGAGAGTGACAGACACCTCTCTTGAAGATCACCATTCTGAGACGCTAATGCCCAATGTGGATATAAACATATTTTTGTTTGATCCCAGGTGTGGGATGTGGGACTGACTCAGATGGTCCACAGCAATAGACTGTTTGCCTTGTGTGGGCTCTGAGAGGAGCTCTTTGCCAGCTGCAGACAGTTTAAATCTGAGGACTCTGGAGAGAGAATAAATGCCAGAGCCCAGAGAGTGTGGGAGATCAGAGAAAGAACAAGGCTACTCCTGCTTCCCCCTTGCTGTTCCTATTTGTTGTGAGATAAGAAGTTGGAGATCTACTTAAACCATGATTAGACTGGCTGTAAGGATCCTGATGACACTGACCAGCAGGACACAGCTAAGAGAGAACTGTGCCTTCTCTCCCACTAACTCTTTCTCCTACCTGTTGTTGGGGTGTTGGAAGAGATTGGGATGGAGTAGAGACAAAAAGATAAGCGTTTAAAAAAAAGTATGCTAACACCCAACCACCAGAGTCCAAGGACTCTGCACACAAGCAATAATGGAACCTCATCTCTCCATTTACACTTTTCTTCCTTCTCCCCCAATTCTTGTCATTCCCGTAGATCTTGTGAGGGACACAAGACCCATCATCTGACAGAGGATGCATCTGGGAGAACTGCAGCTACCTGTCTCAGGTGGACCCGGGAGTGCCCCATACACTGGCCCAGCATCTCTGCACAGCCTTGAACAACACTCCCATGGGCAGCAACATCCCAGGCAACCACAGCTTCATTCTGTCACAAACCCCAGGAGTTCCCTGTTCTGACTTCCTGCCCAGCAGCCCCTTCCTTCTTGGTGCTTTCATCCCATAGTCTGAGAGGCTCTCAGGCTCTCATCATGACTCATCACTGGGGGACTGGGGATGGTGCAGATGGACTTGCCTCTGCATAGGAAAGCAGAGGCCTACCTTTCACAGCAGCAATTCTCTTCCTGGTCTTGACCTGTCCCCTCTTCACCACCTGAGAGTGAGAAACAACAGAAATGAGCTGGGCCCCTTCTTCCTCTCTCTGGTAGACAGGCAGCCTGCCCTCTGTGCTCACAGATATATGAAATCCACATTTCCCAGAGAGCTTCCTCTCATCTTTGACTCATTAGTGCTGTCAATAAACACAATTGCTTGTGGCCTTGTTGGAGAAACAGAAGAAGGGGCCGTTTGTGCCATACTTACCATGATGTCCTTAGTCAGTGTTCCTCAGACAGGGTCCTACCCAGGCTGAGCTCTGAGGCTGCCTCTGGGCTGTCTGGTGAGATCTGCCTCCTCAGACCAGAGGTGACTCAAGCCCTGATCTGAGGCCTTTGGTCTCACCACCCACTCTACATCAGCTCACCACAAACAAAAGCATGTGCCTGAGCTGAGGACAGATGAACCCTTTCTCAGAGCTTGTCCTCTGTCCCCTCCATCTCAGAAATACAGTCTGCTCAAGGAGCCACGCTCTTCCTTAGTGGCCTCTCTGCCACCATGTATGGGTGGTCTGAGAGCTTCAGTCAGACACCTCAGAGCCACTGTCACCTCTACCCTGCCTGCCTGCCAGCCCCTGTAGAATGAGGTGCTGTTCTCTCTGGAGATTTCCTCTCTCCTGTCTCCCTACTTGACCAGCAAATGTGAAAGTAACAGTAGTGATCAACACTGCACACTCCACACACTCCACACTGTGTCAACCAAGGCATTCCTCACCTTTGGGGTGTTCCCTTTGCTCCCAGGTGGTGGTGATTCTGGGTAGGTCTTCAGGAATGGGATCAGTAGGATGAAGAGCCCCACTCCGCACATAATGGCAAAGGTCATGTACATTGGCATGAACTTGGAACTGAGGCTCATCCAGGGCTCACTAATGCTTTTCAGCAGGAGAGACATCTTTTGAATCTCAGTGCAGTTCTCAGGGCACTGAAAGCTGGGAGTGCAGCATGAGACTTTTCAGGAGGGCTCAGACCCCACATCACACAGCTGTGGCCTCCTCATCACAAAGGGCTCCTGGCAGGAGGGAGGGTGCCACAGCCCCTCCCCACACTTCAACCCAGCAGACCCTCCTGCCTCCTAGCTTTCCCTGCTCCCTCCTATAAGATCCTTCTGCTGAAGTAGTCAGAGATAGACCTCTTTCCATGTTTTGTTCTTTCTCCATGAGCCCCAGAACTTCTCTGCCTCCTGGAAGATGTCTGCTTCAGTCCATGAGATTTACAGTTATTAACAAAATGGACTTCTCTGTGGAACTTGAGTTGTTTTTCAGGGATTGTTGCTTTTAGGGTGTCTTCTATCTGCCGATTAGTGTCTGTTCATTATGAGATCACAGCTTGTTTCAACTCAGACAGGAAACTTTCTTTTGTCAGATATTCTGGGCCTATAAACTGAAACTGTGGGTGACTGCGTAGGTAGCCAGAAACCTCTGTTGTTTCTATAGTTTGGAAGATGTTTGCTCTGTATTTCATGTTTTCTCAGGTAATATTTATCATTCTCAGGTCTCTGATGGACTGAAGACTAGATAGTTATAGTCTTAGAGTTTTTGTTATTAAATATTACAGACATAACAACTGAAGTTGTTTAGAATTTAAGAAAATATTTTAATGTCAGAAAAAATATTTTTAGGTTGGTTATGCAAGTTAGAAAAGTTAGAGGACAGAAAAGTTTAAATAGTGATAGAAAATGATTTAGGTGCAGAACTTTGGACTCAAAGTTATAGGATAGATAATGGAGTACTTTCTCCAAGGTTGCCAAATACAAATGGATTTGACATTGTAAGTGTAATTCTTAGCTGATAGTTCTTCCAATTGTTCTTATTATATATAGTTTATTGAGTTTAGGGAAAAGGCCATTTATTGGACTAAAAGGGGCAGATGTTGGGGTAACCTTTTTTTGTCTACTGTGTGAAGGTTGTCTCTATATATTCAACCATTGATTGCTGTACCGGCAGAGAGCTGAGTACTGGCCAGATTTTGGTTTTGCTACTCTTATGGATCATTACCAACCTCATATTTTGTAAGCACTCTTCCTCCATCACTTGCTAATTGGTTTAATTATGATCTGATGGCCAATATCTAGGCAGGACAGGAATGGAAGAGCTTCTGGACAGAGAAAGGATTTCTGGGAGAAGAGGTGGAGACAGGCGGACTCACCAGCAGGACACAGAGGTTGGATGGACATGAGCAGAAGCAGAGAGATAAAGAGCTGGCAGGATATCGGCTAGGATTGGTTGGGTTAATTTGTGAGTTAGCTAAGAGTCTGCCCAGCTAACGGTCTAAGCTTTTATAAATGTTAATACGTCTTCTGTCTTTAATAACCACTGGTGGATTCAAAAGGAAGTCCTGCTATAATCCCTGAGCCTCTGGGTTCTCAGGCAGCACAGAGCCACAAAACCCACAAACATTCATAGAATGCAAAATATTAATCTCTCATAAATAGAACCTTGGGCCCCTGGACTAGCACCAAGTGATAAGATAATGATGTACATAGATATCTGTGTTTGAGCTAATTTCTGTATACTGTCATAAACATACAACTCCCATACACATATACTTGCAAACATTTCCAGTACCTGAATACATTCTTCTGTAACACACTATACTGTGTTCCGCACCTACAGAATATAGCCTTCCAACCTCACCCCTCACACATGCATACCCTATGCACAACTAGAAAACACACCACCATCAACCAGTCGTATTGCAGTCTTATTGTGCCTAATTTCTTTTTTAAGAACAAATTTACATATTTCAGGCACCCACACGTGGATGCACACAACTACTTCAAATACCAAATATACCTCTAAGTTAAAACAATTTAAAGTACAAATAGAAACCATATGCAAAACCAGAATTAATCCCAGCTTATGGAAACCACTCCCTACATCCTCAACACCGATAAGGACATCACAGATGCTAATACAGTGCAGTCCCCATGATTAGGCAATCATTGTGTGCAAGCGCACAACCTTTTCCTTCACATGCATACATCTTTACTTGCTACATGTATACTAATTGCTCCCTAGTTACAACATGTGGAGTCAAAAGAAACATTGTAAGCTTCGAGGTCCGTTAATAAATATACTGTCACATAAATATTCCTCATGCAAACATATGGTCATTCACAGAAACCACACACACATAAACCACACAATTAAATACAACTTTCATACCCATGTAACTCTCCACAAGTACCAAGAATTCATACAAATACATAGAACACTACAAATATACAGCTATCTCCCCAAAAGACACACAATCTTACCACCTGTGCAAACAAGATGGCACACTGTAAAAATAAAATATAAAAATATTTTAAAAATTTTACTCCATATCTCAAGTGGTGAACCATATAAACTCCACATCACAGATGCAAATATCTATTCTACCAGCCTGGAATGGTCAGACACTGCCATCACTTTCCAAAATGCATATGGACAATACATGTAGACTTAAAGAATTGCTCAACATCCTTAGCCATCAGGGAAATGCAAATCAAACCAACTCTGAGAGTCTATCTTACACCCCTCAGAATAAGATCAAAAACTCAAGTGTCAGCACATGCTGGTGAGGATGTGGACCGCGGGCAGTGCTGGTGGGAGTGCAAACTTGTACAACGACTTTGGAAAGAATCTGGCTCTTTCTCAGAAAATCGGGACC